>OZ012740.1:313236143-313578643 GCA_963859935.3 Lathyrus sativus | reverse complement strand
TTAAGATTTATAAATGGCTAATCAATCTTCATAACAAGCTTGATTTTTGCATCAAGAATTTGTGTTGACATAAAGCATTGACAATAGAAAGTTGATTACTACATCATAGAAGATTATTTTCTCACCTTTGTGTGAAATAGATCTTGTTCTGATAGATATTAAGACAATAAAAAAATTGATTATTTATCTTGTTGTTGGAAGTTATTGAACACCAATAATCAATGGTCTTTTATGCTTATTAATATATACTTCAAGCATAAAAAAACATTCATGCATCATATTTCATCTTTAATATGGTTTGCCGTTAAGCATTGCTTTTACTTTTGAAGGAAAATAGTAGATGAAAGATTAGTAATGGGGAAGAACAATGTTTAGCAGGTGAACAATTGATTGGGGGTACAAAATTAAAGATTTTACACCTAGTATTACTAGTAGATATTCAATTATGCAAACTCCTAAGGTCAATTCAATCATCCAAGACATCAATTAAAACATTCCTCATGGCTTATCCATTTTATCTCCTCAAATTGTTGAAGAGATTTTGAAGGTCAACTTGTTCATTTGATATTAATACTACTGATGGACTCTTTTGGACAAAATTTATAAATGGTGATATATATGTTAAAGATGCCTACAATTGTATCAAGATGGATCACAATGAGCCTTCTTGGACAAAATTTATTTGGCATCCGTTCATACCTCCTATTAAGTTATTAGTGACTTGGAAGCTAATGCATAATGTTATTGCAACGAAAAGATAGCCTAATTCAAAATGGCATGCATATAGTTTCGAGGTGCTCTTTATGTAATAATGATGTGGTAACTGCAGACTATGTAGGTACACCTTACTTTTCTTGTAATGGATCGAGCGATTATTGACATGAACATTGATAATACTAGTTATGAAAGTTTAATCAAACTTTATGGTAGAAGTTGGAGACTGACAAATTTAGAATGTGACCAAGACTTTCATTACAATAACTCTTTAGAAAACTTGACACGCAAGAAATGATATCATATTTTAAAATGGTAAAATTGATTTTGATAGAGATATTCTTCATGTTAAACGATTAGTATATATATGGTATCTACTTGTTTCAAGGAACACATGCATTATTCAATTCAAAAGTTACAATTATTAAATTCTTTAACATCAAATTCTGACTTCCTCCCGCACCTAGAGAATCTTACAAGTTATTTGATGCTTTTCTATTTATAATTGGACAAATGTAACACAGGTGGAGTTTCAAGAGAAAGTATTGAAATATCAACTTAGTGGTGACATATTTAGAGATGATTTAAGATCATTCTTAGGAGATTTTTCTACTAAGAATTGAAATTTTCACCTCATTTTAAGCTGAACCACATGAAATCATGCTTGCTATCAATATGCTAACAGGAGGAGTTAGAGATAGCTTTGTCTTGAAACTAACTCACTAATGGTCATTCGTGCATTTTCTAATGTAAATATTATCCCGTAACATCTTTTAATTAAATGGAAGAATATTTAACATGCTATAAATTCCTTTAAAATCAAGATATCTTACATTTTCAGATAAACAAATGCATGTATAAGTAGATTAGTCAATGCATATTTTTTCTTATTATAACACTGTCTTGAGATTCACTTCTTATTTTGTGTTTTTAAAGTTTTTTTAGAGATAAGTTATATATATATATATATATATATATATATATATATATATATATATATATATATATATATATATATGTTTAATTATAGTTTTTGATAGTTGTTTGAATAGGTTAGTTTTTATGTCATTCATCCTTTTTTTTAATTCAATAAACAAATAATAAAAAAAAAACTATGTAATGTAAGAAACCCTTTATTTTTTTTTATTTATTGTTATACTTTATTTTTTTATTAGGTTAGGTTTTTGTCTCTTTATTTTTTTCTTTTTTTCTTTTTCTTTACCAAATTTTTAACTTATAAAAAACTTTACTCTAAATCTAGAAATAAAATAAAATAAAATTTAAATGAATTACACAATCGTTATTTTTTAAAAGTAAAATGATTTGAAAAAACAAGAAAAAAAATTTAATATATATAAGCAAAAATACTGTTTGAGTTCTTTAAGTTATTTTATTATAACAAGTCAGTCTTTTATGTTTTTTTTTTTTCTATAATTTGGTCTTTTATGTTCACTAACGTATTCACCGTTGACCTTTTCACAAACTCCGTTTCAAAAACGCTTATGTAGCACAAACGACACTGATGTGTCATTTAAGAAAGATGATGAAGAACATATTGAAGATGCTAGTCTATGTTATTATGTTGTTAGTTTTGATTTTTATAGTGTTGGTGTGTATTTTAGTTCGGAAGTGGTGATTATTGTTAATTTTGATGTTAGTTTCGTTAGACATGACTTTTGGTACCTTTATGTAACACTTGTTGTAAAACACGAATTTTGGTACCTTTATGTAACACTGAAGGACTTGATTGTTACAATTTAAAAACAAATAGGACCTCTTTGTAGCAAAAAATAAAAATAAAAGACTAACTTGTTAAAAAAATAACTTAAAGGACTCCGACAATATTTTTGCCATATATATATATATATATATATATATATATATATATATATATATATTATATATATATATATATATATATATATATATATATATATATATATATATATATATATATATATATATATATATATTACAAAAATAAAATTTAGTAATATATTTTTGAATTATTTCATTTTGCAACTTATTTATTTGACTTTGAGGATATTTTATAAATACTATCATTATTGAAAAGAAAAAAAAACTTAATAAATTACCTTTCAAAAATTCAAATAAAAATTGTCATTGTTTAATATTACTTTAAAAAGAGTCAAATTTTTTTATTATTTTAATAATATTACAACCTTATAAATGAGAGCAAATAATCATCATAATCAACACCATCTCCTTTATACCAAAAAAAAAAAGCATCATCTTGCAATGAATTTCATTTTACCAACATCTCTACCAAATCCAGACCCTGGTTTCAATGTAATTGTGACGAAAGAAGAGTTCAACTTGTTTCACAGCGTAGATCGACAGCTGTTCAGTCGTTTGGTGATGGAGCTTGGTCGAGAAACTTCGGAATCTATAAATGTAATGGCTTTCATAATGTGGGTTGAAAGAAAAACCAAAGACTATAATTTAGTCTTAAAGATTTTTCGACGCTGGCCAGACGTTATGGTACGCAATCTGGCTGATGAGATTGTGGTCCTTCTGAAGTGCATTGAGAACTCTGAATACCCTAACGCTTGTGCAAGCGAAAGTAAGTTGCTGTTGATTCAACACATCTTGTGTCACAATGTGACACTGGAGTATTTTCATGACAAGCGTCTGGATGTGATTACTGAGATCACAAAGTTCATCAATGATGTCTGTGTAAGAGCTTTTTCAGACATTATTGAACAGGCCTATTATGAGAGAGCTGTGAAGGAGCAAGAACTATATCTTGCTAATGTGTATGCTGATACTGCTGATCCTCAGATTCAAGTTCAACCACAAATCATGTATTATGCTCCTCCTAATGCTGTTCACATGGTTCCACAACGAGTGGTGCCACACTATAATGAGTTTAGAACTACTGCTGCTAACACTAAAAATAATGGACAAGATATAAACCAGATTTTGTCCAATTTGAATCTGGACGATATTTATTCTGCTGATACTGGAATTGTTCCTCCTGATGAGAATGAGAACAAGCCAATCGATGATAGGACCCTCTTCATCACCTTTTCCAAGGGCTATCCCATTTCTGAGATTGAGCTTAGAGATTTTTTCACCAGGTACCCTTTTATGTTTTTTTTTTACTTTTTTTTATTTACGCCCATAGTTACGTAATACAGTTTTAAAAATAATATTATAGTTATAAAAATAACCATGCTTATTTTATTCATTATACATGTTTTACCTATTTGTCTATTTTAGATAGAATTTTGACTTCGAATTCGTGTCACCGTACTTTTTTCTTTTGCAAGTGTTAATCAATATATTTTTTTTGTTAATTTTATTTAATATATTAATTAACTGTATAAAATTATTTATATAAATTTTTATACAATTATGAAGGGTCTGTATAAAATGAACCTCGATAATTAGTCAAAGGTGGATTTAAATTTTAATTAAAAAATGTATTTTATAATAATAAAAATTTAAAAGATATATTAAGAAAACAAAAAGTCCTTCTTTAGACTTTTTTATAGCCCAATTATACAATATTTTAATTTATTATATCTTGGTGTTTAATATAAAAGAATGACCATATTAATTATAAGCTTTAATTAATATTTTTTTATTAATTTAAAAAAAATTATATTGTTTTTTTTAATTTTTTAAAATATGTCATGTTAATCATTTTTGTTTAATTAAAAATTAGTTTAGTGATCGGTTTTGAAATTTTTCTATCGTTAATTAGACGAAAATAATTAATATGATGTATTTTAAAGAACTAAGAATTCAATATAAAATTTTATAATTTGAAGAACCAAAATAAACTCTCATATTAATATCCGAAATCAAAAGAGATACTAGGTCTAATTTTAATATCATATTATATTAATTTCAATTTTTTATTGTAGTAATATTCATAATTTATTAAAAATGCTAAGTATCCACCTTAAACTATTTTTGAGACATTTATGTAAATTTCTTTTAAAACTAATTTTATATTTACTCATATTATTTAGATATTTTTCTTGGAAGCAAAATAATATACACACATAAAAGCAAATAAATTATATAAATGAGTTAGCTAAACATTACATACTTGTTTGATTGATAATCAATAATATTACATCTTACAAATTAGCTAACTCTTTTTTCATTATGCAAAATTTCTCCCCCTAATATTACTGTCCAAACAGAAACTGTGGAGATATCATTGACAGGCTGATCATGCAAGAATCAAATCCGGCTGAGCAACCACTGTATGCTCGTCTCGTTGTTCGACCAGAGGCTATCAGCGTAATTGACCATTTTCTTGAGTATCAGCCAAGGATGAAATTTGCCATTAATGGGAAGCATGTATGGGCTCGAAAATATATACACAAGCCACTATATGCAAATCCTTTTGAAGCTGGGCCATCTCGATATTTTCCATGAAGTTGTTTTTTTTATACTTGTGTTTTCTTGCTATGATGATTGAGATGATAACAATCTTGATCACATGCTTTAATAAAGTTTATGACAGTGGTATTTATATGTGCTACTGAACAACTATTTGCTCAATTAAGCTTGATGAACTATTCATGTCGTCAAACTTAATTAATAATTGCATGTTGTTGGATTTCAATAAATATTATTCTCTGTTTATTTCCTTTATTCTTCTTCATTACTCTTGATCTTTTAACTATTTCTTATTCAATGCATGCTTGATACTATATATAGTTGGATTTGAATTAAACTGCATACAATCTAGTAGTAAGAACAAATCTGGCTGTCCGAATAAAATCTCATTTCCTAAATTTGAAGCAAGCTTTTAAAGAAATTAAGAAAAAAATGCTTAAACCAAATGTAGAAGTTTATTGTCTTTGAGATGCTTTTTGTCACACTTCCTCACTCTCTGATTTTTGGAATAAATCTTTGCCATGAGGTTACAATAATGGTTAAGATTTTGACATGACAATTTAGCTAGGTAAATTTAGGATATGGATCTATCTTATATTAGGAGGGGATTGCTTATCTTTAGAATTTAAAACTTAATTTTCGGACTCTTTCAAATTTAGAGTTTAGGTGCTACATTTCTAAGTTCTTTTGGTTTCATTTGATACAGATGTTATCTTTCAAACGATCTGGTATAAAAGTTAACTTCTGAATTTTTTTGATATGCACATATTGACTGATAGTGTTATTATGTCTCATGGATTTGACTTCTTTGATTATGATATGATTTTTCTAGTTTAATTAAAGATAGAATATTTGATAAGTATGAAAGATTGAGATATGGTAAAGTGATCCAACATGCATCGTTTGTGTCATTTGATGTAAAAACATCGTCGTCCCGAGTTCATGTGTCTCTGATTTCATCTTCTCTAAGGCATGTTGTAACACCCCAAATTTTTGGAATATTTATTTAATTTATTTAAATATGAATGTTCACATTTTTGATGATTTTCGGTGGTTAGTGTGAATATTGGGAATTATGGGTTCTGAGTTATTTATTTAAATAATAGTATATAATATGAATATATTGGTATTATTATTAATTTAAATAAATATAAGTGAATTAAGGGCAAAGTGAACATTTGAGGAGTAGTTAGTGATGGTGAAGTTGGAAAGCCCAATTTTAAGGCCCAAAGTTAGGTTTAACAAAAATGAATTTTGAGGGAATTAGGATTCATTCTTGTTAGACCGTGAAAAGAGAAGAAATAGAGGTCAGAGCTCTGAGGAAGAGGATTGAGGCAAAAGCTTTGCAAGGTTTTCAAGAATCAAGGAGCAAGGCTTAGAGTCGGCAATTAAGGTATGAGGAGTATTGCTGATTCAATGTATTTAAAGTTGATTTAAGGGTTTAGGAATTTTTGAGTATTGAATTGTTGTTGCCTTTCTGATGGTGAGTTCAATGAGTTTGAGGAATTTGAACGGATGGTCTGATAGGTTTGAGGCTGATTTGAGAATAAGGGAAATTAGGCCTTCGTGGCCAAAATATGTTATTGAGGTTTTAACCATGTAGGGTAATTGATTATGAGGACCTTAATGACTGTGGCATAGTTGTAAGAAATTATGAGAATTGGAGACGTAAATATGATGCGGGATTGGCCTAATAAGTCATAGGTTTTGTGCCTTTATCGCCGTAATACCTTAGGAATGATTTAGAGATGTTTTTTGGGCATTGGAGAAGGAAATGGTAGAGGTTTTTGGACTGGTTTTGGTGCTGGTGCGTAACAGCGATTTGCTGTAATCTCGAGTTCGCACGGCGAATACACCCCGGATTCGCACAGTGAACTTGCTAACGAACGTAACATAGTTTCGTGAACTCTGATCTTGTGCGGTGATGTTTTGATGTTTTGATGCTGTGATTTCTTTGATGAATTACCATGAGCATGACTATGATTCCTAAGTGATTATTACATGATTGTATGATGATTCCTAAGAGTAATGGTGATGAGTTATGATGTTGATTCCATGAGTTTTAATGATTAATGATTACATGATTATTATGATGAATGATGATGCACCTAATGAGTTTATTATGAGGATGATATTGACGTGTGCATCATGCATTCATATGCATCCGGACTTCGGTTAAGGACCTTGATATTTGTGGCTTCAGTCCTATTGTGCGAATGTGAGGTATTTTGTTGTGCTCCGATTCTCGTGTAGAATCGATCATACTGTTGGGGATCTATGGAGGATTGATGGCACAATGTCCATCGAATTTTGTTGATTGGTACCACATGCTGGCATACCCTAATTTTTGATCCTAAGATTCAGTTTTGCATCTTTGCATTTCATGTCCACCTTTTAGGACAAAACATGAGATCTTTTCGTAATTAAATAACTTCCACCAAGAATGTACGAAGACCACTGTCATTCATACCTTCTGGTTCAAGTTAATAAATAGTGGAATCTGTCATACCCTAATTTTGTCCACCCTTCATATGCTTTCGAGTGGATTTTATTAAGAATAAATGAGATGACATAGTTGGTAAGAAGCTATGGGTAAGAGGTTTAATCATAAGGTTGTGGGTTCAAGTCTGTCCTATTGTATTACATTTTGTATTTATTTTCCTTTTTGTGTGTTTTCATTAATAAAAGGGTTTAAAGATCATTTTTCATTATTTATTTATTATTTTCGTTTTTTTTATTTAGGAATATTTTAAAAAATAATTTTTTATTTTTAAATCTTTATTTTATGTATTAAATAAATAAAAAAAGTCATAAAAAAAATTAAAATAAAATCTCAAGACCTATTCAAGATTCATTGCAAAACAAGTCTTAAACATAATCCAAACATGTTTGAATGAAAGAAGAAAATTTTCAAAATCACAAAAAATGTTTCAGACAAATTTGAATTCCTTCCAAATCAATATCTCAATGTCAAGATTCAAAATGTCTATAAAAGAGGGCAAGAGACCAACACTCAAGAAAAAAAAGGACCAGCACTAGCAGCATATGAGAGAAAAGGGAGAACCGAAATATATGAGCATCAATATTTTTTTTCCTTTTCGGATCTACTGTTGTTCTTCATTCTACATGTATGTTATGTGTATCTTTATATTGTTTCTTTTTGTTTGATTTTCTTATGTATAGTTTCAATTTTTATTTTATATTGTCACTTTATCGTTTGTATTTCATATATACATGTTCAGTTTATACTCTATATATTTGTTTGTGATTCTTAAACATATGTCGGGATAGTACGTGCAATATATATTATTTTATGTTTTCTATGTATATAAATATGATCACTATTTTATTTATTTATTTAGATATATTTAACCTTGTTTTAAGTTTAGGATATATATATATATATATATATATATATATATATATATATATATATATATATATATATATATATATATATATATATATATATATATATATATATATATATATATATATATATATATATATATATATATATATATATATATATATATATATATATATATATATATATATATATATATATATATATATATATATATATATATATATATATATATATATATATATATATATATATATATATATATATATATATATATATATATATATATATATATATATATATATATATATATATATATATATATATATATATATATATATACTTCTTTTTATTGGATGAATTGGATGGATATTATCTAAATGGATTTTATTTACACCTCTAGTGTATATATCTTTTTATTTGATGGATTGGATGGATATTATCTAAATAGATTTTATTGACACCTCTAGTGTGTGTATATATATATATATATATATATATATATATATATATATATATATATATATATATATATATATATATATATATATATATATATATATATATATATATATATATATATATATATATATATATATATATATATATATATATATATATATATATATATATATATATATATATATATATATATATATATATATATATATATATATATATATATATATATATATATATATATATATATATATATATATATATATATATATATATATATATATATATATATATATATATATATATATATATATATATATATATATATATATATATATATATATATATATATATATATATATATATATATATATATATATATATATATATATATATATATATATATACTTTTTAACTTTAATGTTTTTTGTTTTTGTTATTAACATATAATTATACTTTTTCTTTATTTAGTTATAATATATATACTTCTTTTTTAAAATTAATATATATCTCTCTTTTACTAATTACAACATTTACTTATATTTGTTTAATTACGAGATAATCATTTTTATAAATTACAGTATGTACTTTGAATTTTATATATTTATTTATTTATTTTTACAGTGTGTTAATATTATTTTCACATTTTATTTTATTTTTAATTATACTAGCGTCCAGACGGGCACTCGCGTGCCCGTCTGTCCGCTTTTTTATTGTACACATATAAATATAAATGATATATTTTTATTTAATATTAATTTTACATGGAAGTTATGTGGGAAGTTATTAGTAAGGAGTTATATGAAAGATGATAGTAGTAGTTCAATGGAAGTTATTGTGTAAATTATATATTTTAAAATAAGGGTAAATTTGGTATAAAAAAAAGTTAAACCAAAAACCAAGTATTGCCTTTATATATGTTATAGACTAGCGTCCAGACGGGCACTCGTGTGCCCGTCTGTCCGCTTTTTTATTGTACACATATAAATATAAATAATATATTTTTATTTAATATTAATTTTACATGGAAGTTATGTGAGAAGTTATTAGTAGGGAGTTATATGAAAGATGATAGTAGTAGTTCAATAGAAGTTATTGTGTAAGTTATATATTTTAAAATAAGGGTAAAAAGCTACACCAAAAACCAAGTATTGCCTTTATATATGTTATAGATACACATATAAATATAAATGATATATTTTTATTTAATATTAATTTTACATGGAAGTTATGTGGGAAGTTATTAGTAGGGAGTTATATGAAAGATGATAGTAGTAGTTCAATGGAAGTTATTGTGTAAGTTATATATTTTAAAATAAGGGTAAATTTGGTATAAAAAAAAGCTACACCAAAAACCAAGTATTGCCTTTATATATGTTATAGACTAGCATCCAGACGGGCACTCGTGTGCCCGTCTGTCCACTTTTTTACTACACACATATAAATATAAATGATATATTTTTATTTAATATTAATTTTGCATGGAAGTTATGTGGGAAGTTATTAGTAGGGAGTTATATGAAAGATGATAGTAGTAGTTCAATAGAAGTTATTGTGTAAGTTATATATTTTAAAATAAGGGTAAATTTGGTATAAAAAAAGCTACACCAAAAACCAAGTATTGCCTTTATATATGTTATAGATAACAGTTATATTTTATTTTTATGTCAATGTCGTAGCAATATACCTTCTTTGTGGATAGCATGTGCATATTGTATTTACCTTTCTAATTTTCAAATTAATTTGAGTTGATTTAAAATTTATGACACTATCGTAATAATAATAATGTCTTTGAGTGTTGTTTGGTTTATTATTGCATTTCGATTTTGGAGTTAAAACAAAATTTAACTTTCGAGAATCGCTTGAGTGCATATATTAATTTGCATTGCTTCTCATAGAGTGATTCACACATGAATCTATTATAAGTTAGCTTCAGAGCTAAATTCAGTTGCTCTTCAATTTCGATTGGTTTCCGCCCCGCACTTACTTGTTCGATTGTTTAGTATTTTCGTCATTTCCTTACTTCCCATTGATAAAATGTATCCCTCACCCTCGTGTGTAATTGTTATTTTTTTTTGCCTTTATTTTTTTAGATAAATAATTAATAAAAACAAAAAATATATATATAAAATCAATCTTTCAAAAAATCAAAGAATTTGGTCAACACCAAGTTCTATTTTCAAGAACATTGGTCGACACCAATTGATCAATCAACCCAATCATTCTTGATTCATATATCAAGTCATACCCTAACTTGTAAGTCGACTGTTTTTTAGCATCGTCATCAACCTCATGCACACACTTGTATCCTTAGGCTAGTTTCCCTGAGGATTTCAACTCTAGATAACTTACCATAAGTTCTCATTCTCCCATGAGAGAACTAGACATTAGTCATCTATGTAGATGAGACCCAAATCTCCTACCCCATAATATTGTTGAGCAAGATGTCAATTCTTTTCCACTTGAGAGAGGTATGTGGCATACTCATCGATTCTATATCTGAGTTGGAGCCATTCTCTTAATGTGAAGCAAATATCCACCTTCCGCATGTTTGTGGTGGTTCAGTTGAGTATTCTCCTTAAGACGACAACTTGTCTCTTCTCTTGAAACCACCCAAAAAACTTTATTTACCCTTATTGAGGGGAACTACGAATGCTCTGATTTCGTTCCCGTCAGGATACGTAGGCACAAGATGCGGTTTCTTGGCGGGCATATTTAGGAATAACACCTTAGGTCTCCATTTTCCTTTTCACCCTTAGCAGACGAAATAATAAATAACACAATAAAACAAGAGGTTCCTGTAGAGTACTACAAATACTTAGGATGCTAACACCTTCCCTATGTATAACCAACCCCCAAACCTTAGATTCTCTAACTTTACATTGCATTGCATACTGATGGGTTATTTTGATCTTTTTCCCTTCCCTTAGACAAATTAAAGACCGGTGGTGAATAATGATTTGCGATTCGAGTTAACTAATAGCTCGGTATCCAATTCTCACCGCGGCAAAAATGGCGACTTCACTAGGGAAATATCATTGAGGGTTCCCCCTATCTTGTTTTATTCTTGTGTTTATTGTTATATATCTGCTTATTTGTATATATGCTTATTTATTTATGCTTTGGGTTGACATCCCTGTGCGGTGAGGAATGTCCTACACCCGGACTTGAGTGCACTTATGATAGGAAGGTGATATATTTGAGAAGGCTTATAGGGAGTGATTCTCGACCAAGCTAACTTGAGAATCACCGCTCAATTGAGGCCCTCTTGGGAATGGTATTGTTGAATAAGTATTCATGAAAACAATTACTATTTTTGACCTAGGAGCCTATGATACTAGGGACCTTTATTTACCTTCAACATAACTTGGCCTTTCTTAGGACGTACTACGATAACTATGAGGGAGTATTCTTGAAGTAGTTGATACGCGATACTACACTCAAAAGAGATTCTCTTGAGAATATTATTAACTATCAAGTATTTGGGAAATTGATAATATCTGAAAGATGGACTAATGACTTTGGCAACTTTTTAGAACCTTTGTTCTACAGGTATAATAACCCTTAGTACATATCCTTTGGGATGGGTAGACCATTATTCCAGGCTCGTTGTTTTTCAAACCTAAGTCTTTGCTTGTTGAAATAAGTATGTGTGTATGTGAATCTGTGTATGCCTGTGTTTATGCATCCCTGCATTCCTAAACATCATGTTTATAAAAGTTTCATAGAATTCAAAGTTTTTTGCAAACATCATAGGTTTTACCATGGATTTTGAAATTATATTCTATCTTCAATAAAGTGATATTTTCAGTTATAAAAATGTGTCCACTTTGTGGTGGTTGCAAACATTTTGTTTTTGAATTCTTTGAAACTCATTTGCATTACGCATTTGCATATATCATTAGCATCACATCACTCTTATTTCTTCCTTTGATATACAAGCTGTCACATCACTACGGTACTCGGGTCAATCCAAACAAAGAAGATGGATAACATTAAGCAAGAAAGTCATGAAGTCTATTAGGAAGTGACTGCTTTGAGGGTTGGTGTGGAAAAGCTCTCTGTTTTGGTTAAAACTATGGTTACTACTCAAAATCAACCTTTTCATCATATTTCTCAGACTTCACTTCAAAAGACCGTGATTTCTGAAATCATGTCAATACCCATCTTGTGACCTCTCATGAATGTTCTATTTCAAAGAGGGATCTCCATGATATGTTGGATCATAAACTTCTTCATATCACTAGAGAAAAGGGTGAATGGCATAGTTCCGCGTTTTAATATGCCAGAACTAGTGGTAATTACATGCAACAATATGAAGTCTTCTTATGTGCCTTGTAGATACAATGCTACCACGCTGGAAGTTGGTAAGAAAGTTTATGTTAATGTTGCTCCTGTTGCTCAGGTAATTCTGAATTATCAATCACAGTTTCGTCAGAGAACACATCAGAGTCATGCTCAAAAGAAGTTTGACCCAATCCTAACGACATACAGTCAATTATGGTTTTGTTTCCCCCGAAATTTGGTAATCACACCTGGAAAAAAAGTAGATCCATGAAATCTCGTCCTCTTTGGTTCAATCCAGATAATAGTTATGAATTTCATGGTGAAGTAATGAGGCATTCGATTGAAGAGTGCAAGGTTTTCCAAGAAAAAGACCAAGAGATGATCAACGATGAGGTGCTGACCTTCAAAGGAGGAAGCCTAGTTGTAAATGGAACACTTTTATGCTGATGGATATGAAGACTCAAGAGAGTCCTTTCAAGTTGGTGAAATCAGGAGGAGAACTCATTCCCAAGATCATCAGGTTGTTTGTTTGTTTACTTGCATTTGTCATTATTTCTTTGATTATAAAAGCATGATTTGCATGTAAGAACTTGTTTGTTTTGAATGATTAATGCAATAAATATGTTTGTCTTGAAGAAATCCATTCGTATTCACTCATAAAATGCTTTTTCATGTTTTATAATGCTAACTTTATCCAATCTTTTGCTTTGATAGAGAATTGGGAGAGGATGACGAAATCAAAAACGCAAGATCTCTGGTCGTATGCTTTTGAAGAAAACTCGGCTGATGATGTAAGACATTGTTTCAAATCCTCAAACACTTAAGATATAAGGGAGATAGACCCTTGTTAACCCCTTTGAGCCTTGGTGTAGGAGTTTTCTTTTCCTTACATATAAAAAACCCTTAATTTTTACCTGGGGCAGGGTAGTTTTCAGTTAAACTAATCGAGCGCCAAGACTCTCAAAAAGGAGGAGTGAAAATTCGAGAATCTATTTTATCTATTCCTCACATATTAGGAGGCTGGAAGTTAAAAAACCACAATGATTATTGTTGATGCTTTTGATTGGCTTCATTTTGTGGAAAAACATTAGAGTGTATATGAATGTCATAAATGAGGTTAGGACATACATGAAGAGTGTTATGCAGGGAAAGCTAAGAGTAAGTAAAGTTGAATGTCATGAATGAATGTCATAACATTGATCGTATGACATCAGGGCACGCATGTTTGTTTTTCTGTTATTAGCTCAGGCTATACTTCAGGAAACAATCCAGGAAGCATAGTTATTTTAGGCAACATAACATGCATTGCTGAGGATAACATAAAAGACTTCTAACCTAATGATAAGTGCGCAGCTTCATGAAGAAAGGTTTTACTTGGGTAAACCTAGATTCTCTACCAAGGCCCAAAGCAGGTCTGCTATTATAAATAGCAGAAGGATCATTCCTAATGGGCAGAGCTTGAAGAGAGAGCTTCAAGATAGAGATTGGAGAGTTTGTTTTGTGAATGAAGAGTTTACTCTTCATGTGTGTCTAGGAATCTTAGGGTTCCTTGTGTGCCAAGCAATTGTCTGCTGTACAATTGCATTGGTGTATTGTGTATGAACAGGTGTGTTCATTGTCTCACTCAAAGATTTTAAGCAAGAGTGTGTGTTCCTTGATCAAAGCTGTGAAGCAAGATCAAGGTGTGTATGAAGTGTGTCTTCATATTTATTTTGTAATTGTGTTTGATATCACTAAGGTGATTGAGGGGGAGTGAGTGGGTATACTTAGGTCTAGAGTGTCTCTAGGTTGAAGTGTCATTGGGTAGGTTTTAAGTGAGGAGTGCAAGTTGGGTGTTTGACTCTGAATTAATTCTACTAATAGTGAATTTCCTCCCTGGCTTGGTAGCCCCCAGATGTAAGTGTTGTTGACACTGAACTGGGTGAATAATTACTGTGTTATTTACTACTTCTCTTTACAGCTTATTATTAACTACAGTAGTCTATGTTACAATGGATGTCATAACTTCCACAATAACATCCATCGTGTGCTTTCCAGAATTTCAATTGGCATCAGAGCAGGCACCCTGCCTGTTTATTTCTGGGTGAGATCTAGGGAAGAAAAATTCTGGTACTATGGATAAAGACATGATTTACAAATAGACCACCAATTCTAGATGGCTCTAATTATGATTATTGGAAACCTAGGATGATTGCCTTTTTAAAGTCCTTAGACAGGAAGGCATGGGGAGCTGCAAATTCAGGATGGGAACATCCAGTGAAGACTGATAAAGATGGAGCATCTGTGCTAATTCCTGAAGAGGAATGAAACAAAGAACAAGAGGCTTTGGCTCTTGGTAACTATAAAGCTTTGAATGCATTATTCAATGGCATAGACAAAAACATCTTCAAACTGGTATACCATTGTGAATTGGCTAAGGAAGTTTGGGACACCCTCAAAATAACTCATGAGGGAACCTCCAAAGTCAAGATGTCAAGACTTCAAATGCTGACCACAAAATTTGAAAGTCTAAAAATGAAGGAGGAGGAAACTATTCATGAGTTCTACATGAATGTCCTTGAACTTGCAAACACCTTAGGAGCCTTGGGAGAAAAGATGTCTGAAGAGAAGCTTGTAAGGAAGATCCTTAGGTCTTTTCCTAGAAGGTTTGCAATGAAGGTCACTGCCATTGAAGAAGCCCAAGACATATGCAATATGAAGGTGGATGAACTCATAGGTTCTCTTCAAACATTTGAGATGGACATGTGTGATCAGACTATGGAGAAAAAGTGCAAAAGCATAACTCTTGTCTCAAACACTACTGATGATTCAGAAGAAGAAGATGGTGAAAAAGAGGAGAATTTGTTAGAAGCAATAGCCTTGCTTGGAAGACAATTCAATAAACTGATCAAAAGGATAGATCATAAGTCAAAGCCCTATGCAAAGAAAAACTCTTCTGAAAATAGCAGAAGGAATAAATCTGAGGATAAGTCAGGCCAAAGCAAAGGAGTTCAATGTCATGAATGTGAAGGATATGGACATGTTAGAGCTGAATGTCTTACATACCTCAAGAAGAAGAAGAAGAAGAGCCTAGTTGTCACTTGGTCTGATGGAGACTCAGAAAGTGGATCAGAAGAAGAGTCTGCTAAACATGTCACTATTCTGAACAGTGTATGCATATCTGATGGTGATTCAAGTGAAGATGAGCTAACTTATGATGAACTTGCAGATTCATACAAAAAGTTATGCACAAGAAGTGCAAAATTATATCAACAAGGGGAGAATCAGAAGAAAGCCATCAAGGAATTAGAAACTGAAAATATAGAGCATCTTGGAATAATAGACTCACTCAATAGTGAGGTCATCTTGCTAAAGTCTCAACTTGATCAAATGTCAAAATCCATCAGAATGATGAACAATGGGACTGACAATCTGGAAAAGATTATACAAAGTGGGCAAAAAGCTGGAAACTTGGCTGGACTAGGATATGTTAAGGAACAAAAACCTATCTTGGAGCTCATAAGGCCAAAGCCTGAAAATCAGAGGTCACAATGGATGTCACAACATCAGAGGAACAAAAGTTGGAACCAAACCAAGAATAAATTCCAAGGGTATAGGTGTTACTTCTGTGGAAAACTTGGACACATTAAACCCCTCTGTTTCTGGCTACATGGATTTCCTAGTCATCCGTATCAAGGCAAACCCAAGCAGGGTGCTTATGTCAAGGAACAACATCATGCTAAACCCAATAAGGGTGCTCCTAACAAGAAAAGACAATGGGTTGCAAAGAATGTGGCCTTGGTAGCTCACAGTTCTATAAGGATGCCTACCAATGAAGATTGGTATTTTGACAGTGGTTGCTCTAGACACATGACAGGAATGGAGAACCTTTTGGTAAACACCAAACCTCACTCCTTAAGTCATGTAACATTTGGTGATGGAGCTATAGGAGAAATCAAAGATGCAGGAAAACTAGATTGCCCTGGTGCTCCAAAACTGGATGATGTGTTGTTGGTTGAAGAACTAACTATTAATCTTATAAGTATAAGTCAGCTATGTGCCCAAGGCCTAACTGTCAAATTTTCCAAGAAAAAGTGTGTGGTCATCAATTAAGAGGGTGAATAAGTCATGAGGGAATCTAGATCCAAGAATAATGGTTACTCACGGGAGCCCAAAAGTAACCAAACTAGATTGGTCAATGAAGAGAAGAAGGATCAAATATGGTTGAAGAAAGGTAGACATCATCAAAGGATGAAGAAAACCACAACCAAGGAATCAGTAAGAGGAACTCCAAAGTTTCCTCTAGATAGGAGAATAGGCTATGGTAAAAGTGAGGATGGTAGGCAAGCCAGGATTACATATCCAAAGAATGGGCAGCACAAAAATTTGGACCTGCTATATTGGAATTTGATGGAGTCCATGAAAATTGGCCAGCATCAAGAGATCAATGTCACTCAGAATGTTATGACACTGTATTATGACATTCAGAGTAACATCACTGTGAACTCAATTCTTAATAATAGAACAGTGTATAGTGATGGCCGACTTCACTCTGGAGGAGAGAGTGTGGAGCTTAGGGACTCTGACACACAAAGGGCTAGTAGTTTCACAAGGAACCCCAAGACGATACTAAGTGAAAATGAGAGAAGCAGCCTGGAAAGGTGGTGTAATACGAAATTATAGAAATTAATGGGGAATTATATTTTGAAAATTAATCAGATTCTGATTGGTCAAAATATTAAGTTCCCTCCACCACTGCAAAATGACCCTTCTAGCCCTTTTACACTATCAGATCACCTTTGTGGCTGCACATACCAATTCGTATCCTTGCATACCTCACTCAAACACCACAGAAAACCCTATCTACAACCCAAGTCACCAACAATGTCTCAACAACAATTTCCCATTCCTACCAAGCATGAATCTACTCAACACAAGAGCATTCCACTAGAGGATATCATGAATGTCATTCCTCTTAGTATGGTCTTTGAAAGAGGCAGTGAAGCCCAAACATCAGCTCATTCACATGCAGACCAAGAAGGTAAGAATCCTGAACCTTCCATGGACAACTACAAGGACAGGTCTGTCGATGAAATGGTATCAAAAATCCTCCATGAAGGTCGAAATGTACATGGAATCACCATTCCTCTGGTTAGGGTTGATACATCCCCAATAGATAATGATAATCATGAGGACAATTCTGAGTATTCCTCTGTTAAGATTAACCCTAACACAAAAAAAACTAGAAAATCTTGCTAGCTATGTGGTACAGGAAGGAGGTCAGGATGATGGTCAACATGTTGGTGAAACCAAGAGCACTGACAATAAGGAAGAGATGAATGAAGCTTCGGGCAACGGTGAACATGTTATAGATGTTTCATCAGATGATGAACTCATCAAGAATGTTGCTCCAGGGATAGGCAGGAAACTAGTGAACAAGAAAAGAAAAGCTGGAGTTGAAGAAAATCCTTCCAAAAGTCAGAGAAAAAGGACTCCTGAAGGCCCCTTCAAGGCATCAGCTGCATCCAAGAAGAGGAAAGGCACTAATAGTAACACTGAGTCTGATAGTGATGTTGTAAGAGATGTCCCTAACATATTCAATTTGAAGAAATCACTGGGTAAGAAAACTGTTAAACCTATGCCAACTGCACCTCTTGACAACATCTCCTTCCACTCCATTCATAGTGTAACCAAATGGAGATATGTCTATCAAAGGAGAATAGCCCTTGAGAGAGAATTGGGAAAGGATGCCTTGGAGATCAAGGAGGTAATGGAACTCATCAACAAGGCTGGATTGCTCAAGACAGTCTCTAGATTGTCCAAATGCTACGAAGGACTGGTAAAGGAGTTCATTGTAAACATACCTGACTCAATCTCAAACAGAAACAACAAGGAGTTCATGAAGGTGTTAGTCAGAGGAAAATGTGTGCAATTCTCTCCTGCTGTGATCAACAGATATATGGGGCGGGAAAATGATGGTGCAACAAAATTAGTTGCTTCAGAAAACCAGGTTTGCAAGATCATCACTGCTAATAAAGTCGCAACATGGCCATCCAAAGGGAAGCTGTCTGCAGCACTGCTCAGTGTAAAGTATGCCATTCTTCATAGAATTGGAGCTACAAATTGGGTGCCTACCAACCATACATCTACCATTGTTGTTGGACTTGGAAAAATCATTCATGCCATAGGTACCAAAGCTAACTTTGATTTTGGTCTGTACATCTTTGATCAAACTGTTAAGCACTCCACAACCAGTGCTATCAAGCTGCCTATTGCCTTTCCCTCCCTCATTTGTGAGATCATACTAAATCAATATCCTGGGATCCTAAATTCAAGTGATGCTTCCAGCAAGAGGGAGTCTCCACTGTCTCTTCACTTTAAACTCTTTGTAGGAAGACGTGTCCCTGATATGGGTTTCACTTCTGATGAGAAGGCCAACATCTCTAAAGAAATAATAATTGCTGAATTAAAGGAAACATGTAGGGACTTGGGAGAAACCATTAGCACAGCTACTTCTAGAAAGATAAAGCTAGAATCCTTTATTCAAAGCCTTGGAAGAAATACAATTGAGGTTGATGGTGTGGGTATGTCAGGTGGAGATTCTGATAAGAATATCTCAACCAGTGCTAATGACATTAGTTCCCGTTATGCCTCTGAGGAGGAAGAGTAATGAGCTGATAGACTGCTGTGGAGCTCAGGTGGATGGTTGCTGAGCTAATAAGAAAGATGAGATGTTGTTTTGAAGTTTTCTTTTTTGGTTAAATTTTGCTTTTATTTTTTTTTTGCATGACTTTGTGATGCTCTTCATGAGCAGTTTTTTGTTGTAATTCCCCCAAACATTTGAAATGTTACACATTATGATCTATGATAGTCTATTTGTGGATCTTAATTTGTGGCTAAAAAGGGGGAAAGAGTGATAGATTACATCAGGTGGAAGAACAGGTGGAAGACTTGGTTGAATAACCAAGGAGCTCCTGCAAGTATGTTGCTTGTGTTGCTGCAAATGTGTGATGCTGCTGCAAATGTGTGCTGCTGTTGATTTGTGTGATAACAACTTCTAGTGTTGTTAGTAATGTGTGAGTTCCTAATAAGTATATGAATGTTTTATGTTAGAACTGTGTGTAGTTGCTAACCATTTGTGAGCTTCTAGCTGTTGCTTAGGAGTATGTGTGTGTCTGCAAGAAGTTAGCAGAATGTGAGTGTTTGTGCATCTCCTCAGGGGGAGTAGCATAGGAGTGTGTGACTTCAGGATGTTATCCTGAATGTATTGACATCCAGAATGGCATGGATGTTATGATATTGTATGTGACTGCAGAATTGCCTGCAGGTTATGTGTTCAGCTGAGATGATTTGCATCAGTTGAGGGGGAGTAACTCTGATGTGTTATTCAATACATTGTGACATTTGTAATGCTGACTAACAGTTGGTATTGGGAACAGGTTGATCCTGAGAGCTAACAGTGTGAGTGTGTATTGTAACGCCCATTTTAATTATCTAGTTTTTCTGTGTTATTTTGGTTGCGGTGCTTTTGTGGGAGTGTGTTCGAGTGCGGGGTGAGTAGCCCTTAAGTTGGAGTTTATTTAATAATTTAGACTTTGGTATTAGTAATAATATTTAGTCATAATAATTTAATTAATAATAGTATTGTTATTATTATTAATTATTATTATTATTATTATTAATATTATTATTATTAAGAAAATAAGAGGAATTTGGAATAAGGGGTATTTTTGGCAAGAAAGGAAAGAAGAAGAAGAATACGATCATTGTGGAAAGAACAAGAAGAATAGCAGGGCCAATTGGAAGGGAAATTGAAGGAAAAGAATCAAGGAGGAAGAAGAAGAGCTTAGGCTATCGATTCTTCGAAGAGTTTCATCATCTGATCGAGTTATCGAGGTAAGGGGGGGGGGGAATCGGGTCGAAATCAGTATATTGCATGAATCCTAGGTAGAGGGATTTTCCCCAATCCCATGGTAGATTGTTGATCATGTTTGTTTATGTGTTGAATTTCTGAATTTGTTGATGGTAAGATAGGTTTGTTGCATGTGATTGTTGGAATGATTTTGGGGTTTTCGGTAGTTTATCATTTTTAAGCCAGAAATGAGTTAATCGGTAGAGCTGAAGTTTTATCGGGTGGAATTTGGAATATATTATGTAGCTAAGTCGCATTAGCATTGTGGGAACTGGTTGGAGTAAAATCGGGTGATTTCAGAGAGTTTTACCGACTCTGAACAGTGGGGTTTTTGTGAAATCGCAGACATTCGCCAGCACTTTCGCTAGACGAGCGAATAGCGAACATTCGCTGATGTTTCGCTAGGCGAACTGGGTAGCGAGTGCTTCCAGTAGCCACTGTCTGCCTTCGCTAGGGAGTTCGCTGGGCGAGCGAGTAACGAGTATTCGCTGATGCTTCGCTAGGCGAGTGAGCCAGCGAGCATGATAGTAGTTTGTGTTTTTGGTGCTGTTCTGTTTCGTTCTCTGGTGTTATTGGACCCTTGTTGGTCATGACTGATTGTGAGATTGATAGTGAACTGTGGAGAGTGTATGTGCGGTGTGGAACATTATTTCCTTGATATTCGTTTAATTAGGATAATTAAAACGGTGTATGTTATTATACATGGATGTGGTGATGTGGTGATATATATATATATATATATATATATATATATATATATATATATATATATATATATATATATATATATATATATATATATATATATATATATATATATATATATATATATATATATATATATATATATATATATATATATATATATATATATATATATATATATATATATATATATATATATATATATATATATATATGATTGTGTGATGAAATATGATCAGGAGGATCGTGTGCACCGTGGGTGCTTGTGTTGTTATGTGCATTGGTGTCCTGCATATCATGATGTCTTGGTGGGATGAATCGTTGCTCAAGGTGGAGTGTATGCGATTCATCCGGTGCTCCCTTGTGGAGGGTTGATGGCCTGGTGTCCATTGGTGCTCCTGTATGGAGAATGGTGGGGTTGAATCGTTGCTCGGTGGAGTGTATACGATTCACCCGTGCTATTGTGTGGAGAATGGTGGGATGAATCGTTGCTCAAGGTGGAGTGTATGCGATTCATCCGGTGCTCCCTTGTCGAGGGTTGATGGCTAGGTGTCCATCATTGTTGTTGAGTCGGTACTGCATATCATGGTGTTGAGTTGCATATGTTTGCATCGTTATGTGTGTTATGTCGGTGTTGTACTGTACGTCTGGGTTGATGTATGTTGAATGATGTTTGTTTGCTTGCTGCCTTTTATTCATGTACATTATTACCGTTATATTTTGATCGTGATTTCTCACCCCTTTGGTTGTTGTTGTGGTCTGTGCTTCTTCGGAAGTACAGACATTCCAGGTGTGTAGCTAGCTTGGATAGCGGCGAGTCGAGTCGTAGGGATGCTCTGATACGTAACATGGGGATTTTGGGAGTTATTTATTTATCTGATGATTTTGTTTTGACTCCGTGTCGTATCATGTTTTGATGAATCCCTTTTGGTGGATATATTTTGTATATTTTGGGCGGATGGCCGAATATTGATGTATATGATGTTTATATGTACATATCTATATGATGATTTCCGCTGCTTATTGTTGAATTTCTATAAATGAAATGTTTTGTTGAGTTTTTGTTTTGTGACATTCTGTGTTGTTGTGGCAACTCTGATATTTGTTTTGACTTAAATTGCATTTATTTTATTTTTGGGAAACAGGGTGTTACAAGTTGGTATCAGAGCAGGTCGGTCCGTCCGGCCAGTGTAGTAGTTGAGTCTGTCTGTAGGATAGAGTTTGTTTTTCTGTTAACCTGGCGTTGTTGTTGTTGAGCAGTATGGTGGGAAGGAATGATGTTGCGTTGGCTGCGGCTATGTAGGTGATGGCGCAGGTGGTTGCTAATCAGAGCCAAGCTGCGGGTGTGCAATTCAGGGATTTGGCGCAGTTTCAGAGTAACAAGCCGCCGACGTTTCAAGGAGGAATTTTGGATCCCGAAGCTACTCAGAAGTGGCTGAAGGCGATTGAGAAGATCTTCAGGATGATGGGTTGCATCGATGAGCAGAAAGTGAGGTTCGGTACCCACATGCTGGAAGGTGAAGCGGAAGCTTGGTGGGACAACAGTCGCCAAAGATTGGAGACTGCAGGAACCTCAATTACTTGGGATGTGGTTCGAAATGGCTTTCTGGAGAATTATTTTCCGGAGGATATTCAAAGTGCTAAGGAGATAGAGTTTCTGGAGCTGAAGCAGGGAAATATGACGGTGGCTGAGTATGCTGCTAAGTTTGAAGAGTTGGTGCAGTATTGTCCTCATTACAATACTAATGGGGTGATGACCTCCAAGTGTTTGAGGTTTGAGAATGGGCTGCGTCTAGAAGTTAAGATGGGGATGCTGCTTGTGAAGAGAGCTTTGTATAATTGAAGAAGAGATTGACTACGGCACCGATGTTAGTGTTGCCAACTCCGAGCGAGCCGTTTGTGGTGTACTGTGATGCGTCTAAGATGGGATTAGGCAGAGTTCTTATGCAGAATGGTAAGGTGGTGGCGTATACTTCGCGGCAATTGAGGGTGCATGAAAGGAATTACCCTACTCATGATCTTGAATTGGTTGCGGTATTTTTTGTGTTAAAGATCTGGAGGCACTATTTGTATGGTTCAAGGTTTGAGGTGTTCAGCGATCATAAGAGTCAGAAGTATCTGTTTGATCAGAAAGAGCTGAATATGAGACAGAGAAGATGGTTGGAATTCTTGAAGGATTATGATTTCAGTTTGAGTTATCATCCAGGAAAGGCAAATGTGGTAGCAGATGCTTTGAGCAGAAAAACAATTTATATGTCGGCTATGATGGTGAAAGAGATGGAACTTATTGAGTAGTTCAGAGATTTGAGCATGGTTTGTGAGACTACGACATATTGCATGATGTTGGGCAAGTTGCAAGTGAACAACGACTTCTTGGATATGATTAGAGAAGGCCAAAAGCTAGATGTGAAGCTAGTGGATTTGATGTCTGGAGCAGGAAGTGACTCCGATAGTGATTTCAAGTTGGATGGTACAGGTGTGCTGAGATTCCGAGGCAGGATTTGTGTGTCGGATAATGAAGAGCTGAAGAAGTCAATTCTGAGTGAAGGACATCGTAGTAGTTTGAGTATTCATCCGGGAGCTACGAAGAAGTACCACGATTTAAGGAAGATATTTTGGTGGTCGGGTATGAAAAATGATATAGCTCAGTTTGTTTACGCCTATTTGACGTGTCAGAAATCGAAGGTGGGACATCAGAGACCCTCTGGTTTGATGCAACCGTTGGAAATTCCAGTTTGGAAGTGGGATTGTATCACCATGGATTTTGTTACAGGATTGCCGAACACGGCAAGAGGATTTGATGCCATTTGGGTAATTATGGATCGGCTTACGAAGTCTGCACATTTTGTGCCGGTTAATATAAGTTTTCCGTTGGAGAAGCTGACAGAGATTTATATTCGGGTGATTGTGAAGCTTCATAGTGTGCCGGCGAGTATTGTGTCAGATAGAGATCCAAGGTTCACTTCAGAATTCTGGAAGAGTTTGCAGGAAGCTTTGGGTACTAAGTTGAAGCTGATTTAAGCTTATCATCCACAAACTGATGGACAGTCAAAGAGGACTATTCAGACGTTGGAGGATTTGCTGAGGGCTTGTGTGTTGGAAAAAGGTGGTGTGTGGGATACTCATTTACCATTGATCGAGTTCACGTACAACAACAGTTACCATTCTAGTATTGGGATGGCACCTTTTGAGGCTTTTTATGGGAGAAGGTGCATAACTCCTTTGTGTTGGTACGAGACGGGTGAGAATGTGGTATTGGGACCAGAAATTATGCAGCAGACTACTGAGACCATTCAGATGATTCGTGAGAAAATGAAAGCATCTCAGGATAGGCAGAAGAGTTATCATGATAATCGGAGAAAAGAGCTGGAATTCAGTGAAGGTGATCACGTGTTCCTGAGAGTTAACCCAGTGACCGGTGTGGGTCATGTGTTGAAGTCCAAGAAGCTGGATCCGAAGTTTATTGGGCCGTATTAGATTTTGCAGAGAATTGGTGTTGTGGCTTATAGGGTGGCGTTGCTGCCTGAGCTTTCGAATTTGCATGACGTGTTTCATGTGTCGCAACTTCGGAAGTATGTCGCGGATCCATCTCATGTGATTCAGAGAGATGAAGTGCAAGTCAAGGAGAATCTTACCGTTGAGACGATGCGGTTGAGAATCGAAGATCGTAAGATGAAGCAACTCCAAGGGAAGGAAATAGCTTTGGTGAGAGTGGTTTGGGGAGGTGCTGCAGGTGGCAGTGTGACCTGGGAATTGGAAAGCAGAATGCGGGAGGCGTATCCGGAATTGTTTCCATCAGGTAATTTTCGAGGACGGAAATAATTAAAGTGGGGGAGAGTTGTAACGCCCATTTTAATTATCTAGTTTTTCTGTGTTATTTTGGTTGTGGTGCTTTTGTGGGAGTGTGTTCGAGTGCGGGGTGAGTAGCCCTTAAGTTGGAGTTTATTTAATAATTTGGATTTTGGTATTAGTAATAATATTTAGTCATAATAATTTAATTAATAATAGTATTATTATTATTATTATTATTATTATTATTAATTATTATTATTATTATTATTATTATTATTAAGAAAATAAGAGGAATTTGGAATAAGGAGTATTTTTGGCAAGAAAGGAAAGAAGAAGAAGAATACGATCATTGTGGAAAGAACAAGAAGAAGACAGGGCCAATTGGAAGGGAAATTGAAGGAGAAGAATCAAGGAGGAAGAAGAAGAGCTTAGGCTATCGATTCTTCGAAGAGTTTCATCATCTGATCGAGTTATCGAGGTAAGAGGGGGGGGGGGGGGGGGAGAATCGGGTCGAAATCAGTATATTGCATGAATCCTAGGTAGAGGGATTTTCCCCAATCCCATGGTAGATTGTTGATCATGTTTGTTTATGTGTTGAATTTCTGAATTTTTTGATGGTAAGATAGGTTTGTTGCATATGATTGTTGGAATGATTTTGGGGTTTTCGGTAGTTTATCATTTTTAAGCCGGAAATGAGTTAATCGATAGAGCTGAAGTTTTATCGGGTGGAATTTGGAATATATTATGTAGCTAAGTCGCATTAGCGCTGTGGGAACTAGTTGGAGTAAAATCGGGTGATTTCAGAGAGTTTTACCGATTCTGAACAGTGGGGTTTTTGTGAATTCGCAGACATTCGCCAGCAATTTCGCTAGGCGAGCGAATAACGAACATTCGTTGATGTTTCGCTAGGTGAACTGGGTAGCGAGTGCTTCCAGTAGCCACTGTCTGCCTTCACTAGGGAGTTCGCTGGGCGAGCGAGTAGCGAGTCTTCGCTGATGCTTCGCTAGGCGAGTGAGCCAGCGAGCATGACAGTAGTTTGTGTTTTTGGTGCTGTTCTGTTTCGTTCTCTGGTGTTATTGGACCCTTGTTGGTCATGACTGCTTGTGAGATTGATAGTGAACTGTGGAGAGTGTATGTGTGATGTGGAACATGATTTCCTTGATATTCCTTTAATTAGAATAATTCAAAGGGTGTATGTTATTATACATGGATGTGGTGATGTGTGGGATATGTATATATATATATATATATATATATATATATATATATATATATATATATATATATATATATATATATATATATATATATATATATATATATATATATATATATATATATATATATACATATGATTGTGTGATGAAATGTGATCGGGAGGATCGTGTGCACCGTGGGTGCTTGTGTTGTTATGTGCATTGGTGTCCTGCATATCATGATGTCTTGGTGGGATGAATCGTTTATCAAGGTGGAGTGTATGTAATTCATCCGGTGCTCCCTTGTGGAGGGTTGATGGCCCGGTGTCCATCGGTGCTCTTGTGTGGAGAATGGTGGGGTTGAATCGTTGCTCGGTGGAGTGTATGCGATTCACCCGTGCTCCTGTGTGGAGAATGGTGGGATGAATCGTTTCTCAAGGTGGAGTTTATGCAATTCATCCGGTGCTCCCTTGTGGAGGGTTGTGTTAGAACATAGATTGGTTCTTAATAATATCTCTATGTTTTGATGATAACTATTATGAAATTTTGTATTAAAGAATTATATACTCTAAAATTTGCTTGAGAATGTTTGCTTCAGATGTTAAAGTAAATATCACTCCAGAAGCAAATTAGATCTGAACAAAAGAAATATGCAAGGCTCTAAAGCGTCAGAAGCATCTCTTAGAAGATTCTGAACGCTGCCTCCAGAAGATTCTGAGCGCTGCCTCCAGAAGAATCTGAAGCAGAAGATACAGAAGCATCTGAAGCAGAAGCCAGAAGCATCTGAAGCAATGAGGAATTCTGTATGAAGAGTTTTCAAGCACAGTTACTTCAGAAGACTCTGATAGTACTAACGCTGCCAGTACTGAGGATCGGAACCAAAACTCTGCTATGAACTTATACACGCTGAAAGCACACTTGCTGCAAAGACTCTGATTCAGCAAAACTCTGATGAACATCAGAAGGCTCTGACCAATTTAGACTCTGATGATTCTTGCTGAAAATTGTTGAAGAAGATTTCAAAGTTATGTCCGTTAGAATAACCAAACGACTCTTTCCTTATTTATGCTAGACACAAGAACGCAGACAAAAAGGATTTCTCTGTACATTCTTCTTCTAGGAAAGGTCACATGATGTGAAGACAAAAAAGGCTCAGACCTTTTTGGTACACTACTCTCAACGTGAAAAGCTCTTGGATCATTGTGCCTATAAAAGCAAGTCTCCACTCATCTTCTTCAGTTGACGAAACACTTGAAAAGAATACTTTACAAAGCTCTCATACAACTCATACATTCTTGCTAGAATTATTTCATTGTTCTTCATCTTAAGTGAAAAATCACAGTTGTGATAAAGCTTTATTAGAAGCATTTTAACACTTGTATTTATTATTACATTTGATTGTAAGAGAAACTTAAGAAGATCCAGTTAGGATCAGTAGTTCTTGAGAAGACTTTGAACAGTTGTTCTTAGTGCTTATTATTATAATCAGTTGATTAAATAGTGGATTAAGTCCTTGTTTGAGAAAGGAAAATCACTCTAGATTGGGTGGACTGGAGTAGTTGAGTTCAACGAACCAGGATAAAAATCCTTGAGTTTTTATTTCTAAGTTTTATCTTCATACTTATTCAACCCCCCTTCTAAGTATTTTCTCACCTTCAGTTGGCATCAGAGCTCCGGTTCTATGTGTGTTACCACTTCACAGTGACAGAAAAGATCCAGTGAGAAAAACTTTGATATATATATTTGGTTGTTATTATGGCTGATGCTTCAACATCCAACAAATATGAAGAAAGAGACAGAATCAGTACAAAACCCCCTATGTTTGATGGGGTGAGATTTGATTATTGGAAAGACAGGATTGAAAGTTTTTTTCTTGGTTATGATGATGATTTGTGGGACTTGGTCATAGATGGGTATGTTCATCCCACTGATGGGAATGGCAAGAAAGTAGACAGAAAATCTATGACAGAAGCCCAAAAGAAGGAGTTTAGAAATCACCACAAGGCTAGAACAATATTGTTAAATGCAATATCTCACACTGAGTATGAAAAGATCACAAATAGAGAAACTGCATTTGACATGTTTGAGTCCTTGAAAATGACTCATGAAGGAAACCTTCAAGTAAAAGAGACCAAGGCTCTGGCGTTAATACAGAAGTATGAAGCGTTCAAGATGGAGGAATCTGAGTCCATAGAAACTATGTTCTCTAGATTCCAGATTCTTACAGCTGGTCTAAAAGTTCTAGACAAGGGATACTCAACTGCTGATCATGTGAAGAAGATCATCAGAAGCCTGCCTATCAGATGGAGACCTATGGTCACTGCTCTGAAGCTTGCCAAGGATCTGAACAAGATCACTCTGGAAGAGTTAATCATCTCACTAAGGAGTCATGAAATTGAACTTGAGGAAGATGAACCTAAAAAGAAAGGTAAGTCTATTGCCTTAAAATCTAACAAATCTGTGAAAGCTTTGCAGGTGTTAGAGGAAAGCTCTAAAGAATCTTCTTATGAAGAAGAAGATGAATTATCCTTGCTGTCCAGAAGAATCAACAGACTCTGGAAGCACAAGCAGAGGAAGTTCAAGAACTTCAAAAGACCAGATCAGCGCAAGGAGTCCTCTGGACCAAAAAGATCTGGAAAGAAGGAAGTTGTCTATTTTGAATGCAAAGAACCTGGCCATTACAAGAGTGAATGTCCAAAACTTCTTAAAGAAAAACCTAAGAGGAAGTTTGACAAAAAGAAGAAGGTTCTAATGGCAACTTGGGATGACTCTGATGAATCTGGATCCTCATCAGAATCTGAAGATGAATGCGCCAACATGGCTCTGATGGCAGGCATTGAAGATCAGAATGAAGAATCATCTGGATCTGAGTCTGATTCTGAATCTGACTCAGAAGAGGTACTTTCTGATCTCACTAGGGAAGAGCTTATTAAAGTCTTATCTGAAGTCCTGAAAAATTATAATCAGATTAAGCTCAAGTGCAAGAAGCTTAAGTGCAATCTTGGCTCTGAGAATAATCTGTTAAAATCAGAAATTGCTGAGCTAAAAGAAAACAATTTAAAAATGAAAGCTGATTTTGAAATAGCTCAACAAAACTCTGAATCTGAAAGTAAATCTAAATGCAAAAACATTTTAGAAGAATATGACTTTAGCTTTCAAAAATTTCTTGCTAAAAGCATAGACAGAAGCAAGATGGCTTCTATGATCTATGGGGTTAGCAGAAATAACAGGAAAGGAATTGGATATGAATCCTCTTCTGGAAAGGATTTAAATCCAATGCCTGTTGATAAACTTGTTATCAAGAAAACTCCCTTGTACTCTCATTTCAAGTTTGGTCATCTGAATGACATTAAACACACATGTTCTGATCAGAATGTTCCTGTGTTTAAGCCAAAAGTAAGTCAGAACAATACTGTTGTAAAAAGACAGAAGTTCAGACCAACTTTCAAGGCAGCTAACCAAAAAGGACCCAAAAAGATCTGGGTACCTAAGGATAAGTTTATCCCTGTTGCAGATGTTTTTAGCAGAAAAGTCAAGACGCCAGTCATGGTACTTGGACTCTGGCTGCTCACGTCACATGACGGGAGAAAGGTTTATGTTTCAAAGCCTGGAACTTAAATCTGGAGGAGAAGTGAAGTTTGGAGGGAATCAGAAGGGCAAGATCATTGGCTCTGGTACTATTGGTAATGGTAACCTTCCCTCTATATCTAATGTTCTTCTTGTAGAAGGATTAAAGCATAATCTATTGTCCATAAGTCAGTTAAGTGACAATGGTTATGATATAATCTTTAATCAACAATGTTGTAAAGCTGTTAGTCAGAAGGATGGCTCAATCCTATTCAATGGGAAGAGGAAGAACAAAATTTATAAAATAAACTTTCAGAACTTAAAGTTCAAAATGTTAAATGCCTCTTGTCTGTTAATGATGAGCAATGGGTCTGGCACAGAAGATTGGGGCATATTAATATGAGACGTATATCTCAGATTAATAAACTCAATCTGGTCAGAGGACTTCCTAAGTTGAAGTTCAACTCAGATGCTCTTTGTGAAGCATGTCAAAAGGGAAAGTTTTCAAAATCTTCCTTTAAATCTAAATATGTTGTTCCAACCTCAAGACCATTAGAATTACTTCACATTGATCTATTTGGACCAGTGAAAATTGCATCCATCAGAGGCAAGAAGTATGGATTAGTCATTGTTGATGACTACAATAGATGGACATGGGTAAAGTTCCTAAAACACAAGGATGAGTCACATTCTGTGTTCTTTGACTTCTGCAAACAAGTCAAGAATGAAAAAGATTTCAAAATTATAAAAGTCAGAAGTGATCATGGTGGTGAATTTGAAAACAAATATTTTGAAAAATATTTTAATGAAAATGGCATTGCTCATAATTTTTCGTGTCCTAGAACTCCACAACAGAATGGGGTTGTAGAGAGGAAAAATAGAACTCTGCAAGAAATGGCCAGAACCATGATCAATGAGACTAATCTGGCAAAACACTTTTGGGCAGAAGCAATCAACACAGCCTGTTACATTCAGAACAGAGTGTCTGTAAGACCTCTTCTGGAAAAGACTCCCTATGAATTGTGGAGGAACAGAAAACCCAACATTTCATATTTACATCCTTTTGGATGTATTTGCTATATGTTGAATACTAAAGAAAATCTGAACAAGTTTGATTCTAAAGCACATAAGTGTTTCATGCTTGGGTATTCTGAACGCTCTAAAGGCTACAGAGTATACAATACTGAAACACAGATTGTGGAAGAATCTATTCATGTTAGATTTGATGATAAGCTTGGCATTGAAAAGCCAAAGCAGTTTGAAAGTTCTGCAGATAGAGAAGTAATTCTCACAGACTCTGAAGACTCAGAGGCAGACAAAGCTCAAGTGAAGGAACCAGGAGCAATGCCGGATGCAATTCCTTTGACTTCTCAGATGAACAACTTAAACATTTCTGAAGAATCAACTGTTAGAGGATCATCTTCCAGAATCAAAGCTTCTCATCCAAAGAATGTGATCATTGGAAAGAAGGATGACCCTATCAGAACAAGATCCTTCCTCAGATCATCTGAAGCATCATTATTTGGATTGGTGTCAGTAATTGAACCAACCTCTGTGGATGAAGCTCTGCAAGACAATGACTGGATTATTGCCATGCAAGAAGAGCTAAACCAATTCACAAGAAATAATGTGTGGGATTTAGTTCCAAGACCAAAAGGATTCAACATAATTGGAACTAAATGGGTCTTCAGAAACAAGCTTAATGAGAAAGGAGAAGTTGAAAGAAATAAGGCAATGCTAGTTGCTCAAGGTTACAGCCAGCAAGAAGGAATTGATTATATAGAGACTTATGCTCCTGTTGCAAGGTTAGAGTCTATTCGTTTACTCATTTCTTTTGCTGCACAATATAACATCACTCTATATCAGATGGATGTTAAAAGTGCCTTTCTAAATGGTATTATAGAAGAAGAAGTTTATGTTCACCAGCCTCCTGGCTTTGACAGTGAAAAATTCCTAGAACATGTTTTCAAACTAAAGAAATCTCTGTATGGTTTAAAACAAGCTCCCAGAGCTTGGTATGAGAGGTTAAGCAATTTTCTTCTGGAGAAAAATTTCATCAGAGGCAAAGTGGACACAACACTCTTTTGTAAATCATTTAAGAAAGATCTTCTAATTTGTCAAATATATGTGGATGATATCATATTTGGATCTACCAATACTATGCTGGGAAAGGAGTTTGCTCAATGTATGCAGGCAGAATTTGAAATGAGCATGATGGGAGAATTGAGATTCTTTCTGGGAATTCAAGTCAACCAAACTCCAGAGTGCACTTACATTCATCAGACCAAATATGTTAAAGAACTTCTGAAGAAATTTAACATGACTGATAGTAAGATGGCAAAGACTCCCATGCATCCAACTAGTTCACTAGGCAAGGAAGAGGTAAGTAAGAAAGTAGATCAGAAACTCTACAGAGGTACGATAGGATCTCTTCTCTACTTAACTGCTTCTAGACCTGACATTTTGTTCAGTGTATGCTTGTGTGCAAGATTCCAATCAGATCCTAGAGAATCACACTTAACAACTGTTAAGAGGATTCTAAGGTATCTGAAAGGTACTTCTAATGTGGGTTTGTGTTACAGAAAATCTAATGATTTCAAATTAGTTGGATTATGTGATGCTGATTACGCTGGAGACAGAGTGGAAAGAAAAAGTACTTCTGGAAGTTGTCAATTTCTAGGAACAAATCTAATCTCTTGGTACAACAAGAAGCAACCCACAATTGCACTATCAACTACAGAGGAATAATATATTGCTGCTGCTGGATGTAGCACGCAGATGCTCTGGATGAAAAGTCAGCTAGAAGACTATCAGATATTTGAAAGTAACATTTCAATATTCTGTGATAATACTTCTGCTATATGTTTGTCTAAAAACCCCATTTTACACTCTAAGGCAAAACATATAGAAATTAAACATCATTTCATCAGAGACTATGTTCAGAAGGGAATTATAAACTTAGCCTTTGTTGATACAGATCATCAATGGGCAGATATTTTCACAAAACCCTTTGCTGAAGATAGGTTCAAATTTATTCTGAAAAATATTGGTATGGATTTTTGTCCAGAATAATATTTATCAGAAGCAAATTTTTCAGATGTAAAATGTTTATAACTCTGAAGTATTTCATCTGTTGCTTATTAGATTTATGTTTATTTGTGTGTATCTGAACTAACCAATCTTAGAGGATCTGAACGTTGGCTAACGTTTCATTTCTTAAGAGAATTCAGAAGCACATGCAAGCAAACACGTGTCACTCTGAATCTGAAAAGATAGTGTGTACACTACTAAAGAGACATTTGAGGTATGGTTTGAATAGTGAAAATCTTGATTTTCCCCCAATTTGTCAGAATCAATTAATGCTTGAAATGATTTTTATTCTCTTTCATTAATTGTCATTAAATGCTATGTGTAAACGTGCTTTGTATGTCTGTTTGAGTGCCTTAAGTGTTTTCTATAAATACCACATCTCACACCAATTTCACACTTTTCACATCACAAACAAGTTTATGCATTTATGTCTTCTATTCTCTCTTCACAAAAACCCTAAACCTTCGTCCAAATCATCTTCATCATCTTCAATGGCAACCTCATCTTCTACAGCAGCTCAGTTTCAATCAACCATGGCTGCAGTTACTTCTGCAAATATGGGTGTGACTCCATTCACTGTACCTAAAAGGACTTTGTTGACTTCTGTTGACAAACTTGAAGTTCTGTGTGAATCAATGGTGGAATTTGATTCGTTAGCTGAAAATGGGTTTGAATTTCGTTCAATAATTGATGCACAAGGCTGGGTAAAATATTTTGACAGATTATTTGGACCAGTTTACCCTCATCTGGTGAAGGAATTCTGGATACATGCTTCTGTTTATCCTAAATTCATTTTATCTTCTGTTCTGGGAAAGGAGATCATAATAACTGAAGATCTAATCAGGAAACTCATAGGGTATGAGGAAAGTGATGGTGTATGTCATTTGCCAGCTGGGCGTGTGGACATGGAGGAAGTTTAGGAGGAAGTCATCTCTTCTGGACAGGCCTCTAACAAATTTAAAGATCTGAAGCCTGACTACAAAATCTGGGCAAAGATTTTTCTGGGATGCATTCATCACAGAAAATCTACCAACTCTCCAGATTACGTGAACAATGAACAACTCTACTTCATGTACTGTTTAAGTCAGAGCACTAAGGTAGATCTTCCTTACATTCTATTTATGCATTTATGGAATCATATCAATGTTTCAAGAGAATCTATAAAGGATAAGGGTCAGAAGATCAGAACTTGGATCCCCTTTGGAAGGTTGATTTCAGACATTCTGACAGAGAATGGTCTGGTGACTGCTCTGTATGAGGCTGGAGTTAAGGATGAACTTGAATCCATTGTTGGAAAACCTCTGAACGCAAAGAGTCTTCAGAGACTAAAATTTTTAGAGGAACTCACAGCTGCACCCAAGAAGTTGAATATCTCTGAAATCAGTCAGAAGAGAATTCCTGTTGATAATTTTCCACTGTTTGGTGCTGAAGAACCAAGGGACATATTGTGAGATATATTGATTCATGCAAAGCAGATGGAACACCCATTCCTGCATATATTCTGAAAAGAGCAAGAGAACCAATGCCAGATGTATACAATGAGAACATGAGGAAAAGAAGTCAGTCAGAAGGAGAAGAAACTGGTGCTCAGAAGAAGCCAAAAGTTGCTGACAAGCCACAGAAGTTGATCAAGAGAAAAGCCTCTGGAGACGTTCCTTCTGTTCCCACAAAGCGTATCAAGACCAAAGGTACTAAAACATCTGTATCCTCTTTCTCTAAAATTGTTATGAATGAATCAACATTTAGTTCTATTCCAAAACCACCTCCTACTCAAAAACAATCTATTCCTGCTCCGTCCCAAAAATATGAACCATCCAAAAATCCTTCCCCACAAAAATCATCTGATCCTATTTCCAATACTCCACTAAAAAATTATGTTATTCCATCATCTGAACCAACAACAACAACAACACCAGCAAATCAAACTCCACCACCTATAACAAAACTAACAGAACAACCTTCATCACAACAACATCCAGAAAAACAACAACCAGATTCATCTGAACCAATACAATATGATCCAGTTGCATCTAATCCTGTTGCACCTGAACAAGTTGTTACTGATCCACCTATCTCTGAACCACTTGTATTTGAACCTCCTTCAAAACCTTCTGAGAATCAACCAGAATCAACCAATCCTCCTGAAACACATATACCTGAGACAGTGGTTCTAAACGTTAAACCACTCAAGACTGTATTTGAAGTGTCTTCTACATCTTGTACTCCAACCACATCCTCTGATTCCTCAAAATATGATATCCATCCAGATATTCTTTCACCCCCTCTCTCAGAACTTTTGAAGCTAACCAACCAGAACCACCCATTTCTTCTGAAATCACCATTTCTGAAACCATTCCTGAACCAAGAACATCTAAATTTGTTTCAGTTGTTTCTGCTAAACCTTTTCCATCTGATCACCTTCCATCTGGACTTAAGATTGACAATTTCTTTGATCAACCACCTCAATCTGCTTTTATTCCTTTCCTTATCAAAGAAAAACAATATGCTTTTGTTCCATACTTTGACAATCCAAAGGCTGTGATACCATCTATTCGCAGAATAAAACCATACTTTTGTATCATGCCAGCCCAGAAGAAACCAGCATATCCTAGCCCTCTCATTATTATTCCTGAATTTACAATTCCTCCACCACCTCAACCTAAGCCTTTCACTTTGGAAACCCTTCTGAAACCAAAATCTAGGCTGAATGTTGATCATTTATTTACAAGTTTTATGAAAGAAATAGAGATGCATTTAGGCTCTGTTCAGAGAAAGTGCTTATCAACAATGGATGCAAATGAATCTGATGCTATCTGGAATAGCTTCATTCACAGTTTCAATACTGTAGCCTCAAATATGAAGAATGTATGTTCTGATGATGCGAAGCTCAGATTTGCTGAGGCTGCTAGAAGCTTAATCTGGACTGTTAAAAGATCTGAACCATTGCTTCTTGAAGATGTTCCTTCATCCTCGGCAGTATGTGATACAGAAGTGACTGCTGAGTCTGCATCTGAAGAAAACCCTCTGGCTATGACTCTTGTAGAACATCCCTCTGGATCTGTTGCTCCTGACTCTGCATCTCCTATGGAAATTAACTCTGTTCCTGCTTCAGAATCTGCCCCACCTTCTTCATTTGAGATCAAGAAAGAGTATCCAGATCTTGAAGATAAGATTGCAGTTCTGGAAGCTGGTCAATCTGAGATTAAGTCATGGATGGTCAAGCAAGATCATAAGTATGAAGACATGGCTCAATGGATGTCCAAACAAGATCAGAAGAATGAAAATATGGCTAAGTGGATGTCACAGCAAGAACAGTCCTCCTCTGATATCACTAACCTGTTGAAGATGATTTTGTCCAAACAAACTTAGTTTATTTTTTTATCTGATGTTTGCACATGTACTTGAATCTTATCTGATGTTTGTATTATTTGCTCTGAATGAATGAATGACTCAATGTTTTCTCTACCTGATTTATCTTTTCTGTATTTCCTTTTATTTGTCTTTTAAAGTTTTTTACTTTCTGATTATGACAAAAAAGGGGGAGAAAATAGATCTAACTGTTTAAATAAACTCTACCTAAATGAAACTTCAGACATATCAATTTTATCTAACGTAAACTTTTAGTGTTTCAGAACATTTGATAAATCTGACATATTCTTTAAAAGAAACTCTGAGACTCCCAGATCATATTTAACTTATCAGACTCTGACTCTGAAACATGCAAGATTGAATGTTTGGAACATTCAGGCTCTGATTCTTGAAAAGAATACACATGCAAAAAGGGAAGTTTCTATTCCCTCTTAGTATTCAATTCAGGGGGAGATTCAGCATCTCAAGGGGAGTTACAATTATTTTACTTTCTATTAAACAAAATTTCAGATGTTTTTGTCATCATCAAAAAGGGGGAGATTGTTAGAACACAGATTGGTTCTTAATAATATCTCTATGTTTTGATGATAACTATTATGAAATTTTGTATTAAAGAATTATATACTCTAAAATTTGCTTGAGAATGTTTGCTGCAGATGTTAAAGTAAATATCACTCCAGAAGCAAATTAGATCTGAACAAAAGAAATATGCAAGGCTCTGAAGCGTCAGAAGCATCTCTTAGAAGATTCTGAATGCTGCCTCCAGAAGATTCTGAGCGCTGCCTCCAGAAGAATCTGAAGCAGAAGCTACAGAAGCATCTGAAGCAGAAGCCAGAAGCATCTGAAGTAATGAGGAATTCTGTATGAAGAGTTTTCAAGCACAGTTACTTCAGAAGACTCTGATAGTACTAACGCTGCCAGTACTGAGGATCTGAACTAAAACTCTGCTCTGAACTTATACACGCTGAAAGCACACTTGCTGCAAAGACTCTGATTCAGCAAAAATCTGATGAACATCAGAAGGCTCTGACCAATTTAAACTCTGATGATTCTTGCTGAAAATTGTTGAAGAAGATTTCAAAGTTATGTCCGTTGGAATAACCAAACGACTCTTTCCTTATTTATGCTAGACACAAGAACACAGACAAAAAGGATTTCTCTTGCATTCTTCTTCTAGGAAAGGTCACATGATGTGAAGACAAAAAAGACTCAGACCTTTTTGGTACACTACTCTCAACGTGAAAAGCTCTTGGATCATTGTGCTTATAAAAGCAAGTCTCCACTCATCTTCTTCAGTTGACGAAACACTTGAAAAGAATACTTTACAAAGCTCTCATACAACTCATACATTCTTGCTAGAATTATTTCATTGTTCTTCATCTTAAGTGAAAAATCACAGTTGTGATAAAGCTTTATTAGAAGCATTTTAACACTTGTATTTATTATTACATTTGATTGTAAGAGAACCTTAAGAAGATCCAGTTAGGATCATTAGTTCTTGAGAAGACTTTGAACAGTTGTTCTTAGTGCTTACTATTGTAATCAGTTGATTAAATAGTGGATTAAGTCCTTGTTTGAGAAAGGAAAATCACTCTAGATTGGGTGGACTGGAGTAGTTGAGTTCAACGAACCAGGATAAAAATCCTTGAGTTTTTATTTCTAAGTTTTATCTTCATACTTATCCAACCCCCTTCTAAGTATTTTCTCACCTTCAGGTTGATGGCCAGGTGTCCATCGTTGTTGTTGAGTCGGTACCGCATATCATGGTGTTGAGTTGCATATGTTTGCATCGTTATGTGTGTTGTATCAGTGTTGGACTGTAGGTCCGGGTTGATGTATGTTGAATGATGTTTATTTGCTTGCTGTCTTTTATTCATGTACATTATTACCGTTATATTTTGATCGTGATTTCTCACCCCTTTGGTTGTTGTTGTGGTCTGTGCTTCTTCGGAAGTACAGACATTCCAGGTGCGTAGCTAGCTTGGATAGCGGCGAGTCGAGTCGTAGGGATGCTCTGATACGTAACACGGGGCTTTTGGGAGTTATTTGTTTATCTGATGATTTTGTTTTGACTCCGTGTCATATCATGTTTTGATGAATCCCTTTTGGTGGATATATTTTGTATATTTTGGGTGGATGGTCGAATATTGATGTATATGATGTTTATATGTACATATCTATATGATGATTTCCGCTGCTTATTGTTGAATTTCTATAAATGAAATGTTTTGTTGAGTTTCTGTTTTGTGACATCCTGTGTTGTTGTGGCAACTCTAATATTGGTTTCATTTAAATTGAATTTATTTTATTTTTTGGACACGGAGTGTTACATGTATAGCTAGTAGCTTTCCTGCAGGATAGGTTATATGTTAGACTTCTATTGCTGGTAAGCTCTGATTTGTTAACAGGGTGTTTTAGCCAAAAATTTGCCAAAGGGGGAGTTTGTAGATGCTTTTGATTGGCTGCATTTTGTGGCAAAATATTAGAGTGTATATGAATGTCATAACTAAGGTTAGGACATACATGAAGAGTGTTATGCAGGGAAAGCTAAGAGTAATTAAAGCTGAATGTCATGACTGAATGTCATAACATTGATCGTATGACATCATGGCTCGCAGGTTTATTTTTCTTTTATTAGCTCAGGCTATACTTTAGGAAACAATCCAGGAAGCATAGTTATTTTAGGCAACATAACATGCATTGCTGGGGATAACATAGAAGACTTCTAACCTAATGTTAAGTGCACAACTTCATGAAGAAAGGTTTTACTTGGGTAAACCTAAATTCTCTACCAAGGTTCAAAGCAGGTCTGCTATTATAAACAGAAGAAGGATCATTCCTAATGGGCAGAGCTTGAAGAGAGAGCTTCAAGACAGAGATTGGAGAGTGTGTTTTGTGAGTGAAGAGTTTAATCATCACGTGTGTCTAGGAATCTTAGGGTTCCTTGTGTGCCAAGCAATTGTCTGTTGTACAATTGCATTGGTGTATTGTGTATGAACAGGTGTGTTCATTGTCTCACTCAAAGCTGTTAAGCAAGAGTGTGTGTTCCTTGATCAAAGCTGTGAAGAAAGATCAAGGTACGTATGAAGTGTGTCTTCATATTTATTTTGTAATTGTGTTTGATATCACTGAGGTGATTGAGGGGGAGTGAGTGGGTATACTCATGTCTAGAGTGTCTCTGGGTTGAAGTGTCATTGAGTAGGTTTTAAGTGAGGAGTGTAAGCTGGGTGTTTGACTCTGAATTAATTCTACTAATAGTGAATTTCCTCCCTGGCTTGGTAGCCCCCATATGTAAGTGTTGTTGACACTGAACTGGGTGAACAATTACTGTGTTATTTACTGCTTCTCTTTACAGCCTATTATTAACTGCAGTAGTCTATGTTACAGTGGATGTCATAACTTCCATAATAACATCCATCGTGTGCTTGCCGAAATTTCAATTATCCCTCGACTATCTAAAGAGTGAGGCAGTAACAATCCTTTCAAAAGGGTCAAAATAACTTAGAGTCACACGACTTGTTCATAAATAAATAAAAAAGTAAAAAAGAAAAAGCCTGCTAAATCAAAACCTATGAAGGAGACTTAGGCGAATTTGAGGCATCCCGCTGGACTTCAAATTCAAATTCAAATCCAAAGACTCCGTTCAGGAAAAAGTTAGGGAATACAAACAAAATAATAATAAAAAGAAACACGAAAAGCAAAAACAAAGGACCACCAAGAAAATCCTCAATGAATAACAAAGTCGTGTGATCAAACACTAAAAGCAAAAAGGTGAGTGACTGCCATGTCCAAAGCCTCAGTGGTTTCTCAACAATATCAAAACTCCTCTTGAGAGATGAGTGCTCGTGTTAGGTTAACTGAAGGTAGGATTGGAGAACATCACAAAGAATGGGTGGGCACAAATAAAATTTGAGCCTTATATCCTTTGCTTCTTAAGCCGTGAATCAAGCCATGATACAACCCTCAAAAGACCCAATATTATACCGACCATTTGAGCATGCCTACCTTTGAGACAATCCTTGCCTTGCTTATCTATGGAGTGTTGCTTTTCCCTAGTTTTGAAGGATTTATTGACCTTAATGCCATCAAGATCTTCATGCGAAGGAATTCAACACCAACCTTATTGGGTAACACTTATCATTCGGTCCATCTCCCAAACCTTCATGGTGGAGGGATGATTACCTGTTGTGTGCCATTATTATACAAGTGGTTTATTTCGCACTTTCCTAAGTCCGGTCCTTTTTGGAGTCCCACCCAAGGACGTTGGTCACAAAGAGTTATGGCTTTAACCCACTCCAATATTGATTGGTACAACCGTATGTATGATGGAATACTACTTATTGGTGGATGTGGAGATTTCGCTAACATGCCTTTACTCGGTTTTAATGGAGGAATCAGCTACAGTCCACTCCTAGCTCGCCGACAGTTAGGGTATCCCTTGAAAGAACCTCCTAAAAGTATCTACGTAGAGAAGATCTTCTTCGAAGACAACAAAGAGCTTCAAGATCAGATTGTATCTTCCTGGCGTCACTTGCATAGGAAAGGTCGAGAAAGTCTGGGAATGCCTAATTGTGTGTCCATGGAACCATACCTTCAATGGGTCCAAGACAGAGCTATCAAGTTGAAGATGCCTTATCCTCACTAGGATCCTTTACCTCCAAGAGAGGAACCTGTTCAATATTTCATGTCCGAGGCTGAAACGTTGAAGATCGCTATGAAGAAAGCTCAACATGAAGCAGAAACATGGAAGGACAAATACCATGTGATGGTCAGTGAGTACGAAGAACTTCAGAAACAACTTCAGTCAAAGAATGAAGAGGTACTATCCTACAAGAAGAGAAGAATCTACAAGGATTTATTTTCCTCCGAATATCCGCCTACTCCTTGAAGTTGTGGACCTTGCTTCCTTAGGGTTTTCATTAGCTTATATTTAGCCGTTCCCATTAAAGACTTTATATTTACTTGTAATCCAATTTTTCAAATCAATGAATAAAAAATTTCTTCGTTATTCCACAATATTCGTAAATATTGGAATTCCATGAAAATCATTTTGCATCTTAGCATCATATTTTTGCATCGCATATGTCTCCCGGTTTCTCATACTCGGTTCTCTCACCTGTCAGTTTCGTCACCCTGGGTCTTCCGTATCAGTAGAATACTAGAGCCCAAGCTCGAAAAAGGATGGAAGAACAAGCTCAAGAGATCGACTGTGTTAGCCATGAACTCGAAGATCTTCGAGGAAGTGTGGGGCAGATTTTGGAGATGCTACAAGCTCTTAATGTGAGGATGGCTACTCAATCTGCTGTTGTCTCTGAAAATACCAATACTGTTGTGGGTCCTCAACCGGCTGTTACTGTCGAGAATATACCGCCTCATGGTCTTCAACCCAGTTCGGTGCATCCTACTATTGCTCAACCAGTTCGACGAGTTACTCCCCCAAAGTGCAAAACTCCGAGCTTTGCCCATGATAAAGGACCTACACGTCCGAGGAATCGCTTGATGGCTGCTCATCAACATCAGCAGAGTTATGTTCAAGGTTATCCAGTTCAGTATGCTCAACAACCCTATGTAGCTACTGTTGCACCTCCTTTCAGTCCTCAGTTTCCTACTTATCAGCCCGTGCAATTGGCTCCAGTCTATCAGCATCCAGTTTATCAACAATCTCCCGGTTACCAGCCTGCACAAACTCATGTCAAGTGTCAACGAGCGCCAACGCTCCTGCCAATCCACAACCTAAGAAGCAAACACCTCGCCAGAATGCTCCGATTAGGAGGCAATACAAGCCTTGTCCACCGATTCCAATGACGTTCACCGAGTTGTATCATTACTTAGTGCAACGAGGTTTGATCACCACCCGAACAATGGGCCCACCTCGTAATTCTTTGCCTGTCAACTACAACGCCTCTGCTCATTGTTTATTTCATGAGGGGGCACCCAGGCATGATTTGGAATATTGCTATGCTCTGAAGGATATCGTCAGAGATTTGTTGGAAAGGAAGATATTGTCTTTTGATGATCCTCCGCCGAAGATCAAGACTCCTCTCAAGGTATTCCACATATCTCATCCAGTTACTTCTATAGTGAACCCACCGAAGCCGGTAGTTCTTCAGATGCCTAGTCTATCTCATTTCAGCCGTCCTCAAGATGATGTGACCCCAATCAACAAAGAATCTGGGAAAGTTAGTCTGAAGGAAGGTTTGAAGACCGACAATGAAGCAATGACAGATATAGCTGGGGCAAGCAAGATGGTTTGCAGTGATCATACTCCCCATGCCAGTGAGGCTCCGCCAGAGGAAACCATTACTATTGTGTCAGTCTTGAACACAAAGACTTCATAAACACCTGTTAAAGGACTTGTCATACAGTTTATTTTGTTTATTTATATTTTGTTTCTTTGATTAAGCATAATTAGCATGTACGAACTTGGTTATTTTGATTAATTAATGCAATGCATATGTTTGTCTTGAATAAATCCATTCGTTTCACTCACAAAAATATTTTTTCATAAAATTATAATGCCAACGTTACCCGATCTCTTGCCTTTATAGGGGATTGGGAGGAGGATTATGAACCAAAAACGTCAGATCTCTTGCCGTATGCTTTCGATTGAAACCTGCTGATGATGTAAGGCATTGTTTCAAATCCCAAACACTGGAGTTATAAGAATGATAACCCCTCTTTAACCCCTTTGAGCCTTGAAGTAGGAGTTTTTTTATTTTCCAAATTAAAACCTTTACTTTAACCTAGGGCATGGTAGTTTTTCAGTTAAATTGATCGAGCGTTCAGACCCTCGAAAAGGAGGAGCGAACCTTCGAGAATTCATCCCTAACATCTTAGGAAGTTAGAAGTCAACGACTATCCCTCTACTACTAAAGAGTGGGGCAGTCACAAGCCTTTCAAAAGGGTCACCTGACTCGTTCACAAAAATATATAGCCCGCTAAATCAAAACCTATGAAGGAGACTTAGGAAAAACTGGGGCATCCCGCTGGACTCCAAACTCAAACCCAAAAGACGTCGTCCAGGAAAACGTTAGGGAATGAAAAAAATACAATAAAAACAAGGGATTACAATAAAGAATCCCCAATAAAGAACACAATCGTGTGATCAAACAAAAAGATAGGTGAGTGATTTCCATGTCTAAAGCCTTAATGAGTGCTCGCATCCAGTTAGCTGATTTATGATTGGAGAACATCACGAAGAATGGGTGGGTACAAATAACATTTTGAGCCTTTATCATTTGTTTCTTAAACCGTGAACCAAACCACGATACAACCATAAAAAGACCTAATTGAAGTAGGATTTCTTTTGAAAGCATACTCGACGAGATAATGTTTCCTGAACCCTACGAGCTATGCTCAATTTATCGTTGGCATTACAAATCAAATTCATATCCTGACTATGTGATTTCAGTCACGAGTTATAGTGATACCCTTTTTTCAAAATAAACACAAAAGTTTTCAAGACAAATATTGTTGCATTGATAGTTTCAGGATAGCATTTCACGCGTGTCGATTTTGCATAACATCTTAGAAATTTATACATACATTGACAATGGAACTCGAAGATCCCGCTAAACAAGGGCAGGTGGTTTCAAATTCGCTTACTAATGCAAGCCTGACGTTCTGAAGCGCTATTTGCGGACTCAGTCGTAACACGGTTGATCCGTGCCAGTTACGTCGAGATCTAACAAATCTCTCAAAGAGTTTGAAAACAGTGGGGCATCTGGACTCCATGTTTCTCTGTAAAATCCTCTCGAGATGAATTTCTCCCAAAGCAGGTACTCTGGGGCATGATATTTTTCAAAATGGCGACTACTACAAAGTCCATTAAGATCAAAACTAGCTTGTTTCACGACATTCTTCATGCGCCCGATAAGACTTTACTCCCGACGGTCTTCATTCCCTAGTAAATCTCATTATTGCAGAAGCACGTCTAAACCATTGCCTCAACACAGTCCCTAGAGAGACTTTAAGTCGACGCAGTCCCCAGCGAGACTATAAGCTGACAATCCTTTGGACTGAGCCGGTAATTTCCTATACTATAGAGATCATACCAGCATCTTCCCAGTGATAGTCCCCAACGAGACTTTAAGCTATCTACACTTTTGGGATCCATCCGATAAATCCCCAGTGACCCTCAAGATTGTAGGGATGTCCCCGGTATCCTCCAAGTGATATATGTCCTCGAAGACCCATTCTCAGTGGAAGCATCTATTCCTCAGTGAATTGCTTACCTTCCTTAGGAAGTCAAGATACTGTCCCCAATAATGTCTTTTATCCCCAGTAAGTTTGACGAACTCTCCTCAGGGAAACTAATGCCTTTTATCCCCAAGGAAGTTGGACGTGCCTTTTCCTCAGGAAACTGATGTACTATTCCCAGGAAGTTGCTACACTTATCTCCGTGAAGCTGCCTAGCTCCACATCTTTCCCACGAAGCGGATATTTATTTTATCCCCGGAAGTCTCTGATCCTAGGGTTTTCTTTGGCTGATTATGGTTCATGATAACGATCCTTCTCATGGAGTCATGACATTGTATCCTCATGCAGATCCCCAGTTGAAAGCATGATATCGTACTCTCCAGTAAAGTCGTATCATATCCCCATGTGGAAGTCATGATATTTTCTCCCCAGGGAAGTTAGAACTTTGAAGCAAGATTTGGTTCTACCATCAACTTTTCCTATCCTTGATATACGTACTGTTGCAGAGGTCGCCGAGTATCCCCGTCGAGATATTTATTTCATCTCATGTTTCCTCCTCTCGTCTGTTTTGTCAGCATATGCATGAGCCTAAGCATTGCATACTCATTGCATGACATGTTCATATGCATACACATTAGTATACACTTTGGCATATGCATTAGCATGTTTGCTATTTGTCATCCTCCTTTGTCGTTACCGCCGAGTAACTGGGTTTGTCCGTTCTCTCCAAGTAGATCGTCAGCCCTAAGCATAAAATACCTACTTGTTTCAAGTTTCCCCACAGAGTTCAACCCTCGTGGACGATGGTTATTTCAGTTATCTTTCCGCGCTTAGATAAGATAATCCCCATTTGAGTTTGTTTCCTCAATGGAGTCTTGGTTGTCAGGTCTTTCTAGCCCAATTCTAGATCGAACTTCGGGTCCGTCTGTCGTCGAACCTACCTGGGCGTGCATTTATTTTGCACTATCTTTCAAGAAAAGACTTCACAGTCCTTTATTGATATACGACAGTTCTCGCCTGAGAAGCGTATCATCACACTACAATTTTCATTATAGTACAAGCATTACAACAACTGGTATGCGACTGTTCTCAGCCGAGAAGCCTATCATTATATCACCTTCATTATAAGTTTCATTACAATTTTTCATTACACTCTACAATTGGTCTTCTCGTACAAGGAGTTCATTACTTCATTACAAGTTTCATTACAATTTTTCATTACACTCTACAATTGATCTTCTCGTACAAGGAGTTCATTACTTTATTACAACTTTCATTACAATTTTTCATTACACTCTACAATTGATCTTCTTGTACAAGGAGTTCATTACTTCATTACAACTTTAATTACAATTTTTCATTACACTCTACAATTGATCTCCTCGTACAAGGAGCTCATTATTTCATTACAACCTTCATTACAATTTACATTACAACTTTCTTTACAACTTTCATTACAACCTTCATTACAATTTACATTTCCTGTTATCACCTCTACAAGCAGTTGTCACCCGAGAAGCCTATCAATAAGCGGTACTTCTCGCCTGAGGAGCTTATCCTATCTTCGTTATGGCTTGCAGCAAATGGCCATCTCCATCGAGCATCTTGGTTTCCATTTTCTGTTTCATCGTGAAATGCGAGAAGGTTTGAACTGAATCATATTCAGGAGAGCTTGAATCTTGAAGTATGAAGAAGTTCATTTTATCCTTTAGTAAAAGAAAGAGCAGAATCATATTTAGGAGAGTGTGAATCTTGAATTATGAGGAAGTTCATTTTATCCTTTAGTAAAAGAAGAATCTGAATCGTATTCCGGGCACCGACCTTAGATATGAAGATATTTATTTATCAGATGAGTGACAATCCCTCCAGCGGAGCTTGTCAATCAGTTTTTCATCTATCATTCACAGATAAGCAACAATCTCTTTATTTGAGAGCTTATCCAGTTTGGAATATAAGTCCCTTCCAACGATAAGCGGCAGTTCTCTCTCGAGAAAGCTTATCGGCGCATTTCGCATTTGATTTATTTATTTTGGCATACAGCCAGTTTTATCCTGTATATTTCTACGGATTCCTAAATTCTGTTTGATCCTGTCACAAGGGAGAGTTTCCAGAAGCTCGGATATTATTCTTTGATCAATGCTCCAGCATCTTGTTAATCGATCCTACAGTCGTGCAGATCCAGTTTTACTTTTACCCTAGAGCATCAGCCGGTCACGCATGAACCTGTTGAACAATTACTCTTAGGTATTCCCCAGTGGAGGTCGTCTTACCGGTGTCATCTCCATTGAGAATCCTGTTCTTACTATTCCATTTCTAAAAGTGACAATTGGTCGTGCTCGTAACAGTTGACCATCATCTTTAGAATTCCCCGTATCGTGCTGTTTCCCCAGTGCGTCATATTCCCCAGTGTGGTTCGTTCATCGCGTCTGTCCCTTATGTCGTTGTGTCTTCTGCATCTTTGCATTTACCATTCCATCGTACGCATCATACTGTATTCATGGCATTGTTAACATTATCCCTTGTTTTGTTTTGTACATATCATTGCATATCACTGCATCTGAGGGAAATTTTTTTGTTTATCTATATTTAAATCCCTCCACCGTGATTTCTCGAGCCTTCGTCGCTCAAATCATCTGGTGAAGCTATTTAAATAGGGGCAACTGTAATACCCCAAATTTTCCCTAAGATTTGTCGTTTCATTTGGCATTTCATTGCATTTAACCAATCACTAACAAGTTGGTGTAGTCGTGTGATTTTTGCAGGAAAATATCATGTAACGTGTCGTTTAGTCCATGAAGAGTAAAACAATCATTTGTTGGCAGATGGCTGTCAGTTTGCGAATTTGAGCCGTTGGAGCCGTTGACGAGAATCGAGGAATTTGTATTTTGATAAGGCTTTGTTCATTTGATTTTCCGGAAGTTTAATCGAAAGCTATGTTGGAAACAGGATTAGTCGGGTTAATCGGATAAATTGGAGGAATTAGGAATTAATAAGAGGTTATGGAATTTCGTTTCATGTTATTGTTAAATCAATTGTATTGCATTGTACTTTCATTTGTATTTTAAATCAAAATTCATTTCATTCTATTTTATTCTCATTTCATCTCATTTTTAAATTTTATTTTTTATTTTCTTTTCAAATAACTTCATTTCTAAGTAATTTTATCTCGTTTTAAATAGTATTTGCACTTCATTTTTAGTAATTTTATTCTCATTTTCATCCCATTTTTAATATTGTATTCATGCTGGTTTTCATTTTATTTGGCATAACAAAAACAAGAAATAATAATGTTTTCGATTTACAATATTTTAAAATAAAAAATTTTCATTAATGATAATGTTTCTTTACAAAAATAATAAGAAATAAAATTACAAAAATAAGAATTACATTTTTTCCTAAACATGCTTCTAAGCTCCTAATCCGATTTTTTCTTCGTCCTGATAATCCGATTTTCCGACTCTTTTCGTACCTGTAAAAAGTCAAAACAAACAAGAAAATTTTATCGATTAGAGTGGGATTCCGACACCCTTAGAACATTGTCATCATCGAGTGCGTCGGGAGGGTAACAGATTGCTCCGAAACCGACTCCCGACTCATTTCTCGACCTCGGCTAGACCAGGCAGTAAATTTGTTCTTATTTTGAGGAAACCGAGAAAGAGAGTTAAATAAGTGCTTATGGGAAAAGCTGGTTTGCGAAAATAAGTGCTTATTGAAATAAGCACTTTGAAAAAGCACTTATTTTGTACAAGCTATAACCAAGTTGGACAAGTTGCAGTCAAAGCCCACAGCAAGATCCAACAAGCCAAATAACCGCGTCCAAACAGGGTGATAACCATCAGCACAAAATGATCCAAAAATCAAGTTGTAGATAGTAAAAAATCAAACCCAGTCGAGTTAACATGTAAACTCATCAACCAGGTCAAGCGGATAACCTGCATAAGCGGAAGCCACAAACAAGTCAAAACGAAAACCAACAAGAACAAATCAAATATTGAACAACAACAAATCCTGCGAAAATCACGTGAAAACTGGCAAGAAACTCGCAATAATCCATTCCAAAACATCATCATGAAAGTACATATAAATTCACCAAAGAGGAATCAGAAAAGGGAAACCCTAACGGCCGGAAACAAGAAGAGTGGCGGCGCTACATAACATGAAGGATTCAGAGAGGTTTAAAAACCTCATCATCATCATCACTTCTAGAAAAGAAGAAGAAGATCCGAAAAGAAGAAGAAGATCCAAAAAGAAAGAGAAGCAAAACGGCGCAACCCAGATTCCGACGGATTCAGAAGCAAAGAAAGCTTCATCATTATCCATCATCAACCGCAATCATAAGGGAGAACCCACAAGATTCAAACCCAAACGGCGACGCAGTTGAGAGAGGCTCAGAGGAAGTGTTGTGCTTCATCCTCATCATCTCCAGGCTTTCAGAAGAGTCGTGCAAGGTCTCATCATCATCAAACCCAAAAGAGAAAAATAAGAACGGGTTCACGGCGGCGGATGAACCCACGAAGACGAAGGCGGCAGAACCTTCAAAGATTCAAACACCAGCTACAACCGCTCTTCAGTTCATCTCGTCACCGGATACAACCGAGCTTCGTCCTCATCATCGCTCGCTCTCCAACTCTGTTTCAGATCCACAATCGGAAAAGGGTGAGTTCTTCATTAATGGCTGTTGATTTGTTTTTCAGGTGAATACCAGGGAGAAGAAAGTAGAACGAAGGACAAACATGCAAGCCAAAAAGGGAAACAAACGGAGAAACTTCCAAAATGCCCAACAATGGTGCGCCGCGGGTATGAGGAGAAGGAGAAAGAGGGTTGAGAGAAAACCCTAAAAAGTGAATGCTTACTAAGTCATCCACCCTTTCCCTTTTAATTCGATTTTGGTTTTTTTTCCCTTTTTTAAGTTGTTCTTTAATTAGTTCTTTGGTTTATGTGTTAATTGTAATAATTAAACATAATTTCCTTGTGTAATTAGATAATTAGTGGTTCTTTAATCAACCTAAAAGCAAAAACAAGAACATAAAAGATTTAAAATAAAAAGACTAAAACTAAAAGGCATTTCATTCTTTTCAATAAAATAGAATTCAAACATATTTTTCATTTTTAAATTAAAATTTTCTTTTTAACATTTAAATTAAAACATTTTTCTTACAGTAAAATTTAAAACAAAGTTTTTCTTAATCAAAAACCTTAAAATAAAAACATTTTCTTTAATTAAATCAAAACAAACTTTTGTAAATAAAAAAACATTAAAATTAAAGTAATTTTGTTTTTCTTTAAATACAAATTCAAAAATAGAACTCTTGATTTAGCCGTTTCAATTTCTGTATAACCCCCATTAGTTTGGTCGTGTCAGCTTATTGACATCTCATTTGTTCGTACTATTTTTTGGCATGGATGTAATTTATGCGAGGCCATGATCGCAGTTATTTTTATTTCTCATTTTTTGGGGACTTGTAATTTACGCGAGTGCTCATCGCGGCGCTTTCTTTATTTTTCCGTATTTAATTCTGCCGTACAATATTTTGTCTGCTTGCATGTTTTTACCATTATTATCCCTCCGAAGGATTAGGTCTATCCGTTTGACCGCCGAGTCAATAGTCCTCTCCTTTGACCATTCCAAACCCTATTTAGCCTAGGCGTTCCGCCGTGGACAAAAATACCATTAACCCTAGCTTTTAGGTCAAAGAGTCGCCGTACTCTGTCTTAGGGTTTCTCCCGTGGAATCCCTAATTAAACCCTAATGTCAAATTAATTATTTCAACATAGAAGTAGGAGTCGCCGCACTCCATGTAAGCGTTTTCTTAAGAAATGCTTACTCCCCATTGAAACCTTGACCATAGTCAAGAAGTTTCTAACCTCCCTCTCGAGGGGAACTACAATTACTCTGATTCCATTCCCGTCAGGATATGTAGGCACAAGATGCGACGTCTTTCCTAGTAAACTTAGGACTAACCCTTAGGTCTCTTTAGGTCACTCTATCCCTTAGCTCAGTATATACTTAGAATAGATAAGAAAATAAAAAAGCATACAATAAACAAAAGGTTCCTGTAGAGTACTACAGAAGTTTAGGGTGCTAGTACCTTCCCTAAGCTTAACCAACCCCTTACCTAGGTCTCTCCCCGCATTGTGTTTACGATGCAAAAATAGGTTTTCCTTCTTTTGACCTTTTCCTTCGGATAAATCAAAGTCGGTTGTGAATCTAAAGATTTGTGATTCAAGCTAATTAATAGTTTGATATCCTATTTCCACCGCAACATAGGGTTTATTTTGAAAGCGTACTCGACGAGATAACTTTTCCTAACTTCTATAGGCTAAGCTCAAAATTTGTGTTGGCTTAGTAAAATTAATTAATTTCCTATCCTAACTAGTGATTCAGTCACAAGTTATTGTGATATCTTTTCAATAAATAAATAAAAACTTTAACACAAGTATGTGTGTTGCATTAGCAGTTTCAGAATTAACATTTCTTTGCTTGCTAACATTGCTTAACATCATAGAAGCTTTCATACAAACAACAATGATGAGCTTAATCTTTTGTGACTTGAAACTCTGATAAAAAAAGGCAAAACATTCAAAGAATGATCATATCCAGGGGCATGTTGCCTGAAGACTCTACTGACCAGGGGCAATTTTGTTTCCAAGTTGTTGCTTTCATAGACTAACAATCCCTAAGGGGGCAAGTTTGAAGTTTTAGTTATATAGAATGCGGTTTATCTGGGGCAGCTACGTCAAGATTCGACAAATCTCTCCAAGAGTTGGAAGATATTGGAACATCTTGGCTTCCAATTTTTCTATAAAATCCTCTTGGAAAGACTTCTTCTCATAAACCATATGATCTAGGGCGTTTGAGAATTGAAGATTGTTTTGATCCATTCACAACAGCTGTTGTTCGAAATGGCGACTACCACACAGTTCATCAATGCAAAACTACATTATTCTCACAACATTTTGTCTCAAGTTGTGTGATGATTCCTCAGTAAGTCTACCACAGGAAATCATGAAAATTCCCCGGTGAATCTCCATTTCAAGCAGTTATGGCATGTCTGGTGCAAGATTTTCTTTATTGGTAACCTGAGCATCCGCCAGCGAATTTCCTTGGCTTCAACCTTCCCAGTGAAGTCAATGTTATTTCACTCCTCAACATACTTCTTACAACTTCAATCTTCCCCAAAAAATGGATATTTATTTTATCCCTATAAAGTCTCTCTAATCATGAGTTTGATTCATTCCCAATGGATGTTTCTCATCCCCAACAGAGTAGCAGGGTTCATCTTGACAATCCCCTAAGTGGAGTCATGATGTCCATCCTTAAGTGGAGTGCTCTTTTTCCCCAGAGAAGTTTGAAGCCTTGAAGCACGACTGTGAGTCCCAGATGTGGTTTCCATTCATCCCCAGTGATGTTCATATCTTGTGAAGATTGGTCGAGTATTTGTGTCGAGATGTTTATCTCATCTCCATTTTACTTCTCTTTGTCTGTTTTGTCAGCATAAGCATAACATGACATTCATTCAAACAATACTCATGACATCTGTGCATTTCACATTTTTATGTTTGTTTGTTTGTTCACTTTGGCCGTGTTTATCCCCAAGTGACTGGGTTTGTCTTCTCCCTCCAAGTAGAGTCGTCATCCCTAGGCAGAAAGAGTACAACATTTCTAAATTCCCCATAGAGTTCGATCCTCGTGGAAGACGGTTGCTTTGGCTTTTCCATTTCTGAATAAGACAAACCTCAGTTAAGTTTATCCCTCATTGGGTAGAGTCTTGCTTGACAGTTTCTCTTCAGTTACTTCTTGAATTGAAATTTGGTCCCTGATAATCACAATTTTGGATATCTGTAGGCTTTTGAACCTGGACTGAGCATGCATTTACTTTCACTTTGACTCCCCAGGAAGAATATGTTTGAAGATCACCATTGAAGACAAAGTACTTCTCCAGTAGTGTTACATCATTTTTTCAGCAATTTATACCCAGACAATAAGTGGTAGATCTTTATTTGAGCTGTTTATTTCGTTCTCAGTTTTTCTATTTGGATGACAAATGGCAGTCACCTTAAGACAATTTATCTATCCCTAATGAGTTTATCAAGATTATTAATTTATCTTATATCAAATGGCATCTCTCTGGAAATCCATCAAAGAAGTTTGGTGAAGAATTGGCAAGTGTTTCTCTTTATTTGATAATTCATGATACAAGGACTTTATTTGCTTCAATACAACTTCAAACTACATCAATACTGCTCCTCAGTGATGTTCTCCCGAGGGAGTCCACTATTTAAAGTTGTTTCCATCAAATGGCATCTCTTCGAGAATTTTGGTGAAGATTCTTACAATTGATCTTTCTCTTTATTTTAGAAGACATGTTTTATAATCAATCGGCCTGCATCTCTTCTGAAGATCGCCGATGAAGTTTCCTAATCTCCAATAAGTTATGGATTCACGCTGAAGTCTTCAATCTCCAATGAAATTCTAATCCTCTGTGAAGATACTCTCCCACAAGGATTCATCTTTCCAGGAAGAAACTGAAACCAGTTCATGGAATACAACCTTGAAGCATAGGGAGGTTTATTTTACCCTTTTCAAGTGGAATACTTGGTTAAAAGAAGAAACTGAGACCCATTCATGGCATACAACCTTGAAGCGTGGGGAGGTTTATTTTATCCTTTTCAAGTGGAATAATTGGTTAAAGAAGAAACTGAGACCCGTTAATGGCTTACAAGCTTGAAGTGTGGGGAGGTTTATTTTACCCTTTTCAAGTGGAATACTTGATTAAAGAAGAAACTGAATTATGTTTTAATCAGGGAAGTTTATTTTAGTTATTACCTTTACTTAGGCTATCATGCGTTTGATAGTAGGTAATATACCGTATCATTTTGGACAGATACCTTTGCTTAGGCTACCAGGATTAGTAGTAGGTCATCTTTCCTTTTAATGTTACCTTTGCTTAGGCTATCATATGATTGATAGTAGGTAATGTGCGTTTCTTTGTTTCAACTGGATTCCTTTGCTTAGGCTACCATACATTGGTAGTAGGTTATCCTTCAATTTCATGTTTCTCGCCTGTTGTTTAGGCTACCATATTCTTGGTAATATGTACTATATATCTTTATTTTGTTGGAGATGCCTCAATGGTGTTTATTTGTCTCTTCCTCAGTGGAGTTGAGTCTCATCCCTAGTGGAGTTGGACCTTTCCCTGTGGAGTCTTGATAAGTTGTTCTTCGTCAGACATTCCTTTCTTTAACTATGTTTCAGTGTTTTCTGTATGCAGTTATCCCCTATGACGTCATTCCTCACAAGATTTCTTTCTTGCATATCATATAATAAGCATTTTGCGGCATCTTAGGACTAAAATTTCTGCATGTTTGTATTTAAGTCTCTCCTATCACGTCAAGACGAAAATTTCAATCTCCGTATCTCTAGATAGAAGAAACTTAAATAGGGACATCTGTCATACCCTAATTTTTTACCCTAAGATTCTGATTTGCATCTTTGTATTTCATGTCCACCTTTTAGGAGAAAACATGAGATCTTTTTGTAATTAATTATCTTCCACCAGGAATGTACGAAGACCAGTGTCATTCATACCTTCTGGTTCAAGTTAATAAGTAGTGGCATCTGTCATACCCCAATTTTGTCCACCCTTCATATGCTTTCGAATGGATTTTATTACGAATAAATGAGATGACATAGTTGGTAAGAAGGTATGTGTAAGAGGTTTAATCATAAGGTTGTGGGTTTAAGTCCTATTGTATTACTTTTTGTATTTATTTTCCTTTTTGTATGTTTTTATTAATAAAAGGGTAAAAAGATCATTTTTCTATTATTTATTTATTATTTTCGTTTTTTTATTTAAAAATATTTTTAAAAAACAATTTTTTATTTTTAAATCTTTAATTTATGCATTAAATAAATTAAAAAATCTTATAAAAAAATTAAAATAAAATCTCAAGACCAATTCAAGATTCATTCCAAAACAAGTCTTAAACATAATCCAAATATGTTTGAATGAAAGAAGAAAGTTTTCAAAATTACAACACATGTTCCAGATAAATTTGAATTCCTTCTAAATCAACATATCAATGTCAAGATTCAAAATATCTATAAAAGAGGGCAAGAGACCAACACTCAAGAAAAAAAAAGGACTAGCACTAGCAGCATATGAGAGAAAAGGGAGACCGAAATATAGGAGCATAGTATTTTTTACTATTTTTGGATTTATAGTTGTTCTTCATTCTTCATGTATGTTATATGTATCTTTGTATTGTTTCTTTTTGTTTGATTTTATTATGTATAGTTTCAATTGTTATTTTATATTGTCACTTTATCGTATATATTTCTTATATACATGTTCAGTTTATACTCTATATATTTGTTTGTGATTCTTATACATATGTCGGGATCACATAGTACGTGCAATATATATTTGTTTATGTTTCTTATGTATATAAATATGATCACTATTTTATTCATTTATTTAGATATATCTACCCTTGTTTTAAGTTTAGGATATATATATATATATATATATATATATATATATATATATATATATATATATATATATATATATATATATATATATATATATATATATATATATATATATATATATATATATATATATATATATATATATATATATATATATATATATATATATATATATATATATATATATATATATATATATATATATATATATATATATATATATTTGATTATAATAAATTACTTAATTATTTAATTATTTTTATTAACCTAATTACTATGCTAAAATCCTTATTATACTAATTATCCTAATTAACCTATTTTAATTAATTAAACTAAATTATAATCCTAATTAATAATTAATTGTAATAATAAAATAAATAAACAGGTTGGGGTGTGAATTAATTGAAAATGAAATGGCCTGCTAGTTAGGGCGTGTGGAAAGCAAAGAAATTAGGCCCACTAGACCTCTGAGCCAAACGTTGGCAAGAGGATCCATGGGGAGAGAGTCAATTGTTGTTTCTCCCCGGGGCGTTTGATGATTATCAGAAGAACCCAGAGAATTCCCCATCACAATCTTTGATTTGGTAGATTGGTTAAAGTAAGTAGGATGGAGAGTTGACATTAAAAGTCAAGGGGGATGCATAGTAAGCGCGTGGATACACAGGCTGGTTAGAGTTATCTTGGTGATTGGGTTTCATTACACCACGTGAGGATGACATGGCTACAATGGGGGAGTGGTATAAGATCCTAGAGTCTTCATAGAGGGTCAATTTCCCCTCTTCATTATCTCTCTTCATCTCGCCTCTCTCTCTCTCTCTCTCTCTCTCTCTCTCTCTCTCTCTCTCTCTCTCTCTCTCTCTCTCTCTCTCTCTCTCTACTCTCCCTCGTATGCTCTACTCTCTCTAACCAAACATCCCTCAGCCACCCCAAAACCCGAAGCCATCACATCACCTGTATATGACTTTATAAGTTGTATACACCGCATTTTCATTTGCATCATCTCCCCCGCTTGATCCTTGATTTTTCAAGTCGATCAACTTTGGTCACCCTTGTATCATAATATAAGATTCCCTTAAGATTTCAACTCTTAAACAACTTATGGTTAGATCCCGTTCTCCATAAGAGGATTATATGTGATTCATCTTGGTAGTCGAGATATGACTCTCATACCCCATAACATAATCGAGAAAGATGCAAGATCTTTTCCGCCTGAGAGAGGTATGTGGCATACTCGTCGATTAAATCTAAGTTGGATCCCTTCTTTCAATGTGACGCAAAGACCGTATTCCCTACGCTTGTGGTGGTTAAATCTGAGTATTCTCCCTAAGATGACGACTTGTCTCTTCTCCCAGAATCAATCAACAAACAACTTCCCTTCTGGAGCCTTGGCCACAGTCAAAAGTTCCTCAATACCTTTAGGGGAACTACAAATGCTCTGATTCCATTCCCTTCAGGATACGTAGGCACGAGATGCAACTTCTTGGCGAGCATACTTAGAAATAAACCCCTTAGGTCACCCTTAGCAAACTACGATAACACAAATACTAACAAGAGGTTCATGTAGAGTACTACAGATACTTAGGATGCTAGAACATTCCCTAGGTATAACCAACCCCCGAACCTTAGATTCTCTTTTGCTTTGTATTGCATTGCATGTTTTGGTTTATTCGTTCTTTTCCATTCCCTTGGATAAATTAAAGATCGGTGGTGAATTATGATTCGTAATTCAAGTTAATTAATAACTTAGTATCCAATTCTCATTGTTACAGTCATCATAACAGAGATCTAACTCTTGCCAAAGTGTCAACAGCTCATTGTAATAAGCAGTTACACTCCTGTCACCTTGTTTCGCATGCCATAACTTTGATTTTAAACCAAAAATTTGGGAGGAGTTTTGAATATTAGAGTATGTTTCCTTAACAGATTCCCACACATCCTTTGCAGAAGGAAAAAATATGTAAGGCTTTCCTATTCCAATTTCCATAGAGCTTACCAGCCACGCAATAATCAAGGAGTTTTCAAACTTCCATTGATAATAATGAGGATCTCCTGATGCCGATTGCACTACTGCTCTTGTTAAGAAACCAAATTTCTCTTTTCTATCCAACACCAACCAAACGGTTTGAGCCCATTCATTATAGTTATTCCCATTCATTTTAGGGATATTGACCTTAAGGGAGTATGAGGAATCCTTTTGATCATTACCGCCCATGTTGGAATAACTATCACACAAAAAATGTTGTTCATGTTTCCATTGTTGCTGTCATTACTGCCAAAAATAATGTTTTTATTGTTTTCGTTGTTGTCATCATTACTGCCACTGTTTGTGACCACTGACGGTTCCTCTCGTACGCCATCTCCGCGACCACCATAGTTTTTGCGATCACCTCCATTTCTGCGACCATCTCGTTTCTGCGACCGACGCCCGACTGAGGTTGTGGTTGTTTGACATGGTTGGATCCGATGTAGGTCTGTGATGGGTAAGACCACCTGTTATTGTTATTTGACATAGAAGGTTAAACGGGTATGTGAATCAGGTCGAACACAAATTTTACTTGTGAAAAGCTTGACAGTAACCCCTAACCCAAAGCTCTTGATACCATATTAGGAAAAATAGGTCAAAGCTATTGTGTTTTATTCCTCAGCCTTAGGCTGGTTTATATAGAGAAGATACAATTATTGTACTAGATTTTCTCCTTAATGGATAATAAAGCAAAATAAAGAAAAATAAAAGTATTATTAAAGGAAATAATAAAACCGAAAATGAAATACTTTCCAACTGCTTGAAATCAATGAATCATGAAAGGAGTATTCAATTTTGACAAACACGGGAATCAGAAGTCGATTCTCACATATGGTGTCATTGTTTTGTTATGGAACCAGAGTTGATCAGAGAGATTAGAGGTTGCGAGGTGCAACGATAGACTTGAGCTTTCGATATGGTGGGGGGATGTTGGATGTATGTTGGACTTAGATCTCCTACATTCTTCTCCAGGATAACCCTCTTACGCTGCAACCGAGCAAACATATTATTGTTTTCATTGAACCCCGACAGTTGATTGTTTTGGCTAGCTCTTAACAAAATCAATAAAAATCTAAAATTTATTTTAAAAAAATCAAAAATTGATTTTAAAAATTGTAAGTTTAAAATTCAATTTGATATAAAATAAAAGTGTAAGTGCTTTTTGTATTTTGAGTGATATTAAAATAGGATAGTGTAGCGTTATGTATATTGGACATTATTCTCACATTCTAGATGAGCATCTTGAATTAGGAAACATTCAAATAAGTTTAAAAAGGAGTCTACATCATAATTGCATTGAAAAACATGTTTTTTAGGCAAACAAGTCAGTTCAGGCCGACACATGCGTGATTAGGCCGACCTATACGAATTTTTGTTTCAGTATAGGCCGACACAAAAGTTTTTCAGGTCGGCACCCATGGAGCAGTATTGAAGCCTGTAGGCTCTGCCTCACAGGCTGCCTCACAGGTCTACCTGAGTACCTTCATAGGTCGACCTATACGTGTTCCCACCTTAAAATTTTAATTTTTGCTCCAACTTATTGCATTCTTTTGACTCATTCCCTCACATAACTAGATTACAAAGTTGCCCATCATCTTCATCCATTCTTTTATGCATACACACAATTGAACTACACATAATTTTTCGATTGGGTGACCATCTAGATTAAGGTTGATAATTTCCAATTAGGTTTAGTGTAACCGAGAATATTGGGTTCAGAACTTTGTATGTTTCAAATAAGAAAACCAAGGTGGGGTTTTCCTTCAAGATCGGTGTGATTTGAAGGTTTTGGACAAGATTACGTCAACACAGATTCGACCGAGTGAAGGACTTGGGATAAGGTGTATTCCTTGCAAGGGAGTAGCGCGATATGGTAAATTATGTTCGGGAATCTTGGATTTCAACAAGTTCCATGCTCAGGATAATCAGAGGATTATAGCTGCATTGTTAGTCGCTTGATCAAGCTTTGATCAAGGGTTTGGAGGTGCAAAAATTAACACAAATCATAAGGATTTTGGGGTTTGAGTTCTTCATCTCTTGTATAAACAATTTTGCAAAGTTAAGGTTAATTGCAAGTATCTCAACTCGATTTCGGATTGAGGGAAGATGTACCCATAGCAAGGTCGATTGTGGAAATGCCTAAACAAATCTTTGTGTCTCTTTATCACTTTAATTTTATTTAATTGTTATTCTTGCAAATTATCAATTTCGTTGTTGTTTCGATTAATTTGGTTGGAAATTGTTTTCAACTTTCTTTTAAATTGTTGTTGTTGATATAATCACAGTCACTTTGGTTATGATTGGTGTTGCGGTGAGAATTGTGATACCTGTAACACCCCTTTCTATACCCCTAAAATGATGCAATTAAACACTTAATCACATATACAAAATTCATCAGAGTATATTTATAACATGGTATAAAAGAGGCGCATCACATTATTCACGAAACGACAACATCAATAATAATGTTCATAAAGAGATAAAACAAAAGGGGTAAATCTCAACTAAAAGTAAAGCATAACTCTTAGAGTCCACATATCAATGTTTTGATTAAAGGGGAAGACTAGAACATTGAATTACTTAAGACATGATATAATAGAAGTACACATCATCAAGTTGTTCATAGTATCATTCATATATTACAAACATCATCAGCTGATACATATACAATGTATCACAAAAGAATACTCTACAAGCCTAGCTACCCGATGTTACATATCAGAGCAACCGACTCAAAAGAATGAAGCTATACTTCACCAAAAGAAAACCTCCAGCAATCCTAATCTGCAATGCCTCATAGAGCATTATAAAACAGCAGAAGGATGAGAAATATTATCATAATAATCAATGCATATAATTATATATACATACATAACATAAAACATACATACATTACATTACATTACATTTCTCACCACAATCCATTTTAACTCATATACATAGTCCACACGCAATCATATTTCATATAATAATGACATTCATGCTATGTGACTCAATACGACTCAATGCAACTTATGCCATGTGGTACCAACACTTGTTATCTTTTTTCGGTTTACATTAAACCGGGTCCACTCTTCTAGACCGATAACCACCAAAAGCTCGTCCTCTAAGCTTTCAAACCCACTCTTCTAGGCTTGGGACAAGTCACTAGTATCCACAAAACTAGCAAGAATTGCCTCTTGACTAAATGATACATATGCAATCAACAATTCAATGCACTTAAGACCGACATCTTAATCTCATGCATTCAAATAATTCATCTCTTCAAGAATTATCACAACGATTGCACACACAACATATTCATACATATCATCAATATATTAACAAACAATGCACACATATATATAATATGTTCTCATGCATTCTTCATATATATTTACATCAATTATAACAATGTATTACATTTCTCCACGAATCACAACTTCGATCAATTCACAATCTAGGATTCACGACGTAAGGCTACCCACAGTATAATATATCTCGGCGTAATCGACGCCTCGAGCATGGAAATAATCAAAGTTAAGTCGGAAATCCGACCTCGGATGGAAACATTAAAGAAAAACACATCCTGTCACGTTCGCTACTCTGCTCGCTCAGCGAGCTCCTAGCAAGTATTCGCTACTTGTTCGCCCAGCAAACAAGCTCGCGAAGGCAAATAGAAGCTTCTGACTTCGTTCGCTACCTCGCTCGCTCAGCGAAGGCCTAGCGAACCTTCGCTACCCCCTTCGCTACCAGCGAACACCACAAAATATATTCTGTCCAAGTCTAGGACCGTCTGCTACTGGCTCGCTTAGCAACCATTCGCTACCAGCTCGCTCAGTGAACACGCTAGCGAATGTCTGCGAACTCAGAATTTCTTACTGTCCAACTCCCACCAAACTCTCCAAAACCAACCGATTCTCACCGAACAAATTCCGTAACCTTAGTCTAACATCCTCCCGACTAAATACTACCACTTATTCTCATTTTCCACCGTGAAAACTCAGATTCTACCGATTAACCCACTTATGCCCTAAATTGGAAATTGTAGAAAAACATCCAATACTCTAACCCAAGCATACATATTTATATACATTGTTAAGATGATGATATTTCACACCCTTACCTTGATTAATCCAAAGCTTGAGAGTTGTTCTTGATGATTCCAAGTTCTTCCCTCTTCTTCTTCTTCTTTTTTCTCCTCTTTCTCCTTCTTTCTCTATTCTTTCCTTTATGTTTCTATCTTTTCCTTTTCTTTCCACTCTCCTTTTTACTATGTCTTTCTCTTCTAATTCTCTCCAACATCTAGTAATTCATTTAATCAATTACCCATCAATTAAATAATTCTCATGAACCCATTAATTAATGCAAATAATTAATTAATGAAAAATTGGGCTGTTACAACTCTCCCCCACTTTAGGAATTTTCGTCCTCGAAAATGTTACCTGATTCAAACAACTCTGGACAAGATTTCCTCATCTGGCTCTCCAGCTCCCACGTTACTGTCGCACCTCAAAAATTCATTTCGAACATACGACCCTCGCACGAAAGGCGCGGAAATACGGTTCGACAGAGTCGCCAACAAACTTTATTTTTCCCGAATGAACAGGAGAGGAAAATATCGAGAAAACCTTATAAACACGGAAGGAACACGGTCATCACAACCTAATGTTCCTGGGTTCGGGAGTCGGTTACGCGAGGGGAAGGTATTAGCACCCCTCACGTCCGTTGTACTCAACGGGAACCTCTTAATTTGAGTTGTGATGGATGTTAGCTAAGCTTAAATCTTCTCTTCTTACTACTAAACACTAAACGGTGCTATAAAGGGATAAAGACGCTAGGGGAAAGGGGATGGTTTAGAGGATATGGTGCTCGCCAAGGATTGGGGCCCTTGTGCCTACGTATGCTCATTCCGACGAGAATGAGAAATCAGAGTATCGTAGTTCGACTACGGGAAGGGATGGGGAAAACGGAAGATGGAGGGGATTGTGCTCGCCAAGATCATCGCAATCTTGTGCCTACATATCTTACATTCAAGAATGAATGAAGAATCAGAGCAGTCGTAGTTCGTGGATACGACCACGAAAGAAACGGGTTTGAATTGGATTTGAAGTGAGTACGGATGACGATTACTCGAAGTTTAAGAAAGACTTCTCGGACCCAAGTAATCGGGAGAGTGAACCAAAGACTTGGAACACTCTCTTTTTCATCATGAAGGAATGATATGTTTGAAAGGATAAGGTTAAAATGATGACGATCACTTGAAGCCTAAGAAAGACTTCACAGACCCCAAGTAATCGGGAAAGCGAACCAAAGACTTGGAACACTCTCTTTTTCATCGTAAAAGAAGGTTGTTTGAATTTGAAATGGTGTATAAAAGGATGAGATTGGTCGGATGACGACTACTTGAAGCTTGAGAAAGGCTTCTCGGATCCAAGTAGTCGGGAGAGCGAACCAAAGACTTGGGACACTCTCTTTTTCATCGTAAAAGAAGTTTTTTTAAAGGTGAGTGAAAGGATGAGTAATTGGAGATGGTTGAGTATTATCGAGTTTGTTAATATTATTTAAAGGCGTCAATTGCTCACACACGAATAAGATAACTCGCATATAAACAACGGAAAGCAAGATCAAAGACTTGAACCTACTCTTTACACCTTGAAAAGAATTGAATAATTGTTAATTGATTGATAGTTTGTTACGAAAATCCGCTTGACGTTGGATCAAGGGTTTGACTTATTATCGCGTGCAAAGCGTGTAATGTTCATGGTTTGAGAAACGTGACCGACTTGACTTACGCATCAAGGGTCGAGTTATGTAATAGGTTGATGGCGAATGCGTATGAGCAATCGACTTACAAGGGTTTGAAAATGGCTCGATGATGAATCGAGAATTAGTTTGAAAATAGTTTGATCCGCTCTAGTCCCTATGGGTGCTCCTAGGAGATAAACTAATAATCAAAGAAATGCGAAACATACATCGGAATGGGGAAGGGATACATGTAAGTTACACGGGATTGCACGAAATAAAGGGGTCTCATTGTAAGGTAGCCCAAGAGAAAGTCGTGTGTGTGCGTTTGTGTCATAAACTACGCCTTGAGAAAAGTCGGGCACGACTCAAAGTTAGGATACCTGCAAATGACCAAAGATCCAACAGTCCACCAATTTGGCTTTTAGGAGTTTCGATAATTTATTAGGTGTTTTCGAATATGGGTAAATAAGAATGAATAAATGAGTATGACAATAATGAATGTATAGTAAGATAAATATGACAATAATATCCACAATAATATTTAACGAAAATTAAATTTAATGGTCAATGAATCGAATCGGGACACGAAAAAATGGGATCTCGTCTTAATCGTAAACATAATGCCGATTAATCGAAGGTAGCCTATCACGATCCTAAAGTACGGGAAATGACCCCAATGGTCATTCACCATAGATTTAAAATCGAGAAGGTTATCAACTTCGATACGCGATGCTTACGAATAAAAGACTTCATTGATCCAAAAATCAAAATAAAATCGGAGAAAGAAAGTGGTCTCGGATCCTTTGTTTCACGCCAATAATTTGACGGTTAAACGTTGGTAATCTCGTCATCGACCCAAAAAAGGATGAAAGTAATATAACCAAAATTTCTAGTGAGGATTATTAATAAAAAAAGCAAATGAGATTATTTGATACAATGATTAGAAATAAGTATAAAAATCAATAAAAATTAACAAAAACAGAAATTTAATCAACATCTCTAATCAAAAGAAGAGAAAAAAAGAAGGTTTAAAGGAAAGATGGGGTCACGTGGGCCCTTAGGCCCATCTCCCTTCTCCATGTTCAAATCCCGGGTGGAAAATAAAGAAAAAGGTGGTGTGATTTGAAACCAAGATGGGCCTCTGAAAAAAAACCCAATCCGTGTGAGCATCCCTGACCTCACGGTTCAGCAAAATCTCCCACGTTCATCACATAAAACAAAACCAGTGGAAAACTAAGAACAACGTTCTTCAATAACACATCAAAAAGGAGAAACATGACCAACAACACCAAGTGACCCGACACACAAGAAGAAGATGATCCCGTAAAAAACAACAACTCGCGAAGCAAATGGTTCTGATGAGCTCAGGAGGACGCCCTTTCATTGCGGCGGCCACAAATCAAGAAGTATTTATCAGTGACGGAATAAATCACCTTCAACCTTCTTCGTAATATAGGTTCATTTTGGATTTGACTTTGTGGTCTTTGATTCCAATTTTCTTCATCTCAAAACCTTATCATCTTTTCTTTGATTTTAGGGATTATAGTTGGTTGACAAATTTGGTTGAAGAAAATGGATTTTTGTTTCGTTAACTGAAGAAGATTGGGGTTTTTTTTACTTGTTTGATTCGGTTGGAGGGTGTTGGGGTTGAAAGGAGAATGGTTTTGAGGGCGGTGAATGTCTCTGTATTTTAAAGTTTCTGAAGATGATGAGGGAGAATCGATAATGGCGGAAGGAAGCTGTTGGTTTGAGGCTGAGATGGGTTCTTGAAGAAGGGAGTTTTAACATGGAAGGTGATTGAATGGTGAAGAGTGGTTTATTTCTGTTGTGTTGAAGCTTGGAGGTGGATTAGGGTTTGGGGGCTCTTGGAACGGCTAGGGTTTTTTTGTTGCAGCATTCTCACCTGTTTTTATATGGAGAGAATCCCTGAAGGTTTGAGGTGAGGCTTTGCTTTGTAGTACGATTCACTCAATTTCCTTTTTGTCTGTAGTGAGGTAAAGACATTTTACCACAACACCATATAATCCCTGATTTTACTGCTAGTCAAAATATAATTTTACTGTCTGGTATTAAAATAAACACTCACGACAAGCTCTCTATTGCACAACAGGTATCAGTCTTTCCACTTGGAGTTTTAAGGTTTTCTATATATTTTCTCCTGCATCATATAATGTTAATAACAATTCTGGCCCTGCTTTGATCATGGATGTTATCTTGGCAGGAAACTTAATTGGAAGACAATATACTACCAGCAGAAGAGGAAAAGGTACACCAGCCAATAGGTACTTGGCGTGAAAGGAAAACCAAAGATCAAGTAAAGACCGAAGCAACATTCTTCACCTGGGATCCACCCTTAGTGATTGACAGAGTTTATTTTTTTTGAGTTGCAGCTTGGTCACCACTCCTAGTTTGTAAGGGATCCATCTTAATCTCTAGTGATCTTCATGATGTACCAGAGCCTTGGTCCAATTGGAAATGTAATCACCTTAATAATTTCTCTTTTTTCCTTACGTATGAAACGTGGCTTGATTGCAGGATACGGTTTTGGCGTGGCTCGTGAAAGTCTTGCATAATGGTTATGTCATTGCTTATGATGAAATTGGGATAAAGGCAGCGATATCAGTGAATTTCGGGCCTTCAGCTGAGGTAGGATATGACGACATCCAAATGCTTCTAAAAGATTTTCTTTAACAGACCAAGCAAAGGTTATTTCTATTGTACAATGGTAACTCTGGTAATCATAGTTTTTAACAATGATTAATAGATCTTTATGAGTTGACTATCCCTTTTATTTCACGTATATTATGCATACATTTGATCCTTTTATTGAGGCCTAGCTTGAGAGGGATTATAAGGTAAAGTTGGAGACATGAAGGGGCTATAGCATTGGTGACGTCTTTTCTTAGCTCTCTCAGAGAAAACATCGTGAAAATGGGCCTGCGTTTGGAGCGAGTTTGCACATCGAACATTGCTCAGAGGTATATGTCATGTTTTGTATTTTAAACAACATTAACTCAAATGCAGCGCCATAACTGGTTTTCTTGTCTAGTCATGTAGGTAGTGACCTTTGGAAAGGAGAAAGAAATTTCGAAGCATGACGGTAATTGTAACAGCGAGATGAATATTAGGTGATACGTGTTGCAACAATTTTTTTTAGAGAAAACTTCTGATTTTCAATCAATTTTCTTTGAACTTGCTGTTTCGGACACTTCTGCTAACTGGTTTGTGTCTCCATGGCAATTGTTTCATTTTGTAGGTTATTAACTTCATATATCTCTGTACTGGTCCGTGAGGGAGATTATGTTGTCAAAACATGTGCCTTGAAGTGATCATTCAACCTGTGTTCGACTTGGGAACAAAGTTAGCTTATGGAGGCACTTGATCCTCCCTACTCTGTAGCTGGCGAAATAAGAGAGTTTTGGTGGGAATGGCTTTGCTCGAGAACGAATCAAGGTCGATGCTTCATTTGGGAAACTTCTTGGAGTTATGAGTTTCAACATGTTATTTCATCTTCCTTGCTGAGCTTCTCACTGATCTTCTTTATCCTTTTTTGTGTGTTGAAGTAGCTGTTATTGACTCAGGAATAATATACCGCCTATTGGATTCTTGCTCGTTCAACTAATGATTCATGACATACTCCCCAGCGGTAAGTCTTGTAAAGACATCCATAAACTTCTGCAAGGAAAACCGGCTTGATGTAGACCTCATCGGACACAGATTTTCCTCTCAAAATCTGAGTTGTATGCTCTGTTTTAGGTAGCAGCTATAGTTAATACACGTGAACCTTGATATTCTGTTTATTAGTTTTGGTGTGATAACCTTGCCCCGACAGAAATATCTTAGCATGTATACTTGGACATTCCTCTTGCTGTTCATTCTCTAGATACTTGAATAATTATTTCCACTCTACTAATCCTGTTTCTCATTTCTTCTTTTTTTCATGTGTGTTGTTTTTAGAAATGACAGGATGGGGGAGCCTTGAGTAAGAGACAGTGACACGAGAGGATATTTAGGAGTGGAGCAGTAAACTTAGCACAAAGGAATCCTAAGCTACTTAGAATCTTGGTGTGAAGACTTAGCGCCGGTGAAGAACAGACTCAAACTACAGCTTCAGATTTTCTTTTTTTTAATTTTATTTTTAGAAAACAACATCTTAAGCATTTCTTATAGCTTACAAGTAGGGTGATGATTGGCACATGAGGAATTTTGTTTTAGTAGGGATTCATTTTCATGACATGTATTTGTACGTTTATGTAAAAACACAACTTTCGTAACTTGTAATGTAAATCCAATCGACCTCCTCAACTAAATATCTTTCTTTCCATGCATTGGTCTTCATGTCATTGAGCATAATTCTCACGTGGCCACATCACACAAGGAATCCACAAGCTTGGGACTTAAGTGACATGCCCATACATATATTAACATCTTGCCTTATAATCAATTGTGACCATTTTACGGCTTCCCCTTTTATTATTCTTTGAAGTACTGCTATATAATGTCTTGGAGTGACCTCCTGAAACAAATAACTTCAGAATTCCCTTTTATTAACATAATCCTAAAACATGAGATGGATAAACATATAGTTAAAAACCTTCAACCTGGGTCACGACCCATCAATTTTCTTCAAGGAGAATTTTATTTGTACCCAAACTTCTAAGAAAAGCCCAAAACTCTAAACATGAGGTTTTAATCAAATATGAACTTTTCTTAAACAAGACTTATTAACCACGGCCCCTTATTAAAAATATGCTCTGAAGTGAATTTCAATATAACCTGAAACGTGAAAGGGTTTCAATCTTGTATCTTATCATTAACTTGGCCGTAAATCCACAAAGCTCGAAATAATCCTTCCAATCACATCTTGTAGAAGACAATCAAACCAATTGAAACAGAGTAGGCCACCTCGTACCATGGCTCTATCTTGAAACTTACTTTTTCCCTGTAACTGAATGGACCACGTCTTGAGCATGAGAATGAAGACATCTTTTTTTGTTACCTCTATCTGAAATCAGACGCAGCTGTAAGGGTATTCAAAAATCTTCATGACATAAGCAGTAGAGGATCATGGTCAGAGGTCCAAGTAATACCCATAGAAAGGTTACCAATCCACATGACTACTTTGTATATGAAAATCTCAAAAGGTAGGACAAATTTGGGGTATGACAGATGCCCCTATCTAATTGGCTTTGACCTAGTAAGATGAATGAATATGGTGTTCATTCTTTCAAGGTAGAAGGCAATTAGATATGAAAAGGACCCTGAATTTGTCCGAAAAGAAAGTAAATGCTCGGGAATTGAAATACTAGATAAAGGTACGTCCTTGAGTAAACAATCAAAGACTAGCCAAAAGGTCGCCAACACCAAAAGGATGATGGGACCAAACACGCATGGCTACAACCACCAAAAGGATGGTAGAGCAAAACACTCGCACAATCTGACATTAATGACCATGACAGACCCTCCACCAAAAGGATGATGGAGCAAAACTCACACCGGCCACTACCACCAAAAGGATGATAGCACAAACACCATCGCACAATCTGACACCAATCTAAGTGGCAGACCCCCTACCAAAAGGATGACGGAGCGAAACACACACCAGCCACTACCACCAAAAGGATGATAGGACAAACACTATCGCACAATCTGACACCAATCCAAGTGACAGACCCCCACCAAAAGGATGACGGAGCGAAACTCACACCGACCGCTACCACCAAAAGGATGATAGGACAAACATTATCGCACAATCTGGCACCAATCCAAGTGACAGACCCCCCACCAAAAGGATGACAGAGCGAAACAGACACAAACAAATATCGCACAATCTATCACCAATCCAAGTGACAGACCCCCCACTAAAAGGATGACGGAGCGAAACACAAACAAACAATATCGCACAATCTATCACCAATCCAAGTGACAGACCCCCCACCAAAAGGATGACGGAGCGAAACATAAACATAAATAAATATCGCACAACCTATCACCAATCCAAGTGACAGACCCCCCACCAAAAGGATGACGGAGCAAAACACAAACAAACACTATCGCACAATCTATCACCAATCCAAGTGACAGACCCCCCACCAAAAGGATGACGGAGAGAAACATAAACATATATAAATATCGCACAACCTATCACCAATCCATGTGACAGACCCCCCACCAAAAGGATGACGGAGCGAAACACAAACAAACACTATCGCACAATCTATCACCAATCCAAGTGACAGACCCCCCACCAAAAGGATGACGGAGCGAAACACAAACCAACACTATCGCACAATCTATCACCAATCCAAGTTACAGACCCCCCACCAAAAGGATGACGGAGCGAAACATAAATAAATATCGCACACCCTATCACCAATCCAAGTGACAGACCCTCCACCAAAAGGATGACGGAGCAAAACACAAACAAACACTATCGCACAATCTGACACCAATCCAAGTGACAGACCCCCCACCAAAAGGATGACGGAGCGAAACACACACAAACAAATATCGCACATTCTATCACCAATCCAAGTGACAGACCCCCCACCAAAAGGATGACGGAGCGAAACACAAACATAAATAAATAAATATCGCACAACCTATCACCAGTCCAAGTGACAGACCCCCACCAAAAGGATGACGGAGCAAAACACAAACATAAATAAATAAATATCGCACAATCTATCACCAATCTAGATGACAGACCCCCCACCAAAAGGATGACGGAGCGCAACTCACACACACAGGCTGCTATCTGTCGCTACTGCGAAAATCGGCGCCGACTGAACAGAAGAGTTGCCACCGTGCGTTATTTATCCCAACAGGAGGGAAAGGAAACGCTCGAAGTAAACCTACCACAAATATGGGAAAGGAATGGTCATCGCAACCAAATCCTGGATTCGGGAGTCGGTTACGCAAGGGGAAGGTATTAGCACCCCTCACGTCCGTCGTACTCGACGGGATCCACGCTTGTTTTCTTGTACGGATTGTTATTCTATCTATTCTATAGGTCTGGGGTTAAAAGAAAATAAAATGACTCGGCAAAGTATCGCACTTTATGCCTACGTATTCCCATCTGGAACGAGAAATCAGAGTCAACGTAGTTCGCCTACCTACGGGAAAGGAGGGGAAGGTTGCTCGCTAGGATATCGCATCCTATGCCTACGTACTTTCATACAGCATGAAAGATCAGAGCAAACGTAGTTCGGGCCACGTACGACACAAGTCTGTCTTGATTGTTTTTATCCTTCTGAAAAAGGTTTTCTCCTGATTATGGGTCTAAGCGGACAAAAATGACGTTTTTTGATTGGTTTACAGTCTTTTACGCAAGAAGTGTCTTTTATTGTGTTCAAAATTGTTAGTGTATTTGGATTGTTTTGAGATGAGAAGAGAAACAGCAAATCTAACCTATGGTTGAAAGGGGAATCAAACTGACCTAATGTTGGCATGCATGGATGAGAACCTAATGTCTATCATGTTCCTCTCTTGCGCAGAGAGAAACAGAGATCCTAAGGGATAAGCGAAAACAGAAACAACATATATAATAAAACAGTAAAATGCATGAATGCAACAATATAAGCTAGGAAAGGGAGTCCCGCTCCACCTCGAACCTTGAAAACAACAGGCAAAAGCGAACAAAATTCACTTTCAACCTAACAGGTTAATTGGCAAACAATACAGTCCGGGAAACTCAAACAATACATCAAAAGCTTCTAAACAGCAAAAATAAACAGTAAACAACAACTCTACACAGCGAATCATAGAGAGGGATGGAGGCAAACAACGCCATCCATGTTTAAGAATCAAATTTCTACTCTAAGCTCTACCTAGCTCCTAGTTCCTGTAGTCTTCAACAACAACCAGCAATCCTAGCAAGCAACAATCTTCATCAACTCTTGAACTTGTTCTTCAATCCTTGACTTTGTCTTTGTCTTCAATGCTTCACCATCCATGGTCTTCAAGCCAAGCCCAAACCCCAAGCAAGCCCAACAAGCTCAAATAACAAGCAATAACCCCAAAACGGGCACACCAAACAAGCACACAATTGCAAAATATACTAAAAATATTAATATAGTAGGGAAAATTCTAATATTATTTCTAGGGGATCTACTAAACCTACCCTTAATACCCATATATGACCCATAGCCTAACTTGTCCTAAAAGACCCAAAAGAAATTGTTTTAATGCACCTAAGTTGTGGTTTAACCTAATTTTATACAACCTAGAATTACCTAATCAAAACTATCCTAAAAATTGTCACAAAAATATGTAACTAATTCAGGGGGAACCTAAAACATTCATCTAACTACCCTAAAAAGATTGACCTAAAAATCTAGAGGGAACTACCCTAACTAAATTCTACAAATTAAGGTACCAACTAAAAAGCATTAAAAGGAAATTAAAAGAGAAAATGTGCAAAAAATATTAAAATGAATGATATGCCAAATGTTTTTACTTTATATTTTTCTAGACAGAAAATGGAAAGTGGGAAAAAAATCCCATTGAAAAATAGTGATTTTTCTATTTAATATGAATTTTTGAAGTAAAATAAAATTTGGAGTAAAAAATAAAATGAAAAAATGCAATGGGGTGCACAAAGTAATAATATCCAGTTCATTCTATGCATGGGCCCAAACTAGGGGGTGGCAGTAACAAGCGTGTTGGGCCCAGTTTAAAAGTCAGAAAACAAATGAAAAATATAAAAGAAATAGAAAAAAGCGCGGTGCAGAAATGAAAGAAGATCAGTTCACATTTGGAACTGGGCCTCAGAGGGGGTGGAAATAGCAAAAATTACACACAGTCCAGGGATGCATTTTAATGAAACGCTGCGTTCTATACGCCCAACTTTCCCTCTCATTTCTTTTCAAATCATGGCCGTTGGATCGTTCTTCCAGTCAAACCAGTCAGCGCGCATCAACGGCTGCCACTTCATCTTCAACCTCGCGCTAGCTAGGGTTTTCAACATCACCATGAACACAGCATCATACATGCAACTTCCATCACTTCGTACATCATCATTTCTTGCTCGAATTTCAAACTTCAAAAAGCAAAAACACTCTATTCCTCTCCCTGAATTCATCTAAAGCATCAACATCAATTAATATCAACTCCAGCATCAAACACGATTACCATCTCCAAAATGCTCAGAAATTTCATCATCATAAATGAATAACCTAAATGCACTAATCTCTTCCTGGCCTCATACTGATCAATAATCACTAACCACCTAATATTCTAACTACTTATTCACCATGTTCTATGCCAAAACAGAATTCGTGCGCATACATCAAACTCCACCAAATCTTGCCAAATTCTCCAGAAACGATCCTCTAGTCATCTATAGCATGTCTAACCTAACAAATCATGAAGACTATCCCTAATTCAAGCTAAATCGTGAGAGTTACTAACCTGGTAAGAAGATGAAAACAGATGATGATTTTCTTTGATTCAAAGCTTGCAATGCTCCAGGATCATTCAATACTTGTATATCTTGCTTATGTTTGCAACAATTCTTGCTCAAACACCTTGGATCATCATAACCGATTCTTCTTGCACTTGAAGATGTGAAAATTGCAGAACACGATTCAGGCACCAATCCACTCAGATCTTGATAGTAATATGATCAGTGATGATTATTGAATTGAATGGAAACAAAAACTTGAAAAAATGATGAAGAATTGAGAGGATTCGAAGCAATTTGCAAAAGAGCAAGATGAAATGCAACTCTGAGTTTTCTATCAAAATGAAGTTCAACCCTGCTTTGGATCAGCTCTAGGGTTTATATAGATGAGACTGGAAGGTTCCAGAACTTGCTAGATTGATCCCATGAGAAGTTGTTTATATCTTTGCATGAGAAAATGAAATTGGTGAGTCGAAAAATCAGTCCATGAAGACCTTGTTGCAGCAGCCCAAAATGTCTTGAATTTCTCTCCAAAAGAGAATTAGAATGTGTAGAAATGCTGACTTGCCTTGTGCATTGATCTCCTTGTGATTTGGCATGTGTTTCTTCTTTTACAAGCAACTTATGATAACTCATATTTCTTGACCTCAAACCAAAAATCTAACATTGCCAATAGTCTTAAAATGTCATTTACCTTCAAAATGGTTGGTCATATGCTTGGTTTTGCTTTTGTATCAAAAATTCACAATTTTGGTCATTTAAAAATGTACTTTTCCCTTTATAATTGGCCAATTTTGCAATTCTAAGCTATGAGCATTTCCAACTTGCCAAAACCACTTTTCTAGAATCAAAATGTCATTTGGAGCAAGTTTGAAGTTGAACATTTCTTCATTTGAAGTTTGGAAGTAAGAGTTTTAGGCATATGCTTGAAATGACCTGTAATTCCACTTCCCCAAAATACCCCTGGCTTGCCAAGATTATAAGTAGAGTTCTACAAATCAGATTGAGGCATACCATGCCTTTCTAGAAAGCTAAGATCATTAGGAACAACTTTCATGTTCACCAAAAATCCATTTGAACATTACTTATGGGGCAAAAGTTGCTTGGAAGTCAAGTAACCTTCACTGACAAATTTCAGTGTCCTCAGATGACCTGTAACTTGCAAGAACCATAACTTGAGTTCTATAAATCTCCTTGATGAGTTCCACCACTCAAATTAAAGGTCTTGAGATGCTCTACAAGTTCCATGTTGGCCAAAGATCCATTAGAGACTTGTATCTTGAATTATTCTGCTTGGAAGTTTGCCCTAAATCAGGGGATTTTACACTGAAACCCTAATTTAGAAACTTCTCTTCTTCTTGATTTCTTTTGATTTCTCCTTGTCACAACACCACATCCATATCCACATATCAAATGATGAATCCCCCATTCTTCAAATAGGCCTTGATGTCCCTTCAATCAAGCTTTTGGCCTAGGGTTGACCTAGGGTTGACCCAGATGAAACCCTAATTGACAGTCTTCAACTGTAGTTCTTGTAATCACATCAATGACTTGTCTCACTCTAAAAATGACCCTCTAGGTCTTCCATGATGTCTATATACATTCCATGCCCTCAATTCATAGCCCACAATCTCTTTGATAGTCTTCAAACCCCCTCAAGATAGGAGAAAAACCCACTGATTGGTCCACTAACTTCTCAAGCTTCAATTCCTTTCTGATGACTTGCATAGGCTTAAATTTTGAATAAGAACCTCTTGATAGGCTCATAGAGATAAGAATGGCACTCGGTCCCTTGTTGGATGGCTTGCCCATGCTATGCTATGCAGATGAATGAATTATCTACATGACCTAATATGACCTAATATGCAAATGCTAAAGCTATGAAACATAAAATCAGGTGAAATAAGTTGGTCAAATTTTGGGGTGCAACAGCTGCCCCTATTCAAACGATTTGGACCCGACTGGGTGAAACGCCCGGAGCCTTCAGACAATCGAGGTACGAAACGGTTGAATACCAATAAACCCAGAAATTTGCCAACTGCAAAACAACTACACCACTACTTGGGGAAAAAAATTTTTTACTGATCCGACTTCATCACTATTCTGTCAATACTGGAACAATCCTTAGTGGCTTCACCGGAAGAAGACTTTTGTAAGAATTCAGCTCTATCTTGTCATGGGACACATACTATGCTCCCTACGAGGAAATCATCTGCCTATCCGAAACGGGAAGACACCTCTTGCTTATGTCACACAAGCTCTTCATCCACCTATCCGAAACGGGAACACACCTTTGTGTATAACTGCAAAGAAATCGTCATCCGCCTATCTGACACGGGAGCATACTTCTATCCACTTTACTGAAAATCCTAATCTGCCCATTACACAGAAAAGCCTTCATCTGCCCATCACACAGGAACGTCTTCGTCTGCCCATCACACAGGAACGTCTTCGTCTGCCCATCACACAGGAACGACTTCGTCTGCCCATCACACATGAATTTTGACTTCTGCCCATCACACAGGAATTCTGACTTCATCTGCCCATCACACAGGAATGTCTTCTTCTGCCCATCACACAGGAACTTTGAATTCATCTGCCCATCGCACAGGAACTTTGACTTCTGCCCATCACACAGGAATGTCTTCGTCTGCCCATCACACAGGAACTTTGACTTCTGCCCATCACACAGGAATTCTGACTTCATCTCCCCATCACACAGGAACGACTTCGTCTGCCCATCACACAGGAATTTTGACTTCTTCCCATCACACAGGAATGTCTTCTTCTGCCCATCACACATGAACTTTGAATTCATCTGCCCATCGCACAGGAACTTTGACTTCTGCCCATCACACAGGAATGTCTTCGTCTGCCCATCACACAGGAACTTTGACTTCTGCCCATCACACAGGAATTTTGACTTCATCTGCCCATCACACAGGAATTTTGACTTCTACCCATCACACAGGAACGACTTCGTCTGCCCATCACACAAGAATTTTGACTTCTGCCCATCACACAGGAATTCTGACTTCATCTGCCCATCACACAGGAAAATCTTCTTCTCGGACATAGCTTCTTTGCCTATTCTTTGCAGTAACTAACTCCGCTGGGGGATGTTCCGAGAATAATTGTCAAACACTCACGTCAATAACAAGTGACCACCTCTGAATTTTGATTTCGTGAAAACCTCGTGCCAATGCACAACAATCTTGAAAAAAAAACATCCCGCTGGCCGGGTATAACAATGCCTCAATTGGCAACTCTGTGGGGAACAATAAACTGAACTACATCACACGTCTCCGGGAGAGACCTCGATTGTCTAGTACCATCTGATCTTTAGAACTCCATACTCCTATTGAGAAAATACCTGAAAGCAAAGAGTCAATCAACCTGATCTATGCTTCAAAATGTGTATGTTTGATAATGGCGTAATGCTCCATACAATATGGAAATGCTACGCGTTTTATTTGGTGGATGCAAATATGACACTATATGTCGATGCAAATGCAGGTTCAAGCTGCTGGGGATAAGCTCTGACGAGCTTGCTTCACCAATCCTTGCTGTTGACGACAAATAACACCATGCTGGGGAGTGAACGGGTATCACGAAGTATTCTGGCAAAATAAATGCCAGGACATACAACCAACTCTGCTGGGGAGAGATCTGAACTTTAATTTCCACTGGGAGGAAAGAAAATTCTTGCTGAATAGAGAGAACTCCGCTAGGGGAAGAAACGACTCTCTTGGAGACAAAACTGGCTCCGCTGGGGGGAGAATAAAGGATCCTACCGGGAAGGAAACCTCTGCTGGAGAGAGTAGACGACCCTACTGGGGATAATGGATCTTCCTTGAGGAATGTACACTGTCTGAGCACAGCCTGCCAACCTGGAATCACTACTCTGAGGCTAAACAACTCTGCTCGGGATAGAGAGTCCTTGTGGAGGAAATCATACTATCTGAACACAAATCACAATCTTGAGATTATCAACTCTTGTTGGAAATAACTGACCCTGCGGGGGAAAAAGAAAAACCATCTTTCTGAACCAATCTTGACTTGGTCATCCATCTTGAGAACCTTCTCAACTGGGGATTGCATCTACACATGCTCAATTCTGTGGGGATTACCACCTTGCCGGAGACATCTCTATTAAGATACTCTTCTGGGGAATTAATCTTGTCCTTCAATAAAGGGGAGCGCCATTACCACTTCCAGGAACACGACCTGCGTGGGGATTTACATCAACTGTAATCACATCTTTCATCCAATGCCCTGGCTAGGCCATAGTAATTCTCTTTCGATTGCTTCAAACAGGCAAGAACCCTGCAAAACAGCACAAACGCGACAAAACAAGTCCATACAACCAAATCTATTCGGGTTAGCATTCGTGACATCATTTCAGTCAATTCAAAGTTTTAGCAATTATTGGCAAGGGCCAACACCGTTATGTACATGCTAGTTTTGTCAAAACAATTGGCGTTTTTTCACATACAAAACAATAAAGAACAAATATCGAGTACTGAATAACATGTTTTATTGATAGGGCCTCTAAATTGGCGGAGTTTTGTACACTGGATGTAACTCCTGAAAAGAGGTAGCTACGCACAAACAAGTACACAAGTATGCACAGGAAGCATAAATACTAACACAAATATGTACACATGTCGGCAACGGGATGCAGACAAACACCATGAGCTGATCCTCCTATGACTCGCCTGAGTCTGGCGCTTTCCCGGTATTCAACTTTCCGAAGAGGTTGTATCTGATAAACGAATCCTCAAGTATTCTCCGGCACCAATGTGCAATGCAGTATCAAATTCGGACCGCAATCATTTGCTTTTCAAATCCCTAACTTTTGCGTGAACCGCCCTTTACGGGTTTTCAATTCACCGGGATACCCTTTTTTGCCGAAGCCGCCCAGTGTAGGTTTTCGACTTCGCGGGTGTACATTTTTTCAATTTTATCCCTAACTTTTTCCCAAACCTTTTATTCTGTTTTTGGTTCGCCAGGATGCCCCATTTTTTCCTGGACTCTCCTTTTTTGTCCAGCGGGTCAATTTCAAGCAAAGTATTTTTTAACTGCGTCCGAATTCACAGGCGATGTAAAGTCTTCTCCGTCCATGGTGGACAACAACAAAGCTCCTCCTGAAAAGACTTTTCTGACGACGTATGGCCCTTCGTAGTTGGGGGTCCACTTGCCCCTGTGATCTGCTTGTGGCGGGAGAATCCTCTTTAGCACAAGGTCGCCCGTCTGAAAGCTCCGCGAATGTATCTTCTTATCATACGCTTTCTTCATTCGGCTCTGGTACAAACGACCATATGCTAGAGAAGCTAACCTCTTCTCATCCATTAAACTCAGCTGGTTCAACCTGTCTCTCACCCATTCTGCCTCGTCCAATTGGAAATCTCGTAATACCCTCAGGGAAGGAATCTCAACTTCCAGTGGTAACACTGCTTCCATTCCATATACCAACGAGAACGGGGTTGCCCCGGTTGATGTGCGTACCGTCGTACGATAACCGTGCAAAGCAAAAGGTAGCATCTCATGCCAGTCCTTATAGGTCACCACCATCTTCTGAACAATCTTCTTTATGTTCTTATTGGCCGCCTCAACAACGCCATTCATCTTGGGTCGATAAGGGGAGGAGTTGTGATGCTCGATCTTAAAACTCTGACACAGCTCCTTCATCATTCTGTTATTTAAGTTCGAACCGTTGTCGGTAATTATCCGCTCGGGGATTCCATATCTGCAGATGATATCTCGCTTGATAAACCTGGCTACCACCTGCTTGGTCACATTTGCATAGGATGCCGCTTCCACCCATTTGGTAAAATAATCGATTGCTACCAAAATGAAACGGTGTCCGTTAGATGCCGTCGGCTCGATCTTTCCAATCATGTTGATTCCCCACATTGAGAATGGCCACGGTGACGACATCACGTTCAGAGGACTCGGAGGCACATGGATCTTATCTGCGTAGATCTGGCACTTATGACACTTCTTCGCAAACTTGAAACAATCGGTTTCCATAGTTAGCCAATAATAACCTGCTCGCAGCAGCTTCCTCGTCATGGCATGCCCACCGGCATGCGTACCAAATGTACCCTCATGTATTTCCTCCATGAGCAGCTTCGCCTCTTTCTCGTCTACACAACGTAGTAGCACCAAGTCGTGATTTCTCTTGTATAGGACACCGTCTGGATTCAGATAGAAATTACCCGCCAATCTCCTGAGAGTCTTCTGATCGTGACTGGATGCCCCAGCCGGATATTCTTTGTTTTTCAGGAAATTATGGATGTCAAAATACCAGGGTTTATCATCAGATGCTTCGTCAATGGCAAATACGAAGGCGGGTCTGTCAAGCCGAGAGATAACAATCCTGGGAGCCTCATTCCAGAAATTGACTTTATACATGGAAGACAATGTGGCCAGAGCGTCAGCCATCTGATTCTCTGCTCGCGGTACATGATGCAATTCAACCTTGTCAAAGAAGGGCAACAATCTCCTCGCGTAATTCATGTATGGTATCAAATTAGGCTGACGTGTCTCCCATTCTCCTTTTATTTGATTCACCACCAGAGCTGAGTCTCCGTATACATCCAGGTTTTTGATTCGCAAATCAATGGCTTCTTCAAGCCCCATGATACAAGCTTCGTATTCGGCTTCATTATTGGTAACCGGAAAGGTCAATCGAGCAGTAAATGGGATGTGCGACCCATGTGGAGTAGTGATGATTGCCCCTATTCCGCTACCGTAGGAGTTTACAACTCCGTCAAAGATCAACTTCCATTTGGAACCCAATTCTGGTCCTTCGTCCGGAAACGGTTCTTCACAATCTTTCATCTTTAGGTACATGATATCCTCGTCAGGAAAATCAAACCTCATCGATTGGTAGTCCTCAATAGGCTGCTCTGCCAAGTACTCAGATAATACACTCCCCTTTATAGCCTTCTGTGAGACATACTGGATGTCGTATTCGGTCAAAACCATTTGCCAACGGGCAATTCTCCCCGATAATGCCTGCTTTTCAAATACGTATTTGATAGGATCCATCTTCGAGATGAGCATGGTTGTATGGTTCAGCATGTATTGCCTCAAACGCTTGGCGGTCCAGGCTAGCGCGCAACAAGTTTTTTCGAGCATTGAATATCGAGATTCACATTCAGTAAACTTCTTACTCAAATAGTATATCGCATGCTCTTTTCTTCCTGTCTCGTCGTGTTGACCGAGAACACAACCCATACTTCCCTCAAGAACCGTCAAATACATAATCAGGGGTCTCCCTGCCACTAGAGGTATCAAAATAGGAGGCTCCTGCAAATACTGTTTTATTTTATCGAACGCCTTTTGACAATTTTCATTCCATGTTACAGCCTGGTCTTTTTTCAACAGCTTGAATAACGGCTCACACGTAGCTGTTAGGTGATATATGAACCGAGCGATGTAGTTCAACCTCCCTAAAAACCCGCGCACCTCTTTTTCTGTTTTAGGCGTCGGCATCTCTTGTATTGCTTTGATCTTTGCAGGATCCACCTCTATTCCTTTTTCGCTCACGATAAACCCCAGCAGTTTACCCGATCTCACCCCGAAGGTGCATTTATTAGGGTTCAGTCTCAACCTGAACTTCCTAAGCCTCTTGAATAGCTTCAGCAGATTTACCAAATGTTCTTCCTCCGTTTGGGATTTGGAAATCATATCATCGACATAAACCTCGATCTCCTTATGCATCATGTCATGAAAAAGCGTCGTCATTGCACGCTGATACGTTGCCCCAACATTCTTTAATCCAAAGGGCATCACTTTGTAACAAAATGTTCCCCACGGTGTTATGAAAGTGGTCTTCTCCATGTCTTCGGGTGCCATTTTGATCTGATTATATCCCGAGAATCTGTCCATAAAAGAAAAGACAGAGAACTGAGCAGTATTGTCAACCAACACATCGATGTGAGGAAATGGAAAATTGTCTTTTGGGCTCGCTTTGTTTAGATCACGGTAATCCACGCACATTCTCACTTTACCGTCTTTCTTTGGCACTGGTACAATATTAGCGACCCAAGTGGGATATTTCGTAACAGCCAGGAACCCTGCGTCCCACTGCTTTTGAACCTCCTCCTTGATCTTCACTGCCATATCAGGCCTAGTTCTGCGAAGCTTCTGTTTAACCGGCGGGCACTCTTCCCTTAACGGCAGACGGTGTACGACCATATCTGTATCCAATCCGGGCATGTCCTCATATGACCAAGCGAAGATATCACTATACTCTCTCAGTATTTCAACCAATCTTTGCTTGACCTTGCTCTGCAGCGCAGCCCCTATACGGATATTCCTTTCAACCCCTTCCGACCCGAGATTGATGATTTCAATAATTTCCTCATGAGGCAGAATGATTCGTTCCTCTTGTTTTAACAACCAGGTCAATTCTTCTGGAACTTCGCCATCTTCGACAACCTCCTCTTCGGCCTGAAATACCGGGTGCTCAAAGTCGAAATAAGTCATAGGCGGTTCGATGGTGTCATCTGAAAATGTTATCCTGCAAAAGAAATGGTTAAATGCTTCAAAATGTGCATAAAGCGAGTAACCACGTTGCCATTTTATTGTAAAACAAAAACAGGAAAGACAGAGAGCACAATATTTGCATGCAACAAAAAACGCCTTTTCATTTAATGATCTAAACATCACAATGTACATAAAAGAGTAACCCTAAGCAAAGTCACGATGCCCCGGGCAGGACACCGGATTATTCAACAATTGAAAAACAAAGAAATTATTGTTTTGTAGTCACGGGAACAAATTCCTGAATTGACCAGTTGCATAGCCCTTGCCCCGGCACGCTTGGCTGGATCCAAGCATCCATGTCACAGTCACTATCCCCCTCATCTAAATCGGAGACAGCATTGATGGCTTCAAAACAAACCCCACTGGACGTGATCGTCACTGGTCCTTTGAATTTTGGTGCCCTTGCAATGGGCGCTGATGATGACGGCTGATAACCCAGTCCGAACCTGTCCAGCTTCACAGGTATGTCTAGTACACGGCCCCAACCCTCCGTCTCTCCTGCTTGCACTAAAGCCTGCGCTTCTTTGTACGAGGATACGGCCGCTTCCGGCGCTTTACTGACGACTGGAGCTTTATCCTTGATTTTCAAACTTTCAAACCCCTGGCAGGGCGTCTCATGAATTTCACCATCAACCTCGATGTATTTGAATGAGGACAAGTGACTCACCAAGATATCCTCCTCTCCACAGACGGTAACGACACTGTCACCCACCATATACTTCAATTTCTGGTGCAAAGTAGAGGTAACTGCCCCAGCACCATGTATCCACGGGCGTCCTAATAAGCAACTGTACGCGGGGTGAATGTCCATAATGTAAAACTCCGTTTCAAATACCTCTGGCCCCACTTGCAAGGGTAACGTTATCGATCCAAACACCGATCTTCGGGTGCCGTCAAATGCCCGAACCACCAAATCACTCGGTGTACAGATGATTCCCCGGATGTCTAGCTTCATCATGGCCTTTTTGGGAAGTACGTTCAAAGAAGATCCTGTATCTACCAATACGTGGGACATAACCGTGTCCCGACATTCAACAGAAACATGCAGCGCCATGTTGTGTTCTCTCCCCCTTGGGGTCAAATTAAAATCAGTGAATCCCAAACTGTGACCGGCGTTCACATGGGCCAGTACCCCCTCCAACTGGTTGACAGACACATCCTGAGGTACGAATGAAGTATCCAAAATCTTCAACAATGCATTCCGATGTGCTTCGGAGCATAACAACAATGATAGTATGGATATCTTCGATGGTGTTTGTTGCAAGTGCTCGACAATCTTGTAGTCGCTTTTTCTAATTAGGCGCATAAACTCCTCTACGTCCTTCAGTGACATTTCCTTCTCATTCCTCTGTACAGGTATACCCTCATTCACTTTTTCTTTTCCTCGAGCCAAACGCTGAGCTTCTACCTCTGGTGACACAAAGATCCTTCCACTTCGAGTCATCCCACCAGTTCCAACAACGTTGTCAACAACTTCAGCTGGTTGCTTATTCCATTCTATCTTCTCGCCATTGCAGTAGGCTTCCAACCCGTAGGTCCAGGGTACGGCTTTAGTATTTTCATACGGGACAGGCCCCACTTTTGTGATGGTGATCGTTGGCCGCCTGGCTGGCGCCGTTATAGTAATCGTCTTTCGTGGGATAGTCACCATCGCTACATCATTAGCCTCATCCATCATAACCTCCGCAGGTTTCTCAACGGATGTGTTGTCAAACTGCAATCTACCCTCGTCCATCAAAGCCTGAATACCTCTTTTCAACTCAATGCAGCCCCCATCTTGAGCCCAGCAATCCAGACAATACTCATCACAGCCCGGATGAACACCTCCTCTCAACAATCTGCTTTTAACCTCGCACAGTGGAGTCTTGAGCTCATCGACACTTAATACCAAATTCAGCTCTTCCTCTGTCAACACAACATTTGCCCCATGGTTGGGCATAGGTGAATTTAAGATATTTGGGCCAGCCTGCCCGAAGTTGATGGCTTTACTATCTAGCAGATCTTGTACCACATGCTTGAAAGCATGACACGTCTCTATGTCGTGGCCAGGAGCTCCAGAGTGAAACTCGCATTTCTTATTCGTATCAAAACCAAATGGAGGGGTACCCGTCATTGGCGCCATGGTCCTCTTTTCTACTAAATTCAAACCTAGCAATGTTTGAAGCAATTCTGCATATGTATAAGGAGGTACATCAAAAACCCTCTTCGGCCTCGTGTTAGGAAATCTCCTTTGACCCTGGTTAAGTCTCTGCTGCTGCTGTTGTTGTTGTGGTTGTTGTTGCGGCGGTATCTGCTGTAACGGTACTGATTGCTGAGGGAATGGAATTGTGACACTTGCCACCTGTTGCGGATGATTGTACTGATTACGTCCTCTACCTCGGCCTCGGCCTCCGAATACTGCACTCGTGTCACCCTGACGGCGACCACCATAACCTTTTCTGTTATTTCCCGATGAAGTGGATTCCTCAGCGCGGAATATGCCCACTTTAATATTACTTTCGATTTTCTCACCCATCAAGACTAGGTCCGAGAAACTACCCAAGGAAGTATGGGACAGCTTATCATAAAACACACCAGTAAATGTCCCTACGAACATATCATTCATCTCTTTGTCATCCAGCGGAGGATGAACTCGTGCAGCCATATCGTGCCATATCTGCGCGTATTCCTTGAAGCTTTCATCTTTCTTTTGGGACAACCCCTGTAACTGGATCCGATTCGGGGCCAAGTCACTATTGTATTTATAATGCGCCGCAAATGCGTCGGCCAACTGTTTCCAATTCTTTTTCTGGGTAGGCTCTAACCCCATGTACCATTCAAGAGAAGGACCAGACAAACTGTCCTGAAAGAAATGCATCAGCATTCTTTCGTCATTCGAATAAGCCGACATTCTTCTATAGTACGACCGCACATGAACCTTGGGGCAAGTATCTCCCTTGTACTTGTCAAAAGTTGGAGCCTTAAATTTCAAAGGTACCCTCAGACCGGGTACCAGTCCCATCGTGGTCATGTCCAAACTAGAAGCGCTTTGATTCACAACACCTTTCATCTGCTCCTCGAGCATCTTAATTCGCTGCGTGTTGTCTACAGGACCGTCAAAACCTCTACCAGAGAATGCATCTTCCTGCTGATCTTCGTTCCAGTTGACATTTTCATTGCCAAAGCCATCATACCCTTGATTGCGGCCAAATACATTCTGATTCATCATTGGTCCTTGACCTCTAATTCCGTATCCCTGATTGATACCAGCCGGTCCATACCCATTATTAACGAATCCAGTGCCGTTACCATTATTAGCCATTCCTCCATAACCTTGGTTAACCATACCAGCACCGTCGTATCCAAAGCCAAACCTGCCATCCTGACCACCATAGCCAAAGCCTTGCTCATTGTATCCGAAACCCGCGTTTCCGAAACCATTATCTCCGTTATTATTGACGCCACCCAGATTGGCATCCTTGAGTCCAACATTATTAACAACAACTTCATTTACAACTCCATTGTTACCATTTCCGGTGCCAGCCCCGTTGTTCGCATTCGCGCCCGGCACATTTACCACAGGAGGGTTCACTACAGGCTGAGGAGTATGCACACTGCCTTCATGAATAGTCTCAACTTGTACAGAGTGGTGGTCCTCGTTACCGCCTCCATTTGCCTTTGCCAATAGCGGCAACACCAGAGTCTGCAAGTTTTCCTGCCCCTTCATAACCGTTTCCATAGTCTGCATGAACTGTGTGAGCCTCTCCCGCATCTCCTGCACCTCTTGCTGTACTTGATCCATAATCTTCTTACAGTTTGTGCGAGTGGGATACCAATGAGGACGTTGAATTGCAATTCTGTAAACCTTTCGAGATGCAGGAGATGAGATACAGTTTCAATAATAGCTGATAAATGCAATATGTATGCACATGCAATGCAATATGTGTCTGTGCGTTAGGGCGTATTATTTCCCCAACTCTAGTGCCATGTGCTCTGTGTCGTGTCGTGTCGTGACAGTGCGGTGATAATTGGCTGATAATCATTCACAGAAGACGGAACAACTTGTATATAGCTGATCAGGTAGAGTTATACATCAATGTAAGGTAGTACAATAGAAGGCATGACCTCAACCAACAGGCCTGGTGATGGTCAGCTCAAAACAACAATATACAAATCAAGTCAAGTAGGTTCGTAGCCCCTGTACTCCTTCAGTAGCCTTTTGGTCTTTGGATGGTCCGGCTGAGCAAGCAATCCTTCAATCAGTGCGTCACCTCGCCTGATCACACGCTTCAAATCCTCGATAGATTCTTCCCATTCACCGTCCCCAAAGCAATCATCAACTTTTCTCTTCTGGGAACGAGCTTCTTTCTTGCGTTTGGCTACCTCATTCAATGCGTCCTGAAGAGCCCATCTAGCCATAACTTCCTCTTCGTACTTGAGCTTGCTAGTCTTCAGCTGGTATTCTAAGTCAGAAATCTGCTGCTTTAGTTTGTCCTCCCTTTCCTTGTTATTGGTCAACGTGGCATTCCACGTTTTGCTGAAGGAAGAGATTTCTCGATAAGCTACGTCTAGTGCCGTTTTCTTTGATTCAAGCATATCATGTGAACTCTTGAAATCCTTCCCCAGACGCTCCCGTTTCTGTTTCTCTTCCACCAGCTTAGCATTCAACGAAGCTACTGTTTCAGTCTGTTGTTGGAGAGAGTATGCAGCTTCATTCTTCTCTCTTCTGAGCTGAGCCAGTTCTTTCTCTAATTCTTCATTAGCCAACAGCAAGGCTTCCTTCTCTTTTACAACTTGCTCATATACTTCCATGGTAACGGTGGTTGGTTCCTCTACTAGAACAGGAACATGGACTGGTACAGCTGGAAACGACATTAGCAACTGTTTTGCTCTTTCTTGTACCCAGGCTTTGTACGGTGCGTAAGCTTGACTGTCGTTCTTGCCCAATAGTGGTTTCCCTCTCCTGTTGATGCGTATCCAAGCGTGCTGAAGTTGGGCTAATAATTCTCCGTTCACATCACCAGTGAAGTACAGAGATTCCTGTACTTCTTCCTCCCTAGGTGGATCCTTCAATGCATATCCAAATTGGCGAACAAACAGGGATGGATTATAATTGATGCATCCCTTCCTTCCTATCAAAGGCACGTTTGGATATCCAGAGCAACTGAAAATCACCTCAGACCCTAGCAAATCCATGTCAAACCAATCAATGTTTTCAGAAGAGAGTCTCATCAGGCGCTTCGGCCAGTCAGCTGTATCTGCCACCTCCACCAAAGGTTTTTTCTTAGGAAGGTGGCTCTCAAACCACATGCTCAGCAATGGCACACAAAAGTGAACAATTTTCCCTCTCCTCCTTTCATTCTTGTAATGCAACGAATGGTAGAAATCCCCAAGCAATGTGGGTACAGGGTTGCCAGCGGAAAACAAATGAAAGGCGTCAAAGTCCACAAAATCTGGGATGTTGGGAAACGATACTATCCCATAGATGCACAGAGCCAACACAGCATTAAAGACTATCCAGCATCCACTCTTGGCGTATTCCTGGGCTTTACCAATCAGGAACTGGAGGGAGAAGCCTGGAACCCCGCGCGAAGAAGTCACCAATAGCTCAGAAGCGTCCAAGTGTAAAGCCTTTGCTAAGTCTTCCAACCTAGGCTTAGCGTCAAAGTGAATGAAAGGAACCTTATTCTGCACGGGCAGCTCAACAAACTCTGCGTACTCTTCCAAGGCGGGCCCCAAAATAAAGTCCTTGAAAGTGAAGCATCTCAAGGCAGGGTCATAAAATTGCATCAATGCATACAGCCCATCCAGCTCAACCTCAGTTGGTGTACAAACCAACCTCAACAGTCTTCCGTAACTCATCCTGAAGCTTCTCTGGACATCCTCCTCAGCAAGGGAAATCAAACCAATCAGGGGAATAACATCATGGGTTGGTAATTTGTATGCAACTTTCCTTCTCAAGCTAGCCATGATCAATAATCAGAAATCCGGACGCTAGAATCAGGGAAAATGCAAATGCACCTGCAGCACAGACACACGTTAATGAAATGCACATGATAATGGTTATGCAACAATGCAATGCAAATAGATGCAACAAGGGAACCAGGTGCCATGGCTACGAAGCCCAAACCACATCATAAGTCTCAAACAGACCATCCAGAAATCCTCAACCCTGGTCTTAGACAGACCCAATACGAAGCTCCAATCCCGGTCTCTGATAGACCCAATAACATAACTCTAATCCTGGTCTCTGATAGACCCCTCAACTGTCCATAAATATCCTGAATCTCAAATCAAGAAACAAACCGGTATCTGGAGGTCTAGTTACCTGCATAGTCCCAAAACCCTCTCACAGGTAGGTGTCCTAATAACTAGCAATGGTATGGCATCCTATGCGGTCGTCGGCGTCACATACTTTCAGGGTTGATGATACGATTCCCAGAAGGAGTGGCATCACCAAATCCTGAAGAGGCCTCACTTAGCCAACTTCCAATTGATCGGTTCCCAGAGTCGACAATTCAACTAACCAGCAACCCACGCCACCCAAAGGGTGGGGCAGGAGGCCAACCAGAGGAACCTCGTCTAAGTGTGAATTTTGCGGGACACCAAGACCTGCAAAGCAAGTGGGCGCCCGCTACTTTCCACTCTAATTCTAAGTACACTCAAGCCCAGGTCCGGCTTATCTCTCAATAATAGAACACCCATCACAACCCCCAATAACAACAATAATCAATAATATAGTGCTGAAGGTAAATGACATAAATGTAAATCCATACAAATTCCTCGACGGGAAAACAAACGTTAGGATTGACTCGCTTAAGGGACGTTGGATCCCAAATGCATAAGGAACTATCGCAGTCCTTAGCAGCCAGGGGACGTTAGATCCCTAGCAGAGTCGCCAGCTGTCGCTACTGCGAAAATCGACGCCGGCTGAACAGAAGAGTCGCCACCGTGTGTTATTTATCCCAACAGGAGGGAAAGGAAACACTCGAAGTAAACCTACCACAAAGACGGGAAAGGAATGGTCATCGCAACCAAATCCTGGATTCGGGAGTCGGTTACGCAAGGGGAAGGTATTAGCACCCCTCACGTCCGTCGTACTCGACGGGATCCACGCTTGTTTTCTTGTACGGATTGTTATTCTATCTATTCTACAGGTCTGGGGTTAAAAGAAAATAAAATGACTCGGCAAAGTATCGCACTTTATGCCTACGTATTCCCGTCTGGAACGAGAAATCAGAGTCAACGTAGTTCGCCTACCTATGGGAAAGGAGGGGAAGGTTGCTCGCTAGGATATCGCATCCTATGCCTATATACTTTCATACAGCATGAAAGATCAGAGCAAACGTAGTTCGGGCCACGTACGACACAAGTCTGTCTTGATTGTTTTTATCCTTCTGAAAAAGGTTTTCTCCTGATTATGGGTCCAAGCGGACAAAAATGACGTTTTTTGATTGGTTTACAGCCTTTTACGCAAGAAGTGTCTTTTATTGTGTTCAAAATTGTTAGTGTATTTGGATTGTTTTGAGATGAGAAGAGAAACATCAACTCTAACCTATGGTTGAAAGGGGAATCAAACTGACCTAATGTTGGCATGCATGGATGAGAACCTAATGTCTATCATGTTCCCCTCTTGCGCAGAGAGAAACAAAGATCCTAAGGGATAAGCGAAAACAGAAACAACATATATAATAAAACAGTAAAATGCATGAATGCAACAATATAAGCTAGGAAAGGGAGTCCCGCTCCACCTCGAACCTTGAAAACAACAGGCAAAAGCGAACAAAATTCACTTTCAACCTAACAGGTTAATTGGCAAACAATACAGTCCGGGAAACTCAAACAATACATCAAAAGCTTCTAAACAGCAAAAATAAACAGTAAACAACAACTCTACACAGCGAGCTCCATCAACATCTTCAAGCAAAGTCTTCATCAACAAGCTTCCATCAAGCATCTATCTTCAAGGAGGAAAACTCTAACAGTAATCATCTTCAACAGCTTCAAGCAGCAGGGCTGCAAACAGCAGCAGTCACATGCACAACTTCAACAGCACAATCTTCAAACAATGACTTCTATCTTTAATCTTTCATGGCTTTTCTTCAAATCAAACTCTCCAGGATGAGGAACAATTAATAGGATGAATTGGGATGTTAAACAGTTAGTTGACCACCAAAGGTGGCAAACAGACTGTTAACAAAATGTAGAATGTTTCTCTCAAGAGTTCTATCTCTTAGATACTGTCACCAAGCCTTCCAAAGGAAGGGGGTGAGTATCCTGGAGAGACTCTGAATCATAGAGAGGGATGGAGGCAAACAAAGCCATCCATGTTTAAGAATCAAATTTCTACTCTAAGCTCTACCTAGCTCCTAGTTCCTGTAGTCTTCAACAGCAACCAGCAATCCTAGCAAGCAACAATCTTCATCAACTCTTGAACTTGTTCTTCAATCCTTGACTTTGTCTTTGTCTTCAATGCTTCACCATCCATGGTCTTCAAGCCAAGCCCAAACCCCAAGCAAGCCCAACAAGCTCAAATAACAAGCAATAACCCCAAAACGGGCACACCAAACAAGCACACAATTGCAAAATATACTAAAAATATTAATATAGTAGGGAAAATTCTAATATTATTTCTAGGGGATCTACTAAACCTACCCTTAATACCCATATATGAACCATAGCATAACTTGTCATAAAAGACCCAAAAGAAATTGTTTTAATGCACCTAAGTTGTGGTTTAACCTAATTTTATACAACCTAGAATTACCTAATCAAAACTATCCTAAAAATTGTCACAAAAATATGTAACTAATTCAGGGGGAACCTAAAACATTCATCTAACTACCCTAAAAAGATTGACCTAAAAATCTAGAGGGAACTACCCTAACTAAATTCTACAAATTAAGGTACCAACTAAAAAGCATTAAAAGGCAATTAAAACAGAAAATGTGCAAAAAATATTAAAATGAACGATATGCCAAATGTTTTTACTTTATATTTTTCAAGACAGAAAATGGAAAGTGGGAAAAAAATCCCATTGAAAAATAGTGATTTTTCTATTTAATATGAATTTTTGAAGTAAAATAAAATTTGGAGTAAAAAATAAAATGAAAAAATGCAATGGGGTGCACAAAGTAATAATATCCAGTTCATTCTATGCATGGGCCTAAACTAGGGGGTGGCAGTAACAAGCGTGTTGGGCCCAGTTTAAAAGTCAAAAAACAAATGAAAAATATAAAAGAAATAGAAAAAAGCGCGGTGCAGAAATGAAAGAAGATCAGTTCACATTTGGAACTGGGCCTCAGAGGGGGTGGAAATAGCAAAAATTACACACAGCCCAGGGATGCGTTTTAATGAAACGCTGCGTTCTATACGCCCAGCTTTCCCTCTCATTTATTTTCAAATCATGGCCGTTGGATCGTTCTTCCAGTCAAACCAGTCAGCGCGCATCAACGGCTGCCACTTCATCTTCAACCTCGCGCTAGCTAGGGTTTTCAGCATCACCATGAACACAACATCATACATGCAACTTCCATCACTTCGTACATCATCATTTCTTGCTCGAATTTCAAACTTCAAAAAGAAAAAACACTCTATTCCTTTCCCTGAATTCATCTAAAGCATCAGCATCAATTGATATCAACTCCAGCATCAAACACGATTACCATCTCCAAAATGCTCAGAAATTTCATCATCATAAATCAATAACCTAAATGCACTAATCTCTTCCTGGCCTCATACTGATCAATAATCACTAACCACCTAATATTCTAACTGCTTATTCACCATGTTCTATGCTAAAACAGAATTCGTGCGTATACATCAAACTCCACCAAATCTTGCCAAATTCTCCAGAAACGATCCTCTAGTCATCTATAGCATGTCTAACCTAACAAATCATGAAGATTATCCCTAATTCAAGCTAAATCGTGAGAGTTACTAACCTGGTAAGAAGATGAAAACAGATGATGATTTTCTTTGATTCAAAGCTTGCAATGCTCCAGGATCATTCAATACTTGTATATCTTGCTTCTGTTTGCAACAATTCTTGCTCAAACACCTTGGATCATCATAACCGATTCTTCTTGCACTTGAAGATGTGAAAATTGCAGAACACGATTCAGGCACCAATCCACTCAGATCTTGATAGTAATATGATCAGTGATGATTATTGAATTGAATGGAAACAAAAACTTGAAAGAATGATGAAGAATTGAGAGGATTCGAAGCAATTTGCAAAAGAGCAAGATGAAATGCAACTCTGAGTTTTCTATCAAAATGAAGTTCAACCCTGCTTTGGATCAGCTCTAGGGTTTATATAGATGAGAGTGGAAGGTTCCAGAACTTGCTAGATTGATCCCATGAGAAGTTGTTTATATCTTTGCATGAGAAAATGAAATTGGCGAGTTGAAAAATCAGTCCATGAAGACCTTGTTGCAGCAGCCCAAAATGTCTTGAATTTCTCTCCAAAAGAGAATTAGAATGTGTAGAAATGCTGACTTGCCTTGTGCATTGATCTCCTTGTGATTTGGCATGTGTTTCTTCTTTTACAAGCAACTTATGATAACTCATACTTCTTGACCTCAAACCAAAAATCTAACATTTCCAATAGTCTTAAAATGTCATTTACCTTCAAAATGGTTGGTCATATGCTTGGTTTTGCTTTTGTATCAAAAATTCACAATTTTGGTCATTTAAAAATGTACTTTTCCCTTTATAATTGGCCAATTTTGCAATTCTAAGCTATGAGCATTTCCAACTTGCCACAACCACTTTTATAGACTCAAAATGTCATTTGGAGCAAGTTTGATGTTGAACATTTCTTCATTTGAAGTTTGGAAGTAAGTGTTTTAGGCATATGCTTGAAATGACCTGTAATTCCACTTCCCCAAAATACCCCTGGCTTGCCAAGATTATAAGTAGAGTTCTACAAATCAGATTGAGACATACCATACCTTTATAGAAAGCTAAGATCATGAGGAAAAACTTTCATGTTCACCAAAAATCCATTTGAACATTCCTTATGGGGAAAAAGTTGCATGGAAATCAAGTAACCTTCACTGACAAATTTCAGTGTCCTCAGATGACCTGTAACTTGCAAGAACCATAACTTGAGTTCTATAAATCTCCTTGATGCGTTCCACCACTCAAATTAAAGGTCTTGAGATGCTCTACAAGTTCCATGTTGGCCAAAGATCCATTAGAGACTTGTATCTTGAATTATTCTGCTTGGAAGTTTGCCCTAAATTAGGGGATTTTACACTGAAACCCTAATTTAGAAACTTCTCTTCTTGATTTCTTTTGATTTCTCCTTGGCACAACACCACATCCATATCCACATATCAAATGATGAATCCCCCATTCTTCAAATAGGCCTTGATGTCCCTTCAATCAAGCTTTTGGCCTAGGGTTGACCTAGGGTTGACCCAGATGAAACCCTAATTGACAGTCTTCAACTGTAGTTCTTGTAATCACATCAATGACTTGTCTCACTCTAAAAATGACCCTCTAGGTCTTCCATGATGTCTATATACATTCCATGCCCTCAATTCATAGCCCACAATCTCTTTGATAGTCTTCAAACCCCCTCAAGATAGGAGAAAAACCCACTGATTGGTCCACTAACTTCTCAAGCTTCAATTCCTTTCTGATGACTTGCATAGGCTTAAATTTTGAATAAGAACCTCTTGACAGGCTCATAGAGATAAGAATGGCACTCGGTCCCTTGTTGGATGGTTTGCCCATGCTATGCTATGCAGATGAATGAATTATGTACATGACCTAATATGACCTAATATGCAAATGCTAAAGCTATGAAACATAAAATCAGGTGAAATAAGTTGGTCAAATTTTGGGGTGCAACACTATCACCAAAAGGATGATAGAACGAAACAAATTGAAGGTTACCAACACCAAAAGGATGCAGGCTAGGTTGAACTGACGAGGTTGGCTATCACCAAAAGGTGATAGTAAGGCAATTGACAACGGTCACGCTTGCTGAATACAACTCAGTGGGGAACACCCAAGAGGAAGATTTTATTGGAATGAATCAATGGGGTACGCCCACCGTCTTGCTTGGAGGTCCAGTTTGTTGAAATGATTTCATGGTTACGCCCATGAACACTGAAAAGGATGCCCCTGACTGGGCTGAGTTTGTCTTGATGTCCTGTCTTGCTAAACAAAAGGCTGAACAACTTCATGAGGAACGCTCACGGTTTTGCTGAAGATGCCCCTGACTGGGCTGAATCTTGCACTGAAGGTCTTGGGTTTGCCAAACAAAAGGCTGAACGACTTGCTGGGGAACGCCCACGGCCTTGAAAGATATCCCTCTGACTGGGCTGAATTTTGATTTGAAGATTTGATCAACCATGAGGTTGAAATACGTCATGGGAAACACCCATGGTCTTAAAAAGAATGCCCCTGACTAGGCTGAATCTTGCTTTGAATACTCTTGAATTTCGTGGGAGAAACCCACAGTCTTGCAAAAATGCCCCTGATTGGGCTGAAGGTTGCTTTGGCGATATTATGGAAGATGCCCCTGACTGGGCTGATGATGGTCTTGGAAATTTTCGGGATTGATCCCGGACCTTGACTTGCATATGCGAATGCTCGATGATAATGATGTTCCATAGCGAATGGAAGTGCAAATGCTGACGCGCAGAGACGCAAAAGCTGGGTAAGTATGATATGATTAGGTATGCATATGATGCAAGATGCTTATGATGTTGAATGCGATGCGTATGATGCACATGATTGCATATGGGTGATTGGAAATGCAGGGAGACGCCAGCATGGTGGATTTCTGGTAGTTGCCAATGCGGATTGGACTTTGGGTGGTGGGAGGGATTGACTTCCTCGACACGCCGTTTGCTGAAGATGTCTTGATTAAAGCAGACGATGATGCTCTAGATGCCCCAAGTATAAGTACTTAGTGATTTATTGTGAATTTGCTTCAGAGAAGGTTGCAACTCTGCTTGATGGTCGGGATGACCTGGTCTTGCCCCAGTCTGAATATGGTAATGATATGCCCCTGCTCGAGCTGTTGAATGATTTGCCCTAGCCTGTGGGCTTTGAAATAATCTTGCCTCGTGTACGCCACTGAAAGTCAGGTTCCTCTCTGATTGCCCCTCGTTGAGATGTCCTTGAATACCTAGCACGGATTTGCAATTAAAATTGTACATTCATAAATTGTAATATTAATGCAAAGTTCAATGTAAGTTTTGAAAAAGTGTGTCATTTATTGAGAGTGTTGTGGTAGTGAGACGAACAGACAATTAGCTCAAACATTGTGTTGTTTGATTGGCGTGAAAGATATATCAAGAGAAATGACACCAATGCTGATGATTAGAAATCATGTGAGGAGTCAGGTTACGCAACCTCGCGATGGTATGCTTTCAGAATAAACCTCGCCTCAATTAGGTCTTTCGAGGGTCGTAACGTGGTCTGGTTCACGGTTATAAAACAAAGGATATTAGGCTCAAAGTATGATTTGTACCCACCCCTTCTTCTTAATGATCTCCATTCCTATGTTCGGTTAATTCTGCACTTGTATTGACGGTGTAAACTTGATGATTCAAGGTTTGCTCGACGTGGCAGTCACCTTATTTTTGTTTTTTGATGGATGTCAGTGCCCCTTTTGATTTGGGTGGCCACTGAATATTATTTTGTTTTTGTTGAGGGTTTCGGGGTCCTCTTTTGCCTTTGTTTTTGATCCCTAACTTTTGCATGGATTGACTTTACTTGTCAGATCCATCGGGATTGCCTTGATTTTGCCTAAGTCCCCCTTGAGGTGTTTGTGACTGCCATGTTATGGGTTTTTGATGAACCACCGTCTTTAGGATTTCGCTTTATTGATTCAAGTGCAGGGTTAGACTAACTGAACACTACCCTGCCCCAGGTTGAGTGTAAAAGTTTTGACTATCCGAAGGAAACTACTACTTCTAGGCTCGAAGTGGTTTACTAGGGATTAACTCCTTATATCTCCAGTGTTTAGGGGAATTGAAGCAATGCCTGTACATCATTGACGAGATTCTATCTGAAAGCATACGATTTGCAATTATGGGTATCTTGTTTTCATCATCCTCCCTCAAATCATGATAAACAACAGTGGATAGTATGAAATGAATATGTGTCGGTGATAAGTGAAAATGAGTGAATACGACATAACAAATTCGAAACATGCATAAACGATACATTAATGAAACCAAATACGAATGATAATTGTTTAAAGCATACAATACTTAAACAAACAAAGACAAAAATAAGAAATGCAAAATATGAAATGGCAACTAATGGCCTTCTTCGGGGATGAACTTTGACTTGACCGGATTCAATCTGACTGATAGCACTATTTGGTTGACGGCATTGGATTGTTGATATCTTGAGATACTTCCCATCAAAGGTGAGAGCTTCGTTGTCAACCAGGTCTTGAATTTTGTGCTTGAAAGACCTGCAGTTCTCAATGTTGTGACCTGGAGCGCCCTTATGAAACTCACAATGAGCATTCGCGTCGTAGTCAGCAATAAGGACAGTTGGGGGAGCTAGATCTTTCGGAACAACAACCTTCTTCTCCATCAGTTGAGCAAAGATATCTACATATGTCATTGGTAGACTATCAAATACCCTATCTGGCCTCCATGTCCTCTGTTGATGTTGCTGACGCGGTCTTTGAGCGGCTCGCTGTCCTGGTTCCTTCCTAGTTATGGCGAGGGCTTCGAAGATCTGATCCATCTTTCTATTGAGGGATTCCAACTCCTTCCTGATGGCAACTTGTTCTTGTTGAATCTGCTCCATCATTCATCTTGTATTGGCTCTAGTTGCGTACTGGTGTCGAGGACTTAGCTTGATTTACTGGATATGAAGGAAAGAGAAACATGAGAAACTGCTGAAGGAAGGAGCATGCAAGATGCACAACAAATGAGATGCAATGCAAATGATATGCAATGCAAGATGCAAGATCCAGGATCGCAGGATCACAAATTCAAATAGTTTTAAGATTAGCCGGGTGGACGGTTCAAGGATCACAGTTACTGCTCAAAGAGACCCCCACGGGTAGGATTCTAAAATGGGTAGGTGCCTAGAGTCATGGATATCTTTCGAAGATATTACAGCCATGACAAAGCCTCATCACGACGATAATATCCTTAAAAGAATCTCCTCTAGGTGAGGTTTTTGTATCTTCCACGCGAGAAAGACTTCTCGGAGGCATCAACTACACAACCATCGACACACGGATTCTAGAAAAGGTTCTTAGAGTCATAGATCGAGGTTGAAAATATTACTGAAAGAAAGTAATACGTTCAAGGGATCTCATCTGATTGGGGCGTTCGTATTAATTCACGAAGAACTAACACTACCAACCACCATGGATAAAATCGTTTATGGTCCTTGGGATCAATGATTCAAGCTCAAAAACATCATTGTCATGGCAAAGACTCACCACAACAATAACATCTCCAAGGAATCTACTCCAAGCGGGGTTTTCGCTTCAACTTAACGTGAAAGACTCCACGCAAGTCTCCACTACACAACCACTATCTTAATCCTAGGGTTATACTCGGACTTGGGTGTAGAGTCATCTCACAAGGTAATCATAAGTAGAATAACCCAACAATGCCACAAGCACATGTAACCAAAACAAGGATACCAATAAAAATAGCGAGAAAAAAATAAAAACAAAAATCTAACAACTCAAACTAAGATAGGCTCGACTCTCTCTTGCATGGAGCAATATCCCAAGCAGAGTCGCCACCGAACTTTATTTTTCCCGAATGAACGGGAGAGGAAAATATCGAGAAAACCTCATAAACACGGAAGGAACACGGCCGTCGCAATCTAATGTTCCTGGGTTCGGAAGTCGGTTACGCGAGGGGAAGGTATTAGCACCCCTCACATCCGTTGTACTCAACGGGAACGTCTTAATTTGAGTTGTGATGGATTTTAGCTAAGCTTAAATCTTCTCTTCTCACTACTAAACACTAAACGGTTCTATAAAGGGATAAAGACACTAGGGGAAAGGGGATGGTTTAGAGGATAGGGTGCTCACCAAGGATAGGGGCCCTTGCGCCTACGTATGCTCATTTGGACGAGAATGAGAAATCAGAGCATCGTAGTTCGACTACGGGAAGGGATGGGGAAAACGGAAGATGGAGGGGATTATGCTCGCCAAGATCATCGCAATCTTGTGCCTACGTATCTTACATTCAAGAATGAATGAAGAATCAGAGCAGTCGTAGTTCGTGGATACGACCACGAAAGAAACAAGTTTGAATTGGATTTGAAGTGAGTACGGATGACGATTACTCGAAGTTTAAGAAAGACTTCTCGGACCCAAGTAATCGGGAGAGCGAACCAAAGACTTGGAACACTCTCTTTTTCATCATGAAGGAATGATATGTTTGAAAGGATAAGGTTGAAATGATGACGATCACTTGAAGCCTAAGAAAGACTTCACAGACCCCAAGTAATCGGGAAAGCGAACCAAAGACTTGGAACACTCTCTTTTTCATCGTAAAAGAAGGTTGTTTGAATTTGAAATGGTGTATAAAAGGATTTCTCGGATCCAAGTAGTCGGAAGAGCGAACCAAAGACTTGGGACACTCTCTTTTTCATCGTAAAAGAAGTTGTTTTAAAGGTGAGTGAAAGGATTAGTAATTGGAGATGGTTGAGTATTATCGAGTTTGTTAATATTATTTAAAGGCGTCAATTGCTCACACACGAATAAGATAACTCGCATATAAACAACGGAAAGCAAGATCAAAGACTTGAACCTACTCTTTACACCTTGAAAAGAATTGAATAATTGTTAATTGATTGATAGTTTGTTACGAAAATCCGCTTGACGTTGGATCAAGGGTTTGACTTATTATTGCGTGCAAAGCGTGTAATGTACATGGTTTGAGAAACGTGACCGACTTGACTTACGCATCAAGGGTCGAGTTATGTAATAGGTTGATGGCGAATGCGTATGAGCACTCGACTTACAAGGGTTTGAAAATGGCTCGATGATGAATCGAGAATTAGTTTGAAAATAGTTTGATCCGCTCTAGTCCCTATGGGTGCTCCTAGGAGATAAACTAATAATCAAAGAAATGCGAAACATACATCGGAATGGGGAAGGGATACATGTAAGTTACACGGGATTGCACGAAATAAAGGGGTCTCATTGTAAGGTAGCCCAAGAGAAAGTCGTGTGTGTGCGTTTGTGTCCTAAACTACGCCTTGAGAAAAGTCGGGCACGACTCAAAGTTAGGATACCTGCAAATGACCAAAGATCCAACAGTCCACCAATTTGGCTTTTAGGAGTTTCGATAATTTATTAGGTGTTTTCGAATATGGGTAAATAAGAATGAATAAATGAGTATGACAATAATGAATGTATAGTAACATAAATATGACAATAATATCCACAATAATATTTAATGGAAATTAAATTTAATGGTCAATGAATCGAATCGGGACACGAAAGAATGGGATCTCGTCTTAATCGTAAACATAATGTCGATTAATCGAAAGTAGCCTATCACGATCCCAAAGTACGGGAAATGACCCCAATGGTCATTCACCATAGATTTGAAATCGAGAAGGTTATCAACTTCGATACGTGACGCTTACGAATAAAAGACTTCATTGATCCAAAAATCGGATCCTTTGTTTCACGCCAATAATTTGACGGTTAAACATTGGTAATCTCGTCATCGACCCAAAAAAGGATGAAAGTAATATTACCAAAATGTCTAGTGAGGATTATTAATAAAAAAAGCAAATGAGATTATTTGATACAATGATTAGAAATAAGTATAAAAATCAATAACAATTAACAAAAATAGAAATTTAATCAACATCTCTAATCAAAAGAAGAGAAAAAAAAGAAGGTTTAAAGGAAAGATGGGGTCACGTGGGCCCTTAGGCCCATCTCCCTTCTCCATGTTAAAATCCCGGGTGGAAAATAAAGAAAAAGGTGGCGTGATTTGAAACCAAGATGGGCCTCTAAAAAAAACCCAATCTGTGTGAGCATCCCTGACCTCACGGTTCAGCAAAATCTCCCACGTTCATCACATAAAACAAAACCAATGGAAAACTAAGAACAACGTTCTTCAATAACACATCAAAAAGGAGAAACAGGACCAACAACACCAAGTGGCCCGACACACAAGAAGAAGAGGATCCCGTAAAAAAAAACAACTCGCGAAGCAAATGGTTCTGATGAGCTCAGGAGGACGCCCTTTCATTGCGGCGGCCACGAATCAAGAAGTATTTATCAGTGACGGAATAAATCACCTTCAACCCTCTTCGTAATATAGGTTCATTTCGGATTTGACTTTGTGGTCTTTGATTCCAATTTTCTTCATCTCAAAACCTTATCATCTTTTCTTTGATTTTAGGGATTATAGTTGGTTGATGAATTTGGTTGAAGAAAATGGATTTTTGTTTCGTTAACTAAAGAAGATTGATTTTTTTTTTTGCTTGTTTGATTCGGTTGGAGGGTGTTGGGGTTGAAAGGAGAATGGTTTTGAGGGCGGTGAATGTCTCTGTATTTTAAAGTTCCTGAAGATGATGATGGAGAGTCGATAATGGCGGAAGGAAGCTTTTGGTTTGAGGCTGAGATGGGTTCTTGAAGAAGGGAGTTTTAACATGGAAGGTGATTGAATGGTGAAGAGTGGTTTATTTCTGTTGTGTTGAAGCTTGGAGGCGGATTAGGGTTTGGGGGCTCTTGGAACAGCTAGGGTTTTTTTGTTGCAACATTCTCACCTGTTTTTATATGGAGAGATCCCTGAAGGATTGAGGTGAGGCTTTGCTTTGTAGTACGATTCACTCAATTTCCTTTTTGTCTGTAGTGAGGTAAAGACATTTTACCACAACACCATATAATCCCTGATTTTACTGCTAGTCAAAATATGATTTTACTGTCTGGTATTAAAATAAACACTCACAACAAGCTCTCTATTGTACAACAGGTATCAGTCTTTCCACTTGGAGTTTTAAGGTTTTCTATATATTTTCTCCTGCATCATATAATGTTAATAACAATTCTGGCCTTGCTTTGATCATGGATGTTATCTTGGCAGGAAACTTAATTGGAAGACAATATACTACCAGCAGAAGAGGAAAAGGTACACCAGCCAATAGGTACTTGGCGTGAAAGGAAAACCAAAGATCAAGTAAAGACCGAAGCAACATTCTTCACCTGGGATCCACCCTTAGTGATTGACAGAGTTTATTTTTTTTGAGTCTCAGATTGGTCACCACTCCTAGTTTGTAAGGGATCCATCTTAATCTCTAGTGATCTTCATGATGTACCAGAGCCTTAGTCCAATTGGAAATGTAATCACCTTGATAATTTCTCTTTTTTCCTTACGTATGAAACGTGGCTTGATTGCAGGATACAGTTTTGGCGTGGCTCGTGAAAGTCTTGCGTAATGGTTATGTCATTGCTTCTGATGAAATTGGGATAAAGGCAGCGATATCAGTGAATTTCCGGCCTTCAGCTGAGGTAGGATATGACGACATCCAAATGCTTCTAAAAGATTTTCTTTAACAGACCAAGCAAAGGTGATTTCTGTTGTACAATGGTAACTCTGGTAATCATAGTTTTTAACAATGATTAATAGATCTTTATGAGCTGACTATCCCTTTTATTTCACGTATATTCTGCATACATTTGATCCTTGTATTGAGGCCTAGCTTGAGAGGGATTATAAGGTAAAGTTGGAGACATGAAGGGGCTATAGCATTGGTGACGTCTTTTCTTAGCTCTCTTAGAGAAAACATCGTGAAAATAGGCATGCCTTTGGAGCGAGTTTGCACATCGAACATTGCTCAGAGGTATATGTCATGTTTTGTATTTTAAACAACATTGACTTAAATGCAGCGCCATAACTGGTTTTCTTGTCTAGTCATGTAGGTAGTGACCTTTGGAAAGGAGAAAGAAATTTCGAAGCATGACGGTAATTGTAACAGCGAGATGAATATTAGGTGATACGTGCTGCAACAATTTTTTTAGAGAAAACTTTTGATTTTCAATCAATTTTCTTTGAACTTGCTGTTTCGGACACTTCTGCTAACTGGTTTGTGTCTCCATGGCAATTGTTTCATTTTGTAGGTTATTAACTTCATATATCTCTGTACTGGTCCGTGAGGGAGATTATGTTGTCAAAACATGTGCCTTGAAGTGATCATTCAACTTGTGTTCGACTTGGGAACAAAGTTAGCTTATGGAGGCACTTGATCCTCCCTACTCTGTAGCTGGCGAAATAAAAGAGTTTTGGTGGGAATGGCTTTGCTCGAGAACGAATCAAGGTCGATGCTTCATTTGGGAAACTTCTTGGAGTTATGAGTTTCAACATGTTATTTCATCTTCCTTGCTGAGCTTCTCACTGATCTTCTTCATCCTTTTTTGTGTGTTGAAGTGGCTGTTATTGACTCAGGAATAATATACCGCCTATTGGATTCTTGCTCGTTCAACTAATGATTCATGACATACTCCTCAGCGGTAAGTCTTGTAAAGACATCCATAAACTTCTGTAAGGAAAACCGGCTTGATGTAGACCTCATCGGACACAGATTTTCCTCTCAAAATCTGAGCTGTATGCTCTGTTTTAGGTAGCAGCTATAGTTAATACACGTGAACCTTGATATTCTGTTTATTAGTTTTGGTGTGATAACCTTGCCCCGATAGAAATATCTTAGCATGTATACTTGGACGTTCCTCTTGCTGTTCATTCTGTAGATACTTGAATAATTATTTCCACTCTACTAATCCTGTTTCTCATTTCTTCTTTTTTTCATGTGTGTTGTTTTTAGAAATGACAGGATGGGGGAGCCTTGAGTGAGAGACAGTGACACGAGAGGATATTTGGGAGTGGAGCAGTAAACTTAGCACAAAGGAATCCTAAGCTACTTAGAATCTTGGTGTGAAGACTTGGCGCCGGTGAAGAACAGACTCAAACTACAACTTCAGATTTTCTTTTTTTTTTTTTTTAGAAAACAACATCTTAAGCATTTCTTATAGCTTACAAGTAGGGTGATGATTGGCACATGAGGAATTTTGTTTTAGTAGGGATTCATTTTCATGACATGTATTTGTACGTTTATGTAAAAACACAACTTTCGTAACTTGTAATGTAAATCCAATCGACCTCCTCAACTAAATATCTTTCTTTCCATGCATTGGTCTTCACGTCATTGAGCATAATTCTCACGTGGCCATATCACACAAGGAATCCATAAGTTTGGGACTTAAGTGACATGCCCATACATATATTAACGTCTTGCCTTATAATCAATTGTGACCATTTTACGGCTTCCCCTTTAATTATTCTTTGAAGTACTGCTATATAATGTCTTGGAGTGACCTCCTGAAACAAATAACTTCAGAATTCCCTTTTATTAACATAATCCTAAAACATGAGATGGATAAACATATGGTTAAAAACCTTCAACCTGGGTCACGACCCATCAATTTTCTTCAAGGAGAATTTTATTTGTACCCAAACTTCTAAGAAAAGCCCAAAACTCTAAACATGAGGTTTTAATCAAATCTGAACTTTTCTTAAACAAGACTTATTAACCACGACCTCTTATTAAAAATATGCTCTGAAGCGAATTTCAATATAAGCTGAAACGTGAAAGGGTTTCAGTCAGGTATCTTATCATTAACTTGGCCGTAAATCCACAAAGCTCGAAACAATCCTTCCAATCACATCTTGTAGAAGACAATCGAACCAATTGAAACAGAGTAGGCCACCTCGTACCATGGCTCTATCTTGAAACTTACTTTTGTCCTGTAACTGAATGGACCACGTCTTGAGCATGAGAATGAAGACATCTTTTTTTGTTACCTCTATCTGAAATCAGACGCAGCTGTAAGGGTATTCAAAAATCTTCATGACATAAGCTGTAGAGGATCATGGTCAGAGGTCCAAGTAATACCCATAAAAAGGTTACCAATCCACATGACTACTTTGTATAAGAAAATCTGAAAAGGTAGGACAAATTTGGGGTATGACAGTTACATTCCCACCAGCCGGTCCTCCCCAAGCGACCTTCACCAAAGCAATCTCGTTGCCTCAAATTCTCTTCGACTTCCGATCCTCTATCCGCATAGGTGATGTCTCCACAGTCAGGTTATGTCTCACCTTTACATCATCTACTTGGACTACATGAGACGAATCCGGAATGTATTTCCTCAATTGAGATACATGGAACACATCATGAAGATTAGCAAGAGATGGCGGCAAAGCAACACGATAGGCTGCCTCTCCTATCCTCTGCAAAATCTGAAAAGGACCAATGAAACGCGGCGTCAACTTACGTGACTTCAATGCCCTACCAACACCAGTCATAGGAGTGACTCGAAGAAACACATGATCTCCCTCTTGAAATTCGATTGCTTTCCTCCTCTTGTCATGATAACTCTTCTGACGACTCTAGGAAATCCTCATCTTCTCTTGGATCATCTTAATCTTGTCGGTAGTATCTTGAACTAACTCGGGTCCAACTACAGAACTCTCTCCCGACTCATACCAACATAATGGCGTCCTGCAACGTTTACCATACAAGGCCTCGAAAGGTGCCATACCAATGCTCGAATGAAAACTATTTTTGTAAGTAAACTTAATCAAAGGCAAGTAGCTATCCCAAGCTCCTCCTTTCTCCAATACACAAGCTCTCAATAGATCTTCAAGTGATTGGATCGTTCTTTCTGTCTGACCATCTGTCTGAGGATGATAAGCTGAACTGAAACGCAACTTCGTACCCAAAGCACTTTGCAGACTCTCCCAAAATCTCGAAGTGAACCTTGGATCTCGATCGGACACAATGCTAGACGGAATACCATGCAAACTGACAATCCTCTCAATGTACAACTTTGCCAATTTCTCCAATGGATAGTCCATGCGCATAGGAATAAAATGAGCAGATTTGGTCAATCTATCCACAATAACCCATATGGCTTCAAAATTACTCTGCGTTCTCGGTAAACCGGACACAAAATCCATAGAAATGCTATCCCATTTCCATTCAGGAATAAGCAACGGTTGCATCAAACCTGACGGTTTCTGATGTTCAATCTTCGACTTCTGACAAGTCAAACAAGAATACACAAACTCTGTAATATCCTTCTTCATACGAGGCCACCAAAATATTTTCCTCAAATCTTGATACATCTTAGTAGCACCCGGATGAATACTCAATCCACTACGATGCCCTTCCTCAATGTTGCACCCCAAAATTTGCCTAACCCTTTCTTACTTAGCTTTTGTTTCATTGCATTAGCATTGCATTGTTCTAACATTTACATAGCATGGCATTGTTCATTTGTGCAGGGGATCAAGTGTGGTTTGTATCAAGAGGAGCCTATCTAGAGGTCTTATTCAAGCTTGAGGGGGTCACCCAAGTCATCAGAGAGTGGGTTGTGCTCTTGAGAAGTTCAAATGCTTGTGTGGGGTTCATCTCCTAACCTGAGGACCAATTGAAGATCATCAGTGGGTCGTGGAGCCTTGATCATGGATAGGGTATGTGGATGGAGCTCATGAAGTGCCTTGAGGGTCATGGTAGAGCTCAGTCAAGTCATTATGACAAGTGTGGAAAGCCACAGTTGAAGGTGTTGCTATTAGGGTTTTCTTCTGAGTAACCCTAAGTCAACTGTGCAATGGAATAGGATCAAAACCTGTTTCTAAGTCTTTGTAATCATGGAGAGTTATGGTGAGATACACGAGGTGATATTCCAAGATCAATCCAAGAAAATTTCAAAGTGTGAGGAGTTGCTAAACTAGGGTTCTCAGGGTAAAATCCCCTATTTAGTGCCTAACTTCAAGACCACTTATCTCAAGATGCAAGTTTCATCTCAACTTTTTGCCAACATGAAACTTGTAGAGCATTCCCTTAGATTTAATTTGAGTGCTAGAAGTCCTCCATTGGATTTATAGAACTCAAGTTATGGTCCAGACAAGTTACAGGTCATTAGATGAATGTGAAATTTGTCTGCAAAAGTCAACCAACTTCCATGGAACGTTTTACCTAGAAGGGTATTTCTCCTAAACTTTTGGCCAATATTAAAGTTGTAGGTATTGATCTTAGCTTTCCAAATTGTACTAGAAGTCTTCCATCTGATTTGTAGAACTCAAGTTATGAGGTTTACAAGTTAGGGGTATTTTGGGAAAGTGAGACTATAGGTCATTTGGCATTATAGGTCATTTTCACTATCTTGCAAGCTTCAAATGAAGTTTTTTCTAACACAAAACTTGCTCAAAATGACGTTTTTAGGTCAACCATGTATTAAGGATGAATTTATTTGGCTTAGGGTGAGACTTGGTTTGAAGGAAATTGACAAAAGGAGAATTTAAAGGCATTTAAGTGAAAAATTCAAAAATAATTCATATGTGTTCAAACCAATGCAAATGTGTGCTCATTTTAATCAGAAAAGTCATTTTGAATATAATGGGAATAGTGGAAAATGCATTTGAGGCATAATTCATAGTGTTTCACTTTGTTACTTCATAAATAAGTAACATATCAAAAGTTGGTCATGTGATGCAAACAAGGGCTTAATTGGATCTCTACACTCTCCACAGTTAATGAGCAAGGCATTTGAAGCTTCTTGGAGAATTTTTTAGCACAAAATCGTGCATAGCCATAGTTGGAATTTTGAAGAAAATTGAAAATTGGATCTCACTGGTTGGGCCTCCAAACCATCAAAATCAATTCTATTTAAGTTCAGAGGAAGGTTCAGATCAATTTTGGTGTTCATTTCATGCTAGAATCAGAGAGTGCAAGTTGAATTTTCAAGCTCCAAGTGAAAATCGTATTTTCAGATTGAGTGCATTTCCGAGCAAATTGAAGTTTCTAAAGGCTTTATCATTCATCAAGAAAGAAATCTGCATCATCTTAAGGCTTGAATCACAGTGGAAGTGCTCCAATTTGAAGCTTCAACTCAGGTATGTAACTTTCAAAATTGCTGTAGATTCATGATGATCTAGCATGTTTTAGCATGAAGTTAAGGTTTATGAGAGATTATAGATGGATTATGGATCAAAATCGTGGAGTTTAGAGACAATTCTAGGTGTGAGCAATTTTCTGTTGAGACCTATAACTGTTTGATCTTAAGGCTTTAGCATGAATGGATTAGTTTATGATGATCTATGAAGTGTAAGGAGAAGATCTGTGGTTTCAATTGAAGGTTTGGTGAGATCTCAGAACTTGGTGCATTTTAGGATTTCCATCGTGTTTTGAATTCTGTTGAGAATTAGAAGAAATGGATAGCATATTTGAGATCTACGTGAAAATTGGAGTGGAATTGTGTAACTTTTGCTAAGGTTTGGTGACCTGTAACTGTTGGCTCGCCGGGGAAGATGGTGGCTCAGCCATTGGAGCCACCGTTTGCTTCGCCTAACCTATTTCCCCTCCATCTGAGTTTGAAACGAGGAAGACAATCTCCCCACCCATTGATCAGTTTGGCCACTTGACTCGGTCCTCCAATCCTACGCTCGTGATTAATCCTCAGAGTTGGACTTTGACTTCCTAAACGCTGCGTTTCATTTATTTGGTGGCAGCACCAGATCCCTTGGATTAGCATACTAAGTCACAGATCCAACGCGCCTGATTAATTCCAGCATTTTATTTCTTTTAATTGTTTTTCTTTTTTATTTTAATTGCTTGTTTCATTTCTAAATTCATATTAAAGCCATTATTGGTCAGAAAAATAAAATAAAAATATGAGCATGATCCTGATTTTATTCTTGATTTTCTGATGCTTTTAGATATTATTTTCATGCAATTTTCCATTTAATGTGATTTTTTGCATTTTCATTAATTCCTTAATTTTGGTTTAATTCTTCATGTTTTTGCTGAATTTTGATTGGTTGTTTGGTATAGAATTTAGGGCTGAGTTTTGGCTTGCTGGTAGATTAGAGATGCACGATCCTCTAAGATTTATTTCATGATTTTTAGATAACAATAAGTTCTGTTTAGGACTAGTTCCCTTGACCTCCCATTTGTAGGGTTTCTTTTGACCTCTTTGGGTTGTAGGATTTCTTTAGGTGCCTTCCCTTTAGATTAAGGCCCTGATCGTTTGCCCACAAATCAATAACATGCATAGGATCCTTTAGAAAATTTGGTAGAATTTTAGAAGGTGTTTTAGGATTTTAAGTAGATTTAACATTTAAGGTGTTGATTAGGTTGCTTCTAGTGTAGCCTTTCCCTTAGTTGAATCTCAAAGGTGAATTTTAGTGCAAATAAGCTTATAAATCTCTTGTGGTGGTTCATTAGACATCTTGAGGTTTCTTTAGCTTGAATACCTAGGCTTGATTTGGTGTTTAGACCTCTTTTTAGCAGCTTTCTTTGAGCTTGTAAGAATTAGGGTTTAGGAAGAGCTTAGTTTGGTTTCTGTTTCTTCAAATAAACATGGATTGCCTTGATTGCTTTCCATTCTCATTCCATGATTCAAGGTCCCTATGTGGAAGCCTCATCCCTCCTTTGGAAGGATGTGTGGCATGTTACAATAGGTAGAACCTTTGAGGATGCTTATCTCAGATGTATGGTTGAGTGCCAGGATGGATTCCCTTGGTTTCCATCCTGCTTCCCATCATCAATCAATAATCTTGCTGTTAATTCTCTTCTCTCTTGTTGGAGCTTGAAGTTGGAGCTTTCATTTCCTTCTCTTGAAGATGGTTTGGACTTGAAGTTGTTTGCATACTATTTGATTGTTTTGCTGTTTATCTGCTTTGCTGTTGAGTTGTTTGTCTGTTATTTTGTCTGCTATGTTTTCTGATTGTTTGACTGTTGCTTGTGTGACTGTTTGGTGTGTTGCATTAGACTAGGCCTCATATAGTAATCTAGGCCTACGAGTATACTAAAGGTTGAGCTTTCTCCCTTTGCTTGTCTGCATTTAGAGGTTGAGTTTGTCTCCCTCTGCTTGACTGTTATTGATTGGCTTTGCTTGCTGGCTTAAGGTTGAGTCTGTCTCCCTTGCTTGTGCTTTGTGTGTTGCCTTTGGGCTTGTTTGCTCAAGAAGTTGAGCTTGGCTCCTTCTGCTTGTTTGTTGCATTGCATGCATTTTATTTACAGTTATTTCTTTACAATTATTTCTTTTATTGTTGTTTTCCTTTGCCATGTTCCCCTAGGAACTCTGACTTCTCTTGTTCAAGAGAAGTTATGACAGACATTAGGGTTCTAACCATGCATGATAACATTAGGTAGTTCCCTCCTAACCTCAACCATAGGATCAATTTTTCATGACAACTTTAGGATTGGATCAGTTCCCCTTTAGTGCGTCTTTTCTCTTCTCATCTTCAAATAAATCAAGATACAATAATAAAGGTTAATTAATGTCGTACACTACGAGCCTTAAGCTACTTGAGAAAGGGTTGCTGGAAAGTTTCTTTTCAACAAGCTTGGATGTTTAGTATGGCACCCTTTGGGTGACATGCGACGCATTTACTCTCAGGTCATAGTGTCTAGTGCGATATCAGTTGCAAACATCCATAAAAGACACTTCTCTAAAAAACAGAAAACAAAGATCAAACATCTTTTTGTCCTCTTGAACCTTTAATCCCTGGAAACCCTTTTCATAAGGAGAGTTCTGTTAACTCCCGGTCCTGCCGCAAACGGTAAACGCCTAAGTCTCCGTCGAGCGAGCTGCATACACAAAACTGCTGGAACCGTCTGTTAACCCTACTCGGATAAAAAAGACAAACCTGTGTCTCTTGTTGTCCCGAACTACGTTTGCTCTGATCTTTCGCGCCATGTGAAAGTACGTAGGCACGAGATGCGATATCTCGGCGAGCAACCTTCCCCCATAACCCGTAGTTAGGCAAACTCCGTTGACTCTGATTTCTCGTTCCAGACGGGAATACGTAGGCATAGAACTGTTGTGTTCTGACGAGTCATTTTCTTTTCTTTTCAGACCAGACCTTTAGTGTAGATAGTTAATCAACCCGTCATATAAACACAACAAGTGTAGATCCCATCGAGTACGATGGACGTGAGGGGTGCTAATACCTTCCCCTTGTGTAACCGACTCCCGAACCCAGACAATGGTTGCGATGACCTTGTCTTATACCTTCTCGTCAGGTTTTTCCGATTGCTTCCTTTCCCTCTCTAAGGGATAAATAACGAAAGTTGGAGACTCTTCTGTTTTGTCGACACCTTATTTTCGTGGTAGCGACAGCTTACGACTCTGCTGGGGAATTATAGCTGCTGGGGACTTTTCCCATCCCCTAAGCTGGGACCGTTTCCCATCCCCTATGCGAGTCAATCCTAGCGCTTGTGTGTTTACCTGTTGGGTTTTATTTATCGCACTTTACTTTCCCCATTTTATTTTCAGTATGATATCATTATTGTGCTGTTGTGGGAAGGGGCTCTGATGAGTGAGAAGCCAGACCCAGGCTTGAGTGTACTTAGCATTAGTTGTGGAAAGTAGTGGGCGCGTGCTTGCTTTGCAGGCACTAGTGTCTCATGAAATCCACAATCAGACGAGATTCTCCCGGTTGACTTCTTTTTCAGCCCTTTGGGCTTGAGGGGTTGTTGGTTTGGAGGATTGTCGACTCTTGGGACCGATCATTTGTGACTCAGCTGAGTGAGGCCACTTCAAGAGATGATGATGCCACACCTTCTGGGTATCGTATCATCGTTTCTTGAAAGTCTGTGACGCTGGGAAACACATAGGATGTCGTACCTTGTCTGTGATTAGGTCCATACCTGTGAGTGGGGTCGGGTTATTGCAGGAAACCTTAACCTCCAGACTACCTGGTTTTCTTGATAGTGAATCAGGGTTGTTGGTATCAGAGGGTTATTATCATCAGAGATGTGGTTGTTCTCGACAGTGCATACTTATTGGTCCTCTTCAGGGTTGTATTATCAGAGCAGTTGTGTTTGTGTTGAAACAGAGCCTCGGTCTCCTCGGCAGCACAATCTTTATCCCCTGTTGCATGATTGCATTTTGCATTTTGCATACTCATTTGCATATCATTAACGTGTGTCTGTGTTGCAGGTGCATATATTATCCCCTTGTTCCGGTTTTCTTGCCTTCTGTTGTGCTAGCATGGGATCTTTGAAGAAGAATATGGCCTACAGGCTCCCTACTGTTAGAACACAGATTGGTTCTTAATAATAACTCTTTGTTTTGATGATAACTGTTAGGAAATTTTATATTTAAGAATTATATACTCTAAAATTTGTTTGAGAGTTTTACTGCAGATTGAAATGAAATTAACTCTCTAGAAGCAAATCTGAAGTATATACAAGAAGTTATCCTGACTCTGAAGCGCCAGATGCACTCATCAGAAGCATCTGAAGCAGAAGCATCTGAAGCTAGTCAGAAGATTCTAAAGCAAGAAGCTCCAGAACATTCTGAAGCAAAAGCATCTGAAGCAGAAGCATCTGAAGCTAGTCAGAAGCATCTGAAGCTGAAGTGGAACACCCCACTTCCCAAAACAAATAAAATATGAATAACATAATAAAAATCAGAGTTTCCTTCCCAAGTGGGATATCACATAAAAATCACGTTTCCTTATAAAAAAGGTTTTTCTCCAAATACAGCGGAATATTTAAATAATACAATTAAATAAAAATTTTGATACGTTCGCAGGAAAAAAATAGGAGTTCAACATGAAACAATAAAAATGCCCAAGTCCCGTGCTACGTATCAGAGCATCCTAGACTCGACAGTCCCACCAATATCCAAGCTAGCTAAGCACCTGGATTATCTGTACTTCCGAAGAAGCACAGACCACAACAACAACAAGGGGTGAGAAATCATGATCAAAAATATAATGGTAATGTAATACATGTAATAAGGCAGTAAAACACACCAACACATCAATTATTCACCCCAACAACACCATATAACGAACCTACTGTTCAAATTACAATATAACATATTATAATGCAATTATGCAATTCAACACCATGCATGCGGTACCGACTCATTGGTTCATTCAATCGAACCTGGATAGATCACTTACGCTCCTCCTGAGACATGATCTATCCCCCACCATTCTCCACAAAGGAGTACGGATGAATCACTTACGCTCCTCCTGAGACATGATTCATCCCACCAAAACACCATGATATGCAAGACACCAATGCATAATTATTATATTCTGGCACGCTAAGTGCACACGATCCTCCTGATCATATCATCATACAACAATGCATATGTATAGATATATTACACCAACACCATATAAATCAATCAGATAGTAAACGAATTCATACTATCACACCGGATATAACTACGTCCCCCCCCCCCCACTCGGGGATACACGATCCTACTGATCACTACACACATATACATTACTAATTGCTCACCAACAATATTAAGGGAAACGCGTACTATCCCCAAGTACACAAGTTATATCCCATACTCATCATTTTCACACTACAGCAAGGCTAGAAGGATCACACGAGACCAATTCAGACATCTCACCAAAAGTCTCTGAGGTTACTCAGAACCTCCCTAAACCAACACCTCAGCCTATACACCAAAATCAATAATTCATCAACATCAATCCACAATCACAAACATGCCAATAGATATTATACTTACCAATTATCCTATAATTTCTACTCTAGAACCGACATTACGGTACATTACCGACATTTCAGAGTCACTCTGAATCTCACCAAGGTCCTAACCATAGTCATTAACGACGCTATAGGGAAACAACACATAACTTTTCCCAAAGCTATAATCACGGTCATTGCCAACACTACGGTAACAAACACATAATCTCATCAGCTTTATATTCCTAGTTACTATCAACACTACAGTAACATCAACAATCCAACAAAATGGATCAATACTACAGTAACATCATCACCATATATATATATACCCCAAAATGCATCATCAGCATTCATCAATCCCCCAACATCAACAATAATCATAGCATGCCAATATAAAATTTTATATAACGATAAATTCCTACGGGGTTAAGGAATCCCCTCTACCCTATACATGTATAAACCATTCCCAATCAAATTTCTCCCCCCTTACCTTGACAATTGGTCGATCGATAGAATTTCTCCTAGAATTGGTCTCTTGGCCTTCTCCTTCCTCTTCCGTTCTTCGTTCCCTTTTTCCTTCGTTCTTTTTCACTTTCCTCGTTCTTTCCTCTTCTCTCTTTCTATTGCTCTTTTTTCTCAATTTTCTAAAATGTATCGTAACTCTCCTAACCCCTCATATTCTATTTCCCTTTTTAATTATTCTAATCCCAATAATAATAACTAATAAAATAATATAATATTAATAATCTTAATAATAATAATAATACTAATATAATCTTACTAATATTAATAATACCACATATTAATAATAATAATAATAATAATAATAATAATAATAATAATATTAATAATTCTAATAATAATAATAATGATAATAATAATAATAATCTTAATAATAATAATACTATTAATAATAACAATAATAATAATATTATTATCTCTCCAATAATCATAATAATACTTTTAATAATAATAATAATAATAACACTAATAATAATAATAGTAATAATAATAATAATAATAATAATACTATTATTATTATCACACCAATATCCCACGCCTATGGTAATCCCTTTCCTCTCCATTCCAACTTTTCTAATATCTCCTTGCTACCCCTTCATATTTCCTTCCTCACGGTTTCTATCGTGACTTTTCATATTTCCATTCTAACTTCCCAATAACCCTTTCACCTCTTATTTTACTTATTCCAACCACTAATATTCCCCATAATAATTCTAATAATAATAATTATAATAATCATTATAATAATAATAATAATATAATATAATATAATACTATTATAATATTATAGTAATATTCAACATAATAATAATAATAGTGATACACCCAACAATAATTATAATAATAATAATAATAATATTATCACACCAATAATAATAATAATATTAATAAAAATAATATAATAATAATATAATAATACTAATATTATTATTTCACCAAAATAATAATAATATTAATAATAGTAACAAATATAATAAATATAATAATAATAATAACACCCCCACCAATGTTACTATTATTTTTATATTACTATATTTCACACCAAAATATCACCAATAGTCCTCCCACATTAGGGACACCCACCAAACATCATCAAATACACCCCCACCAAAGGGCACACCAACATATAATTTTTAAAATAATAATAAAGTGACTAAATAATTAAAATGGGTGTTACAACTCTCCCCCACTTTAATTATTTTCGTCCTCGAAAATTACCTGATGGAAATAGCTCCGGATACGCTTCTCGCATCCTGCTTTCCAACTCCCAGGTCACACTGCCTCCTGCAGCACCTCCCCAAGCTACCTTCACCAAAGGTATCTCTTTCCCTCGGAGCTGTTTCATCTTACGGTCCTCGATCCTCAACGGCATCGTCTCAATAGTAAGATTCTCCCGAACCTGAACATCATCTCTCTGAATCACATGAGATGGATCAGAAACATATTTTCGCAATTGCGACACATGAAACACATCATGTAGATTCGACAACTCCGGCGGCAACGCCACCCTATAGGCCACATCACCAACTCTTTGCAAAATTTCATAAGGTCCAATAAACTTAGGATCCAGCCTCTTGGACTTCAACGCCCGACCCACACCAGTCATCGGGTTAACTCTTAGGAATACGTGATCACCTACACAGAATTCCAACTCTTTCCTCCGATTATCATGATAACTCTTCTGCCTACTCTGAGACACTTTCATTTTCTCACGAATCATCTGAATCGTCTCAGTAGTCTGCTGAACAATTTCTGGTCCAAGCACCACACTCTCACCGGTCTCATACCAACACAGAGGAGTCCTACACCTCCTCCCATACAAAGCTTCAAAGGGTGCCATTCCAATACTCGAATGGTAACTATTATTGTACGTGAATTCAATCAATGATAAATGAGTGTCCCACGCACCACCCTTTTCCAATACACAAGCTCTTAATAAATCCTCAAGCGACTGAATAGTCCTTTCCGATTGACCATCAGTTTGTGGATGATAAGCTGAACTTAATTTCAACTTAGTACCCAAAGCTTCTTGCAAGCTCTTCCAAAATTCTGAAGTAAACCTCGGATCTCTCTCCGACACAATACTGGACGGAACACCATGTAACTTCACAATTACCCGAATATAAATCTCCGCCAGCTTCGTCAACGGAAAACTAATATTAATTGGCACAAAGTGTGCAGACTTCGTTAACCGATCCACAATCACCCATATAGCATCAAAACCTCTCGCCGTATTTGGCAATCCTGTAACAAAGTCCATAGAAATGCAATCCCATTTCCAAACCGGAATTTCCAACGGTTGCATAAATCCAGAAGGTCTCTGGTGTTCTACCTTCGATTTCTGACACGTCAAACAGGCATAAACAAATTGAGCAATGTCTCTTTTCATACCAGACCACCAAAATAATTTCTTTAAATCATGATACATCTTCGTAGCTCCGGGATGAATACTCAGATTACTACGGTGTCCTTCACTCAAAATTAGCTTTTTCAGTTCCTCATCATCTGGTACACAAATCCTGCCTCTAAATCTCAACACACATGTACTATCCAATTTAAAGTCACTATCGGAGTCACTTCCTACTCCAGGCATCAAATCTACCAATTTCACATCCAACTTCTGATTCTCTCTAATCATATCCAAGAAGTCATTATTTACCTGCAACATACCCAACATTACACTCTCTGCAGTAGTTTCACAAACCATGCTCAAATCTCTGAATTGTTCAATTAACTCAATTTCTTTCACCATCAGAGCTGCCATATGAATTGTCTTTCTACTCAAAGCGTCTGCCACTACATTGGCCTTTCCCGGATGATAACTCAAACTGAAGTCATAATCCTTCAAAAATTCTAACCATCTTCTCTGCCTCATATTCAACTCTTTCTGATCAAACAGGTATCTCAGACTCTTATGATCACTAAACACTTCAAATCTTGAACCATACAGGTAATGCCTCCAAATTTTCAACACAAAAACAACCGCAGCTAACTCAAGATCATGAGTAGGATAATTTCGCTCATGCACTCTCAGTTGCCGCGAAGCATATGCTACTACCTTACCATTCTGCATAAGAACTCCTCCTAATCCCATCTTAGACGCATCACAGTACACTACAAACGGTTCACTCGGAGTCGGTAACACTAACACCGGTGCCGTAGTCAATCTCTTTTTCAACTCTTCAAAACTTTCTTCACAAGCAGCGTCCCATACGAAAACTTAGTTCTTTCTCGTCAACTGAGTTAATGGCAACGCCAAATTAGAGAACCCTTCAATAAACCTGCGGTAATAACCAGCTAAACCCAGAAAGCTCCTAATTTCTGTCGCTGTCTTCGGCGGTTCCCACTGCAATACTGCACTTACTTTTGACGGATCCACCGCTATTCCATCTTCAGATATTACATGCCCCAAGAAACTCACTCTCTTCAACCAGAAGTCACACTTTGACAGTTTAGCAAATAATTTATTTTCCTTCAACACTTGCAAGGCAATTCTCAAATGTCCTGCATGTTCTTCATCAGATTTAGAATAAATTAATATATCATCAATAAACACTACAATGAATTGATCCAAATAAGAATGGAAAATTCTGTTCATATACTCCATAAATACTCCCGGCGCATTAGTCACTCCAAACGGCATTACAGCATATTCATAATGTCCATATCGAGTTCTAAAAGCAGTCTTCTGAATATCACCTTCTTTTACTCTTATTTGATGATAACCCGACCTTAAGTCAATCTTACTAAACACACGAGCTCCCACCAGCTGGTCCATCAAATCATCAATCCTCGGGAGAGGATACTTATTCTTAATCGTCACTTTATTCAACTGACGGTAATCGATGCACAAACACATACTACCATCCTTCTTCTTCACCAACAACACTGGAGCTCCCCACGGCGATACACTTGGCCTAATAAACTTTCTATCCAACAATTCTCCAATCTGAGACTTCAACTCAACCAATTCCACTGCAGACATCCTGTACGGCGCCATAGAAATAGGCCTCGTACCAGGAACAAGATCAATACCAAATTCCACTTCTCGCGTCGGAGGCAATTCCGTAATGTCGTCAGGAAACACTTCCGGAAATTCATTCACCACTGCCAATTCCTCCATTGACACTTTGCTATCCACCGATAAAGTTGCAAATAAAGCAAACACTCTAGTTTCATCTTCCAACAAGGCCCTCAATTCTTTATTAGACAAAGAACTTGCTAAAGCTTCCTCTTCAGGGGTCAAGAACAACAATTCCTTCCGAAAACAGTCGATGTAGACTCGGTTGAACTCTAACCAGTTCATACCCAGAATAACATCCAATTTACCAAGTGGTAGACAAATCAAATCCACTTCAAATTCTCTACCGAAAATAGTCAGCGGACACTTCAGGCATACCAAAGAAGTAGTCACTGAACCTATAGAGGGTGTCTCAATAGTCATTCGTCTCTCCAGAGTAGACGGCACCAATCCTATCCTCTCCACACAATCCACAGAAATAAACGAGTGTGTTGCACCCGTATCAATAATAGCAGTTAAAGGAATATTATTGATAATACAAGTACCTTTGATAACACGCTCATCACTGGCAGCTTGAGTTCCTGCCAAAGCAAACACTTTTCCACCAGCCGGAGACGTCTGAGGCTTCTTCGGCTTCTCACAATGGGTACTGATGTGACCCTTCTCACCACAGTTATAACAGGTCGGCATAGTTGCTCTGCAGTCAGCTATCACATGACCTGGTTTTCCACACTTAAAACACTTTTTGGCTTCATTAGGACAATCATTAGCACGGTGTCCCATACCACCGCACCGAAAACATTTCCCTTCAGCAGATGCTCTCCCATCTCTAGGCTTCTTATCAACAACAGCTTTACGTTTTCCCTTATCAGCAGCAACACCATAAGGAGTACCACTAAACCTCTGCTTACCCTTACGGTCATTAACAGCTTTGTAGTGTGCAATCCTTGCCCGGTTATCGTTATCATAGATCCTGCTCCTGCTTACCAGCTCAGGATAGCTCCTGATCTTCTGACAAGCAATCCCTAGCTTAATCTCTGGACGCAGTCCATTCTCAAACTTTAAGCACTTAGAAGTCATTGCCCCTTCCACATTATAGTGAGGACAATACTGCACCAGCTCCTCAAACTTAGCAGCATACTCTGCTACAGTCATACTACCCTGCTTCAGCTCTAAGAATTCAATTTCCTTAGCACTCCGAATATCTTCCGGAAAATACTTCTCCAGAAAACCCTTCCGAACTACCTCCCAAGTAATGGCAGTTCCAGCAGCTTCCAATCTTTGGCGACTATTGTCCCACCAAGCTTCAGCCTCACCCTCCAGCATGTGAGTACCAAACCTCACCTTCTGCTCATCAGTACAATCCATAGTTCTGAAGATTTTCTCAATTGCCTTCAGCCACTTCTGAGCAGCTTCTGGGTCCAGAATTCCTCCTTCAAACGTTGGCGGCTTGTTGCTCCGAAACTGCGCCAAACTCCTGAATTGGGCATCTGCAGTTTGATTCTGATTAGCAACAGCTTGCGCCATTGCTTGCATAGCAGCAGCTAATGCAGCATCGTTCCTTCCTGCCATACTGCTCAAAACATAACAACACCAGGTTAAAAGATATTCAACTACATCATAACGGACAGACTCAACTCGACTCAACAACACTGGCCGGACGGACCGACCTGCTCTGATACCAATTGGAACACCCCACTTCCCAAAACAAATAAAATATGAATAACATAATAAAAATCAGAGTTTCCTTCCCAAGTGGGATATCACATAAAAATCACGTTTCCTTATAAAAAAGGTTTTTCTCCAAATACAGCGGAATATTTAAATAATACAATTAAATAAAAATTTTGATACGTTCGCAGGAAAAAAATAGGAGTTCAACATGAAACAATAAAAATGCCCAAGTCCCGTGCTACGTATCAGAGCATCCTAGACTCGACAGTCCCACCAATATCCAAGCTAGCTAAGCACCTGGATTATCTGTACTTCCGAAGAAGCACAGACCACAACAACAACAAGGGGTGAGAAATCATGATCAAAAATATAATGGTAATGTAATACATGTAATAAGGCAGTAAAACACACCAACACATCAATTATTCACCCCAACAACACCATATAACGAACCTACTGTTCAAATTACAATATAACATATTATAATGCAATTATGCAATTCAACACCATGCATGCGGTACCGACTCATTGGTTCATTCAATCGAACCTGGATAGATCACTTACGCTCCTCCTGAGACATGATCTATCCCCCACCATTCTCCACAAAGGAGTACGGATGAATCACTTACGCTCCTCCTGAGACATGATTCATCCCACCAAAACACCATGATATGCAAGACACCAATGCATAATTATTATATTCTGGCACGCTAAGTGCACACGATCCTCCTGATCATATCATCATACAACAATGCATATGTATAGATATATTACACCAACACCATATAAATCAATCAGATAGTAAACGAATTCATACTATCACACCGGATATAACTACGTCCCCCCCCCCCACTCGGGGATACACGATCCTACTGATCACTACACACATATACATTACTAATTGCTCACCAACAATATTAAGGGAAACGCGTACTATCCCCAAGTACACAAGTTATATCCCATACTCATCATTTTCACACTACAGCAAGGCTAGAAGGATCACACGAGACCAATTCAGACATCTCACCAAAAGTCTCTGAGGTTACTCAGAACCTCCCTAAACCAACACCTCAGCCTATACACCAAAATCAATAATTCATCAACATCAATCCACAATCACAAACATGCCAATAGATATTATACTTACCAATTATCCTATAATTTCTACTCTAGAACCGACATTACGGTACATTACCGACATTTCAGAGTCACTCTGAATCTCACCAAGGTCCTAACCATAGTCATTAACGACGCTATAGGGAAACAACACATAACTTTTCCCAAAGCTATAATCACGGTCATTGCCAACACTACGGTAACAAACACATAATCTCATCAGCTTTATATTCCTAGTTACTATCAACACTACAGTAACATCAACAATCCAACAAAATGGATCAATACTACAGTAACATCATCACCATATATATATATACCCCAAAATGCATCATCAGCATTCATCAATCCCCCAACATCAACAATAATCATAGCATGCCAATATAAAATTTTATATAACGATAAATTCCTACGGGGTTAAGGAATCCCCTCTACCCTATACATGTATAAACCATTCCCAATCAAATTTCTCCCCCCTTACCTTGACAATTGGTCGATCGATAGAATTTCTCCTAGAATTGGTCTCTTGGCCTTCTCCTTCCTCTTCCGTTCTTCGTTCCCTTTTTCCTTCGTTCTTTTTCACTTTCCTCGTTCTTTCCTCTTCTCTCTTTCTATTGCTCTTTTTTCTCAATTTTCTAAAATGTATCGTAACTCTCCTAACCCCTCATATTCTATTTCCCTTTTTAATTATTCTAATCCCAATAATAATAACTAATAAAATAATATAATATTAATAATCTTAATAATAATAATAATACTAATATAATCTTACTAATATTAATAATACCACATATTAATAATAATAATAATAATAATAATAATAATAATATTAATAATTCTAATAATAATAATAATGATAATAATAATAATAATCTTAATAATAATAATACTATTAATAATAACAATAATAATAATATTATTATCTCTCCAATAATCATAATAATACTTTTAATAATAATAATAATAATAACACTAATAATAATAATAGTAATAATAATAATAATAATAATACTATTATTATTATCACACCAATATCCCACGCCTATGGTAATCCCTTTCCTCTCCATTCCAACTTTTCTAATATCTCCTTGCTACCCCTTCATATTTCCTTCCTCACGGTTTCTATCGTGACTTTTCATATTTCCATTCTAACTTCCCAATAACCCTTTCACCTCTTATTTTACTTATTCCAACCACTAATATTCCCAATAATAATTCTAATAATAATAATTATAATAATCATTATAATAATAATAATAATATAATATAATATAATACTATTATAATATTATAGTAATATTCAACATAATAATAATAATAGTGATACACCCAACAATAATTATAATAATAATAATAATAATAATATTATCACACCAATAATAATAATAATATTAATAAAAATAATATAATAATAATATAATAATACTAATATTATTATTTCACCAAAATAATAATAATATTAATAATAGTAACAAATATAATAAATATAATAATAATAATAACACCCCCACCAATGTTACTATTATTTTTATATTACTATATTTCACACCAAAATATCACCAATAGTCCTCCCACATTAGGGACACCCACCAAACATCATCAAATACACCCCCACCAAAGGGCACACCAACATATAATTTTTAAAATAATAATAAAGTGACTAAATAATTAAAATGGGTGTTACATGAAGCATCTGAAGCTAGTCAGAAGCATCTGAAGCTGAAGCAAAGAAGAATATTGTATGAAGAGTTTCTCAAAGCATAATTCTATAGAAGTTTCTGAAAGTACTAACGCTGCCAAGTACTGAAGTTCTGTGTCAAATATGCTCTGATGATCAACATGCTGAAAGCACACATGCTGCAGAAGACTCTGATACAACAAAGTTCTGAACATCATTAGAAGACTCTGATCCATTCAGACTCTGAAGAACTTGCTGAAAACTGAAGAAGAAATATTCAAGAATATATCCGTTGGAGTAAATCAACGTCTCTTTCCTCAGTTGTGCTAGACACAATTACACAGACAAAAAGGATTTTTCTGTGTTATCTACTTCAAGGAAAGGTCACTTGATGTGAAGACAAAAAGGCTCAGACCTTTTTGGGACTCTCTTTTCAACGCTCAGCATCCTTGGATCAGCTGCCTATAAAAGGAAGACTCCACAATATTCTTCAGTTACACAATTTGCTGAAAAGAAATCATATTATTCAAGCTCTTATTCTTTCATATTCTTCTTAGAATTTCTTGTACTTAAACTTAAGAGAAAAATCACTGTTGTGATAAAAGCTTTATAGAAGCATTAATACTCTTGTATTTGATTTACATTGATTGTAAAGGTTTTTCCTTAAGAGGATTCAGTTGGAATCAGTAGCTCTTGAGAAGACTAAGAACAGTTGTTCTTAGGTGTTACTATTGTAATCAGTTTGATTTAATAGTGGATTAAGTCCTTGTTGAGAAAGGCAAATCACTCTAGGAAGGGTGGACTGGAGTAGTTGTTTTAAACGAACCAGGATAAAAATAATTGTGTCATTATTTTTAAAGTCTTAATCTTTCATACTTATTCAACCCCCCCCCCCCCCCCTTCTAAGTATTATCTCACCTTCAGTTGGCATCAGAGCTCCGGTTCTGAGTGTGCTACCACTTAACAGTGTCAGTAAAGATCCAGAGAGAAATACTTTGATATATATTTATTTGTTACAATGGCTGATAATTCAATATCCAATATTAACAATAAATATGAAGAAAGGGATAGGATCAGCACCAAACCTCCAATGTTTGATGGGGAGAAATTTGACTACTGGAAAGACAGAATTGAGAGTTTTTTCCTAGGATATGATGCTGATCTATGGGATCTAGTCATAGATGGATATGTCCATCCCACAGATGGGAATGGCAAGAAGATTGACAGAAAATATATGACAGATGCTCAGAAGAAAGACTTTAGAAATCATCACAAAGCCAGGACTATATTATTGAATGCAATTTCACATACTGAGTATGAAAAAATTACAAACAGGGAAACTGCTTTTGATATGTTTGAATCCCTAAAAATGACTCATGAGGGAAATTCTCAAGTTAAGGAGACAAAAGCTCTGGCTCTGATCCAGAAGTATGAGGACTTCAAAATGGAAGACTCTGAATCTGTTGAAGCCATGTTCTCCAGATTTCAGATACTCACTGCTGGGCTGAAAGTTCTGGACAAGGGATACTCTACATCAGATCACGTAAAGAAAATCATCAGAAGTCTGCCTACCAGATGGCTAAAGATCTGAACAAGATCTCTCTAGAAGAACTCATCAGCTCACTGAGGAGCCATGAGATTGAGCTTGAGGAAGATGAACCTCAGAAGAAAGAAAAAGGTAAATCTGTTGCATTAAAATCTAACAAAACTGCTAAAGCTTTGCAGGTCATTCAAGAAAGCTCTGAAGAATCTTCTTCTTCTGAAGAAGATGAGTTATCCATGCTGTCCAGAAGGATCAACAGACTCTGGAAGCACAAGAGAAAGAAGTTCAACAACTTCAGAAGATCTGACAATAGAAAGGAATCTTCTCGACACAGAAGATCTGCCAAGAAAGAAGTTGTCTGCTATGAGTGCAAAGAACCTGGGCACTACAAGAATGATTGCCCCAAACTTCAGAAAGAAAAACCCAAGAAGAAGTTTAACAAAAAGAAGAAGAATGTGCCAATGTTGCACTGATGGCCAGCACAGAGGATCAAGAGGAAGGTACCTCAGGATATGAATCAGATTCTGAATCTGATAATGACGCAGAAGAGGTAATGGCTAAACTTACCAAAGAAGAACTTACAAAAGTTTTAACAGAAGTTCTTAAAAATTATAACAATATCAAACTCAAATACAAGAAGCTAAAAAGCAATCTTGAATCTGAGATTGATCTTCTGAAAACAGAACTTGTTGAGCAAAAAGAAATAAATCTGAAAATCAAAAATGACTTTGAAATAACTCAACAAGAATCTGAATCTGAGACTAAGTCATATGAAAACATTTTAGAAAAATATGACTCTAGCTTTCAGAGATTTCTTACTAAGAGCATAGACAGAAGCAAGATGGCTTCCATGATCTATGGTGTTAGTGGAAACAACAAAAGAGGTATTGGATATGAATCTTCATCTAGAAGCAATCCAAAACCTGTTGACAAACTTTTCATCAAGAAGACACCTCTGTATTCTCAATTTAAATTTGGTCACTTAAATGACATTAAACACACAAGCTCTGAGAAGAATACTTATGTGTTTAAACCCAAGGCAAGTCAGAATAAACATTATGTTGAAAAACAGAAGTTTAGACAAACCTACAAACCAACTAACCCCAAAGGACCCAAGAAGATCTGGGTACCTAAAAATAAAATAATTCCTGTTGCAGATGTTCTTAGCAGCAAGGTCAGGACACCAATCATGGTACCTGGACTCTGGATGCTCACGACACATGACAGGAGAAAAGTTTATGTTCCAAAGCCTGGAACTTAGATCTGGAGGTGACGTGAAGTTTGGAGGGAACCAGAAGGGCAAGATCATTGGATCTGGCACTATTGGAAATGGTAAACTTCCCTCTATTACTAATGTTCTACTTGTTGAAGGGTTAAAGCATAACTTATTGTCCATAAGTCAATTAAGTGACAATGGTTATGATATTACCTTTAATCAAAAATGTTGTAAAGCTATTAGTCAAAAGGATGGCTCTATCCTATTTAGTGGTAAGAGGAAAAACAACATTTATAAAATAAATCTTTCAGAACTTAAAGTTCAAAATGTTAAATGCCTCTTGTCTGTTAATGAAGAGCAATGGGTCTGGCACAGAAGATTGGGCCATATTAATATGAGACGTATATCTCAGATTAATAAACTTAATCTTGTCATAGGACTCCCTAATCTGAAGTTCACTTCAGATGCTCTTTGTGAAGCATGCCAGAAAGGGAAGTTTTCAAAAACATCTTTCAAATCAAAAAATGTTGTTTCTACTTCTAAACCACTAGAATTACTTCATATTGATCTGTTTGGACCAGTGAAAACTGCATCCATCAGAGGCAAGAAGTATGGATTAGTCATTGTTGATGACTTTAGTAGATGGACATGGGTAAAGTTCTTAAAACACAAGGATGAGTCACATTCTGTGTTCTTTGACTTCTGCAAGCAAGTCCAGAATGAAAAGAATTTCAAAATTATAAAAGTCAGAAGTGATCATGGGGGTGAATTTGAAAATAAATATTTTGAAAAATATTTTTCTGAAAATGGCATTGCTCATGATTTTTCCTGTCCTAGAACTCCACAACAGAATGGGGTTGTAGAGAGGAAAAATAGAACTTTGCAAGAAATGGCCAGAACCATGATCAATGAGACAAATTTGGCAAAACATTTATGGGCAGAAGCAATCAATACAGCATGTTACATTCAGAACAGAGTGTCTGTTAGACCTCTTCTGAAGAAGACTCCTTATGAACTGTGGAAGAACAAAAAGCCCAACATTTCATATTTTCATCCTTTTGGATGTATTTGCTATATGTTAAACACTAAGGAAAATCTGAGCAAGTTTGATTCCAAAGCACAGAAGTGTTTCATGCTTGGATATTCTGAACGCTCTAAAGGCTACAGAGTATACAACATTGAGACACAGATTGTGGAAGAATCCATTCATGTCAGATTTGATGATAAGCTTGGCTCTGAAAAGCCAAAGCAGGTTGATAACTCTGCAGATAGGGAAGTAGTCTTTATTGACTCTGAAGTTCCAGAAGCATACAAAATTCAAGTAAAGGAACCAGAAGCAACTCCAGATGCTACTCCTTTAACTTCTCAGATGAATAATCTTAACATTTCTGAAGAGTCAACTATTAGAGGATCATCATCCAGAATTAAAGCTTCTCATCCAGAGGATGTCATTATTGGAAAGAAGGATGATCCCATCAGAACAAGATCCTTTCTAAGATCATCTGAAGCATCACTATTTGGACTAGTGTCAGAAATTGAACCATTTTCTGTAGAAGAAGCTCTGCAAGACAATGATTTGATTATTGCCATGCAAGAAGAGCTAAATCAATTCAGCAGAAATGATGTATGGGATCTAGTTCAAAAACCTCAAGGATTCAATATAATTGGTACAAAATGGGTCTTCAGAAATAAGCTAAATGAGAAAGGAGAAGTTGAGAGGAATAAGGCAAGGCTGGTTGCTCAAGGGTACAGTCAGTAAGAAGGTATTGATTACACTGAGACATATGCTCCAGTGGCAAGGTTAGAATCTATACGCCTTCTTATTTCCTTTGCTGCACAAAATAACATCACTCTGTATCAGATGGATGTTAAAAGTACCTTTCTTAATGGTATTATAGAAGAGGAAGTTTATGTCCACCAACCTCCTGGTTTTGAAAATGAAAATTTTCCAAATCATGTTTTCAAATTAAAGAAATCTCTATATGGATTAAAACAAGCTCCCAGAGCTTGGTATGAGAGATTGAGCAATTTTCTTCTAGAGAAGAATTTCATCAGAGGCAAAGTGGATACAACACTATTCTGTAAAATAATTAAGAAAGATCTTCTAATTTGCCAAATTTATGTAGATGATATTATTTTTGGATCAACAAATATTATGCTTGGAAAGGAGTTTGCTACATGTATGCAGGCAGAATTTGAAATGAGCATGATGGGAGAACTCAGATTCTTTCTAGGAATCCAAGTTAATCAAACTCCAGAGTGCACCTACATACATCAGACAAAGTATGTTAAAGAACTTCTGAAGAAATTGAACATGTCTGACAGTAAGCTGGCAAAGACTCCAATGCATCCTACTAGCTCACTTGGCAAAGAAGAGGTAAGTAAGAAAGTAGACCAGAAGCTCTACAGAGGTATGATTGGCTCTCTTCTTTATCTTACTGCTTCTAGACCTGACATATTGTTCAGTGTTTGTCTGTGTGCTAGATTCCAATCAGATCCTAGAGATCACACTTGACAGCTGTCAAGAGGATTCTAAGGTATCTGAAATGTACTTCTAATGTGGGTTTGTGTTACAGAAAATCTGATAATTTCAAATTAGTTGGATTCTGTGATGCTGACTACGCTGGAGACAGAGTGGAAAGAAAAAGTACTTCTGGAAGTTGTCAATTTCTAGGAAGAAATCTAATCTCCTGGTACAACAAGAAGCAACCCACAATTGCACTTTCAACCACAGAGGCTGAATACATTGCTGCTGCTGGATGTAGCACGCAGATGCTCTGGATGAAGAGTCAACTAGAAGATTATCAAATTTTTGAAAGTAACATTTCTATCTTTTGTGATAATACTTCTGCTATATGTTTGTCCAAGAATCCCATTTTACATTCTAAGGCAAAACATATAGAAATTAAGCATCATTTCATCAGAGACTATGTTCAGAAGGGAATCATAAATTTAGCCTTTGTTGATACAGATCATCAATGGGCAGATATTTTTACAAAACCCCTTATTGAAGATAGATTCAATTTTATTCTGAAAAATATTGGTATGGATTTTTGTCCAGAATAATATTTATCAGAAGCAAATTTTTACAGATGCAAAAATGCTTAATGCTCTGAAGTATTTCTTCTGATTGCTTATTTTATTCTGATCAATATTTCTTTTGTGAAACTCTGAACTAACAATCTTTAGAAGATCTGAACGTTGGCTAACGTTTCATTTCTTAAGAGAATTCAGAACAGCATGCAAGTAAACACGTGTCACACAAAATCTGAAGAGGTGGCGTGTACATAACTGAAGAGACGTTTGAGGTGAAGTTTGAATAGTAAGAATCTTGGGTTTCCCCCCAAATTGTCAGAAGCAATTAATGTTTTGAAATGATTATTATTCTCTTCATTTAATGCTTGTTCAAACGTGCATTTTTCTGACTGTTGATGTGCCTAAGTGTTTTAGTATATATACTTGTTTTGTATTCACTTTTACACTTTTCACTCTCTCAGAAATTACATGCGTTTTCATCTCCTATTTTCTCTGCATAAAAACCCAAAACCTAAGTGTTTGACAAAGCATTCTTTAATGGCAACTTCATCATCAATAACTGCTCAATTCCAATCTACTATGGCTGCTGTAACTTCAGAAAACTTGGGTGTTGCTCCATACTCTCCTCCCAAAAGAACACTTCTAACACCAGTTGATAAATTGGAAGTTCTATGTGAATCTATGGTAGAGTTTGATTCTTTGGCAGAAAATGGGTTTGAGTTTCGTTCCGTCATTAGAGCTCAAGGATGGGTTAAGTACTTTGATAGGCTTTTTGGACCAGTTTACCCTCTCCTTGTGAAAGAATTCTGAATCCATGCATCAGTTTATCCCAAATTCATCTTATCTTCTGTGCTGGGAAAAGAGATTATTATCACAGAAGATCTGATAAGAAAATTAATAGGATATGAAGAAACAGATGGTGTTTCCCACTTGCCAGCTGGGCGTGTGGACATGGATGAGGTTTATGAAGAAGTAATGACTGCTGGTCAAGCTTTTAACAAATTCAAAGATCTGAAGCCTGATTACAAGATCTGGGCCAAGATCTTCATGGGATGCATCCACCACAGGAAGACAACCAATTCTCCAGACTATGTCAATAATGAACAACTCTATTTCATGTATTGCCTTAGTCAGAGCACCAAGGTAGATCTTCCATACATTCTGTTTATGCATCTGTGGAACCATATCAATGCATCTAGAGAATATGTGAAAGAGAAAGGATAGAAGATCAGAACTTGGATCCCCTTTGGAAGGTTGCTCTCAGATCTTCTTACTGAAAATGGCTTGGTAACTGCTATGTACGCTGCTGGAGTTACAGAGGAATTAGAGTTTATAATAGGAAAGCCTCTGAATGCTAAAAGTCTTCTGAGACTCAAAATTGTTGATGAGCTCACAACAGCTCCCAAGAAGCTGAATATGTCAGAATTAAATAAGAGGGTTCCTGTAGATGACTTTCCTTTATTCTTTGCTGAAGAACCCAGACATATAGTGGTTATGTATATTGATGAATGCAAGAAGGAAGGAAAACCTGTTCCTGCCAATGTGTTTCAGCTAGTTAGACAACCACTACCAGATGCAGGAGAAGAAGAAGCACAACTCCAGAGGAAAAGGACTCAGCCTGTAGAAGAATCTGAACCTGTTCAGAAGAAGGTCAAGATAGCTGAGAAGCCCAAGAAGCTCTTGAAGAGAAAAGATTCTGAAGAAGCTGCTTTTGTACCTGCCAAGAGGATCAAAGTAAAAGGTACTAAATCTTCTGTATCTTCTTCAAATCTTGTTATTAATGATTCTAATGTTAAGTCTGTTCCAAAACCACCTTCTACTCAAACCACTTTTGTTACTGCTCCCAGTTCTGTTTCACCACAAAAACAAACACCTGTTCCAACACAAACACCAACAGCTTCTGTACCAAAACCTTCTCAACCCAAAATTCATATCAAACACTTTGTTCCACGACCACAACCATCAGAACAACAACCATTAGAACAACAAACATCTGTTCAACAACAAACCTCTGAACATCCAGAGAACCAACCAAAAGAAGTTCAACCAGAAAAAAGCCTCTGACAATCCACCATCAAATAATCCACCTTCTGAATCCATTGCACCTGTTACTTCTGAACCTAAAAAAGTAACTTCTGCTCCTGTCTCATCAGAACCACCATCCAAACCATCTGAAATTCCTTCAGAACCTACCAATACTTCTGAACCTCACATCCCTGAGACAGAAGTCCTTGATGTCACACCTTTAAAAACAGTGTTTCAAGTATCTTCTACCTCTTGTACACCTACCACATCATCTAACTCCTCAGAATCAGAAATCCACCCAGATTTTCTAATCTCTCCATCTGACAAATACTCTGAGATAAACCAACCTGAACCTGAACCTGAAGTTGAACCTACCATACCTTCTAAAACTCCCATTCCAGATCCTATGCCTCCACCTGCACCATCATCTGAGATATTAATCCCCAATTCCAATCCAACATCTTTTATATCTTGTGCCCAAGTTTCTTCTCTTTTTCATAATCTGTCTTATGGTTTCAAACTGAAAGACTTTTATGACAGAGTTGAACCATCTGGCCTCTTCAAACCTCTGAAACCAAAACTCACAGTGGCTATTCCATCTGTGCTTGTTTCATATATTCAATCAATGTCCAATGTAGGATCTTTAGCAACAATATCTGTTAATTCTGATAAAGTTGTTGTTTCAGCTCTGCAAATTGCATCTGATAACACTGTTGCATCTGCTGAACCACCAAAATCTGCCTTCAAACCCTACTCAAATGCACCTTTTGATGTAGTTACCCCAAACAGAAGACCAAAACCTCATTTGCTTAATGCTTTAAACAGATCCGTACCTCAAAAACCTGAAATTCCTTTCTTTCCATATTATCCTCCTCCTCTGATTTCCATCCAAAAATCACTTTTTCAACCAACTCCCCAACCCAAACCTATCACTCTGGAAACCTTGCTAAAACCTCTGCCCAGACTTAATATTGATCATTTATTTCAAACTTTTTTGCAAGAAATACAGATGTATTTAGGTACTGTTCAGAAGAAATGCTCTGAAACAATGGATGCCAAACAATCTGACATCATCTAGAACGGATTCATAAACAGATTCAACACTGTAGCTTCAAATCTGAAGAACGTCTGTTCTGATGATGCAAAGCTCAGAGCTGGAAGGACTCTATTCTGGACTGTCAACAAAACTGAACCTCTGCTTCGTTTAGATGCTCCTACACCATCAACAGAATCTACTGATAATGCATTGACTATGACTCTGGTAGAACCCTCTTCAGGATCTACAGAACCAATGGCAATTGACTCTGTTCAGGCTACAAAACCTCCTAATTCTTCATCTGAGATAAAGACAGAACATCCAGACTTTGAAGACAAGATTGCTGCTCTGGAGGCTGGACAGTCAGAGATAAAATCCTGGATGGCTAAGCAAGATAAGAAGTCTGAGGATATGACAGAATGGATGTCAAAGCAAGATGAGAAGAATGAAACTATGACTAAGTGGATGTCCAAGCAAGAGCAATCCTCCTCTGAGATTACAGATCTATTGAAGATGCTTTTGTCCAAACACTCTTAGATTTTTTTTCATTCTAATGTTTTTTTTTTGCATCTGTTGTTTGCATCTGAACTTTATTGCTATGTCTTCTGATGCTTACCTATGTACTCTTGCTCTAATCTTTTGAATGAATCAAGTTTTCTCCATTGAATTATCTCATTTGCTGTTTCCTTTTATTTGTCTTTTTAAAAGTTTTTACTTTTTTCTTATGACAAAAAAGGGGGAGAAAATATAGATCTGAACTGTTTAATATAACTTCACCAGAATGAATCTTCAGACATATCTATTCTATCTAACATTTAATCTGACTATTTCAGAACATTTGATAAGTACACTATATAAAAGAAACTCTGAGTCTCTCAGATCATTTGTCTATTATCAAACTCTGAATCTTATATCTGCAAGACATTCTAACCCACAAATGTTATAAGAACAAACAAGATCTAACTCTGAAGTTTACTCAAGACAAAAGAGAAGTTTCTATTCCTTTTTCATATTTAACTCAGGGGGAGATTCTTCATCTCAGGGGGAGTTATAATTCTATATGTTCAGTTAAACAAAATTTCTGATACTTTTTGTCATCATCCAAAAGAGGGAGATTGTTAGAACACAGATTGGTTCTTAATAATAACTCTTTGTTTTGATGATAACTATTAGGAAATTTTATATTTAAGAATTATATACTCTAAAATTTGTTTGAGAGTTTTACTGCAGATTGAAATGAAATTAACTCTCTAGAAGCAAATCTGAAGTATATACAAGAAGTTATCCTGACTCTGAAGCGCCAGATGCACTCATCAGAAGCATCTGAAGCAGAAGCATCTGAAGCTAGTCAGAAGATTCTAAAGCAAGAAGCTCCAGAACATTCTGAAGCAAAAGCATCTGAAGCAGAAGCATCTGAAGCTAGTCAGAAGCATCTGAAGCTGAAGCATCTGAAGCAAAGAAGAATATTGTATGAAGAGTTTCTCAAAGCATAATTCTACAGAAGTTTCTGAAAGTACTAACGCTGCCAAGTACTGAAGTTCTGTGTCAAATATGCTCTGATGATCAACACGCTGAAAGCACACATGCTGCAGAAGACTCTGATACAGCAAAGTTATGAACATCATTAGAAGACTCTGATCCATTCAGACTCTGAAGAACTTGCTGAAAACTGAAGAAGAAATATTCAAGAATATATCCGTTGGAGTAAATCAACGTCTCTTTCCTCAGTTGTGCTAGACACAATTACACAGACAAAAAGGATTTTTCTGTGTTATCTACTTCAAGGAAAGGTCACTTGATGTGAAGACAAAAAGGCTCAGACCTTTTTGGGACTCTCTTTTCAACGCTCAGCATCCTTGGATCAGCTGCCTATAAAAGGAAGACTCCACAACATTCTTCAGTTACACAATTTGTTGAAAAGAAATGATATTATTCAAGCTCTCATTCTTTCATATTCTTCTTAGAATTTCTTGTACTTAAACTTAAGAGAAAAATCACTGTTGTGATAAAAGCTTTATAGAAGCATTAATACTCTTGTATTTGATTTACATTGATTGTAAAGGTTTTTCCTTAAGAGGATTCAGTTGGAATCAGTAGCTCTTGAGAAGACTAAGGAGCAGTTGTTCTTAGGTGTTACTATTGTAATCAGTTTGATTTAATAATGGATTAAGTCCTTGTTGAGAAAGGCAAATCACTCTAGGAAGGGTGGACTGGAGTAATTGTTTTAAACGAACCAGGATAAAAATAATTGTGTCATTATTTTTAAAGTCTTAATCTTTCATACTTATTCAACCCCCCCCCCCCCCTTCTAAGTATTATCTCACCTTCACCTACCCCAGATGTTGCTCTACTGTCCAGTTTGATTGCCTTGGCAGATGATACAGTGAGAGGGGAATTCAGAAAATCTTATGGGAAGCTGCTCAGCCTGGTTCATAAACCTTCGGTACATGAGTTGAATGGGTTGTATGCCTTGCTGCAGTTCTATGACCCTCCTTTGAGATGCTTCACTTTTTCGGACTTCATTCTTGCACTTACATTAGAGGAGTATGATGAGTTGTTGTATGTACCTATTAAGAATCAGATGTCGTTCGTTCACATGGATGCTAAGCCTAATCTGGCTAATCTAGCTCTTTCTCTTCATCTGGATGCCTTTGAGTTGCTTCTGTCCAGTTGGAATGGGGTTCCTGGATTTTCTCTGCAGTTCCTAGTTGGGAAAACCCAACAGCGTGCCAAAGACGGTTGTTGGATCGTATTCAACGCCATTCTTGCCCTCTGCATTTATGGCATCATCTTGTTTATAAACATGCCTAATTTTGTAGACTTGGATGCCTTCGATATCTTTGCGTCAGGGAATCCAGTTCCTACCTTGATTGGAGATGTATATCATTCCGTCCATTACAAGAATGAAAATAGAAAGGGTAAGAATCTATCATGCTGTGTGCCCTTACTCTACAGATGGTTTGATAGTCACCTGCCCAAGAAGGGTATCTTTGCTTCATCTGCAGCCACAACTGATTGATCTGAGCGCTTGATGGGTTTATCAGCAGAGAGTATGGTGTGGTTTGATAGGGATATGTTGGGTACTGAAATCATATTCAGCTGCAGTGGTTTTCCGAATGTGCCTTTGATTGGAAGAAAGGGCTGTATCAACTATAACCCCTCTCTACTTGTCAGACAGTTTGCATATGCTTTGAGAAGTCTGCCCAAAGATGAAGAGGTGCAGGAATCTCTGTACCTCACAGGTCTTCTAGAGGGGGATATGTTAGATAAGCTTCAGCAGGCTTGGAATGATATCAGTAGACGAGGGAAATCATTGTTGGGCAAAAGAAATAGCCAGGCTTATGCTCCGTATGTGACCTGGATTAAGACCAGAGCAGAGACCATAGGGATGCCATTTCCACCTGCCAAGCCAGAGTGCCCGCCAGTGGTTGAAGAGCCTATTACCGTGTCTATTCCGCAGTATAATCAGGTGTTAGCTGAGAGGGAAGAGCTGAAAAAGGCCAATGAAGAGTTAGAGAAAGAGCTGCCACAGCTTAGAAGCGAGAGAAATGAAGTCGTCCATTTCTTCAAGAAGTAGACAGAGCTGGTGAACAGGTTAGGCACGGACCTGACTAAGCAGATAGCTGACCGTGAACGTTTGGGTCTGGATTTCAAATCTGTCAACAATGTACTGGCTACCAAGAAGCAGAACCTGGATGAAGCATACCGGAGAATCTCCAAGTTCAATCAGTAGTGGAATGCCACTATAGCCAGAAACAAAGAGAGGGAGGACAAACTGAAACATCAGATCTCCAAATTGAAGGCTCAGGCGAAGGCCAGTGAGAAGATGTTTGATGAGGAAACTGCTCGCAGATATGCCACTGAAGACATGCTAAACAAAGCTATCGCAAACCTGAAAGATCGCAAGCAGATGTTCGAATCCAAGAAGCGAAGGTTAGAGGACTGTTTTGGCCAGGGAGCATGGGAAGACTCTGTGGAAGGTCTCCAGTGCACTATTATGCAGAGAGGGTTGCTTGTTGAAGGGTTACTGATTCGGCCTGATCATCCCAAAACAAAATAGTTGCTAGAAGAGTTTTGTGCCCATTGTCGCACTTTATTATCTTTGTAACCTTTTGTTTTTTTTCTGATCTTTGCTGTAGGCTGACCATCACTAGGCTTGTTGGTCGAGGTCATGCTATTGATTCTCCATGTATTCATTGACATTGTACTGCTGCCGTTGGGCCTTATATATTTATGAGATGTTATTTCAGTGACTGGATCCGGACTTCTTGTTATCAGCACTAGCATTCTGGCACTAGAATCGGGGGAGAAATCTCCCTAACGCACAGACACACGTTTGCATTTGCATAAATCATTTGCATAGCAGGTACCTTAAGTTGTTTCCTAACCCTCTGTCGATGCAGGTTTCAGGATTACCGATCAACGAATTCATCGCTACTCTACGAGAAGTAACTGCAAGAAAGCCATGGATCAAATGCAAACTGAGATGCAGGAGATGCGCGACAGGATGGCGCAGTTCATGCAGGTGATGGAAATTGTGGCCAAGGGCCAAGAGTAGCTTCAGACTCTGGTGCAGCCTCTAATTGCCCAGGTTGACAGTCAGGGTGTGCTACATGGCGGAGTTGCTACTGATCCTCCTCATGGCGAGACTCTCCAAGCTGGTGATGTTATATTGGTGGTTGTCCTCAATACGACTGAGAACGGTAACAGAGCTGGGAATGGGAATGTGACTGGTAACGGTAACGGGCATGTGGAAACCAATGGAAATATTGGTGCTGGAAATGCTGGTTTCAATGTTGGAACTGGGAATGCTGGTTTTGGTGCTGGGAACACCGGTGTAGGTGTCGGTGTTGGCAATGCTGGTTTTGGTGGTGCCAATCAAGGCTATGGAAATCAGGGTTATGGAAATCAGGGCTTTGGCAATGCAGGTTTTGGCAATGCAAGCAACAACAGTGTGGGAATAGGTGCTCACAACACTGGTTTTGGGCCAGGTGCTGGCAATCAGGGTTTTGGTAATGTGGGGTATGGTCCCAGGTTCAATCAGACTGGCTTCGGTCCTAATGCTGCTTATGCTGGGTATGATAATGGGTATTCTCACTGGGGCGAGGATCGTCAAGAAGATGCTTTCCCTCCGCCAGGCAGGGATCTTAAAATGCCTACTGACAATGACCGAAGGTTCAAGTTGTTGGAGGAATAAATGAGGAATCTTGCCAATCAAAATTCCTCGGGGTTGGACATGGCTAATATGGGGTTGGTTCCTGGCTTGAGGGTGCCACTCAAGTTCAAAGCACCTACTTTCGACAAGTATAAGGGGGATACTTGCCCAAGAGTTCACATGCGGTCTTATTATCGGAGAATGTCTGCCTATTCTGATGACGAAAAGATGCTGATGCATTTTTTTCAAGATAGCTTGTTTGGGCCGTCATTGGAATGGTATATGGGGTTAGAGCCTACTCAGATTGGTAGCTGGAAAGAGTTGGCGGAAGCCTTTGTCAAGCATTACCAATATAACAGCGACCTTGCGCCGAACAGGGTCCAACTCCAAAATCTTTCTCAGAAGAATGGTGAGAATTTCAAAGAATACGCCCAGAGGTGGCGTAAGCTTGCAGCTAGGGTGCACCCACCCATGGTAGAGCAGGAGTTGGTGGATATGTTCGTGGGCACTTTCTCTGGGTTGTATTATGACAGGCTTATCAATTGTACGACGAGTAACTTTTCTGAGTTGATACTCTTAGGAGAGCGTATCGAGAACGGCGTCAAGAATGGTAAGATTCAAGCAGGAGAATCAACCTCAGCTGGAGGTGGTAAAAGGGATTTTGGAAATAAAAAGCAAGGAGACACTAATTCGGTATGTAGTGATCGGAGAAGGGATAGAAATCAGAATTGGCGCAGGCAGCAGGTCGCCAGTGTGACAATTCCTGTACCTCAACAGCAACAACAACAGCCACAGCAACAACAGGGACAACAGAATTCTGCTCCACAAAGATACCAAGGTCGGGATAGGGTTGTGAAAAGAGTATTTGATGTGCCTCCATTTCCGTATGCTCAGCTTCTTCCAACTTTGCTACATCTGCAGCTTGTTGAGAAAAGGACGTTGGCTTCGTTAAAGGGCACGCCTCCTTTTGGATATGACGCTAATGCACATTGTGAATTCCACTCCGGGGCACCCGGTCACAGCATAGAGAATTGCCACACGTTCAAGCACAAGGTGCAAGATTTGATAGATAGCAAGGCTATAAACTTCGACAATGAGGCGCCCAACATTGAGAAAAATCCGATGTCGTCTCACGGATCTGCACATGTGGGTGCAATCTTGGAGGATACATGTTTGAATCTGGTTATGAATGTGGATGAACTGAAGACGCCTCTGGGTTGTGTAAAGAGCAGGTTGCTGAAAGTGGGAGTTTTCCCTGGTTGTGATACAGATTGTGTTGACTGTTTGGCCCGGCCTGAGGGTTGTGATAGCCTGAGAAGAGGTATTCAAAGGCTGATTGATGAAGGAACACTGCAATTCAACCGTACTGCTGAAGAGAAGCCTGTTGAGGCAATAGCTGAAGAGCAGGGTTAAGTTGCAACGATTACGATCCCATTTAAGACTGTCACGATATCGGCGCCTCCCAAGCGACCGACTATCACGATAACCAAAGCTGGACCCATTTCGTATGAAAGCACTAAAGCCATCCCTTCGAATTATGGGGCGGAAGTTTATTGTAATGGAGAAAAGATTAACCTGAGAAGCCCACCGGTAGGGTCAATTGATAACCTTGTAGGGGCAGGGGGCATAACTCGCAGTGGTAGAATATTTGCGTCACCAGAAGTAGAAGCTGAGAGAATGGCCAAGGGGAAGGGTAAAGTCAATGAAGAGGGACCTTCTCAAGAGAAGGAAAAAGAGGCTTTGACCAAAGATGTGGAAGAATTTATGAGATTAATTCGGAAGAGTGATTATAAAATTGTCGATCATCTGCAGCAGACGCCTTCCAAAATATCAATTTTGTCATTGTTGCTTTGTTTCGAGGCCCATCGGAACGCTTTGCTGAAAGCTCTTGACGCTGCCTATGTACCCCAGGAGATATCTGTTAATCAGCTCGAAGGAGTGATTGCGCACGTGAACTCGGGGCATGGCCTTGGCTTTACTGATTTTGATTTAACACCCAGGGGCCGCAACCACAACAGTGCGTTGCATATTTTAGTTGACTGTAGGGGCACTGTTATGTCTCATGTCCTTGTTGACACTGGTTCGTCTCTGAATGTTTTTCCCAAGAAAGCGCCGTTGAAGCTAGATACCCGAGGTATAATATGCACGCCAAGTGACTTGGTAGTGAGAGCATTTGATGGGACTAGAAGGTCCGTGTTTGGAGAATTGACTTTACCCATCCAGGTTGGTCCACAGGTGTTTGATACTGTGTTTTATATCATGGATATACAACTAGCTTATAGCTGTTTGCTTGGACGACCATGGATTCACTCTGCAGGGGCTGTAACGTCTACGTTGCACCAAAAGCTTAAGTATATGGTCGGTGGTAGCATTGTCACCATATGTGGGGAGGAAGACATCCCGGTAAGTCACCTATCGTCGTTCAAATATGTCGAAGTGGATGGGGAGATCCATGAGACATTGTGCCAGGCTTTTGAAGGAATGCAGATTAAAGACAAATCTCCTGTCATAAGCAGTGGGCCGGAGGTGGCCATGTCTTCGTACAGAGAAGCCCAAGTGGTAGTTCAGGCCGGGGAAACCAAAGGTTGGGGTCAAGTTCTGGAGATTCCTGTTAAGCAGGACAAGTTTGGCTTGGGATATCGCCTATCGTCGTCATCTTCATCATATAACACGCCGAGGTTCAAGGGGCCAATTGTGTTTACTCCAGGAGGAGTCAGTTTTGAAATGATTAATGTTGTGTCTGACAGTGAAGATGGAGATAGCGACTGTGACATGGATTCATGGATCAAGCCCAGCGAGTCAGGACAAAGCCTATGCAACTGGTCTATCCAGGACTTTATTCAAGTGATGACGAAACAATAATGTCTTGTTTTTTCGATTATTGTACAATCCTATGTCCTACCCGGGGCATAGTGATTTTATTTCAGGGCCTACTTGTTTATGTGTATGCTTTGTTTTAATCATCAAATAAAGGCGTTTTTCTCATGCAAATTTTGTGATCCCTGTTTTTCTGCTTTTTATTTTTATCAATAAAATGGCAATGTGGTTGTGTGATTCGTTTGCATATCATTTGAAGCATTTAACCCTTTCTCTTGCAGGATCCATATTTCAGATGACACCGATCAAGAACTCCCTATGACTCGCTTCGACTTTGAGCATCCGATATTTCAAGCCGAAGAAGAGGTTGTTAAGGACGACGACTTACCAGAAGAGCTGACTCGACTTTTGAGACAAGAAGAGAAAATCATTCTGCCTCATCAGGAGGATATTGAGGTCATTAATTTGGGTTCAGAAGAAGTTGTCAGGAATGTCCGGATAGGGGCTGCACTGCAAAGTGATATCAAGCAGAAACTTGTCGAGATGCTTCGAGAGTATAGTGACATCTTTGCTTGGTCTTATGAAGATATGCCTGGGTTAGACACTGATATTGTGGTCCACCGCTTGCCATTGCATGAAGACTGTCCGCCGGTCAAGCAAAAGCTCAGAAGAACGAAACCAGATATAGCCGTAAAGATTAAAGAGGAAGTACAGAAATAGTGGGACGCTAGTTTTCTAGCTGTTACAACTTACCCTCCTTGGGTCGCCAATATAGTACCTGTACCAAAGAAAGATGGTAAGGTATGGATGTGCGTTGACTATCGGGATCTGAACAAGGCGAGCCCTAAGGATGACTTCCTGCTTCCTCATATTGACGTGTTGGTCGATAATACTGCTCAGTTCTCTGTGTTTTCCTTCATGGACGGTTTTTCGGGCTACAATCATATCAAGATGGTGCCGAAGGATATGGAGAAAACAACTTTTATTACCTCGTGGGGAACGTTCTGCTACAAAGTGACGCCCTTTGGTTTAAAGAACGCAGGGGCAACATATCAGCGTGCTATGACGACGCTCTTTCATGACATGATGCATAAAGAGATTGAGGTCTATGTTGATAATATGATTGCCAAATCCCAGACAGAGGAAGAGCATCTGGTGAATCTTTTGAAATTGTTTGAGAGGCTTAGGAAATTCAGGCTGAGGCTAAATCCTAATAAGTGCACCTTCGGGGTGAGATCTGGTAAGCTACTAGGGTTCATTGTTAGTGAAAGAGGAATTGAGGTTGATCCTGCAAAAATAAAAGCAATACAAGGCGTGCCAACACCAAAAACAGAGAAAGAGGTTCGTGGCTTTTTGGGGAGGTTGAGCTACATTGCTCGATTCATATCTCACCTTACAGCCACGTGTGAGCCGATGTTTAAACTGTTGAAAAAAGATCAGGCGATTGTCTGGAACGAAGATTGTCAAAAGGCATTTGAAAGAATAAAAGAATACTTGCAGGAACCTCCGATGTTGATACCCCCAGTAGCTGGAAGACCATTAATCATGTACTTGATGGTTCTTGAGAACAGTATGGGTTGTGTTCTCGGTCAACATGACGAAACTGGGCATAAAGAGCATGCGATCTATTATTTGAGTAAAAAGTTCACAGATTGTGAGTCCTGTTACTCGATGCTAGAAAAGACATGTTGTGCACTTGCTTGGGCTGCCAAACGTCTGAGACAATACATGCTGAATCATACAACCATGCTGATTTTGAAGATGGATCCGATCAAATACGTCTTTGAGAAGCGGGCACTTTCAGGAAGGATTGCCTGATGGCAAATGGTACTGACTGAGTACGATATACAGTATGTTTTGCAAAAGGCTATCAAAGGTAGCATACTGTCAGAGTACCTGGCTGAGCAGCCAATCGAGGATTACCAGCCAATGAAGTTTGATTTTCCTGACGAGGATATCATGTACTTGTAGATGAAAGATTTCGAGGAGCTGTTGCATGGTGAAGCTCCTGAACGGGGTTCCCAATGGCAATTAATTTTTGACGGGGCTGTTAATTCATACGGAAGTGGAATTGGGGCAATCATTACGACTCCCCATGGGACGCACATCCTGTTCACTGCCAGATTGACATTCCCAGTTACCAACAATGAGGCTGAATATGAGGCGTGTATCATGGGTCTTGAAGAGGCTATTGATTTGAGGATTAAAAATCTTGATGTGTATGGAGACACCGCACTAGTCGTGAACCAGATCAAGGAAGAATAGGAGACTCGTCAACCTAATCTGATACTGTACATGAATTATGCAAGGAGGTTGTTGCCCTTCTTTGACAGAGTAGAGTTTCACCATGTGCCACGGGCAGAAAATCAGATGGCTGACGCTCTTGCGACATTGTCTTTGATGTACAAAGTTAACTTCTGGAATGATGCTCCCAGGATAGTTATCTCTCGCCTTGATAGGCCCACTTTCATATTCGCCATTGAGGAATCTTCCGATGGCAAGCCGTGGTATTTTGATATCCAGAATTTCCTAAAGAACCAAGAGTATCCTACTGGGGCATCCGGCAGCGATAAGAAGACTCTTAGGAGATTGGTTGGCAACTTCTACTTGAATCTAGACGGTGTTCTGTACAGGAGAAACCATGATTTGGTGCTATTGCGATGTGTGGATGAGAAAGAAGCTAATCTGCTCATGGAAGAGGTCCACGAGGGAACCTTCGGCATGCACACTGGCGAACATGCTATGTCTCGAAAGTTATTACGGGGAGGTTATTATTGGTTGACAATGGAAAGAGATTGCTTTAAATTTGCAAAGAAATGCCATAAATGCCAGATTTATGCAGACAAGATTCATGTGCCGCCGAGCCCTTTGAATGTTATGGCGTCCCCGTGGCCTTTCTCCATGTGGGGCATAGATATGATTGGTAAAATTGAGCCCACCGCATCCAACGGACACCGGTTCATCTTGGTAGCTATCGATTACTTCACCAAGTGGGTTGAAGCAGCGTCTTACGCTAATGTTACCAAGCAAGTAGTAGCCCAGTTTATCAAAAAGGACATCATCTATCGTTACGGCATCCCCGAAAGAATCGTTACTGACAATGGTTCGAACATGAATAACAAGATGATGAAGGAATTGTGCCAGAATTTCAAGATTGAGCATCACAACTCATCTCCCTATCGGTCCAAAATGAATGGCGCTGTCGAAGCGGCCAATAAGAACATCAAGAAGATAGTTCAGAAGATGGTGGTGACGTACAAAGACTGGCACGAGATGTTGCCCTTCGCATTGCACGATTATCGTACGACGGTACGCACATCAACCGGGGCAACACCTTTCTCACTGGTGTATGGTATGGAGGTTGTCCTACCATTAGAAGTTGAGATTCCTTCCTTGAGGGTTTTGCTTGATGTCCAACTTGATGAGGCAGAGTGGATAAAGAATATGCTGAATCAGCTCAGTTTGATGGATGAGAAGAGACTCGCATCTATTGCATATGATCGGTTATACCAGAGTCGGATGAAGAAAGCTTACGACAAGCAGGTGCGCCCTCGAAGCATTCAGACGAGCGATCTTGTGCTAAAGAAGATTCTCCCATCACAATCAGATCACAGGGGCAAATGGACTCCCAACTATGAAGGTCCATATATCGTTCGAAAGGTCTTCTCCGGAGGAGCCTTACTGTTGTCCACCATGGATGGCGAAGATTTTACATCCCCTGTGAACTCGGACGCAGTTAAAAAATACTTTGCTTAAAGAGACCCGCTGGACAGAGAAAAGAAAGTCCAGGCAAAAATGGGGCATCCCGGCGAACCAAGAAAAGAAAAGGGTTTGGGCAAAAATTAGGGATAAAATTGAAAAGATATACACCCGCGAAGTCGAAAACCTGAAAAGGCGACTTCGGTAAAAAAGGGTATCCCGGTGAATTGAAAACCCACAAAGGGCGATTCAGGAAAAAGTTAGGGATTGAAAAAGCAAATGACTGCGGTCCGAGTTTGATACTGCATTGCCTAGTGGTTTGGGAGTACCTGAGGGTCGATTATCCAAGTCAATCTCTTCCGAGGACGGAATATCGGGAAAGCGTCGGAGTCAGGCGAGTCATAGGAGGATCAACTCATGGTGTTTGTCTGTACCACGTTGCCGACATGTATACAAATTCCTTTGTACCTCTGTACATATTTGTATTTATTTTTGTGGCTTCCTCTTTTCAGGAGTTGCACCCATTTTATAAAACTTTGCCTATTTACAGGCCCGTTATCAATAAACGCATATTCAGTACTTGATGTTTGTTTTTGTTTGAACTTTTATTGTTTTGTTTGTGGAAAACGCCGGTGTTTTTGATAAACTTGCACGTGCATAAACTTGCAGGCCTCGGCCAATAATTGTTAAAACCTTGAATTGACTGAACAATTGTCACGAATACTGACCTGGATATTTCCTTTTGTATAGGACATCTTGTTGTTGCTCATATTTTACAGGGTCGTTACCTTCGCAGCAAACAGCCAAGGGACCGTGTTTCCCCAGCCGGAGTCCCTTGATGTAGGAGCGAGCCCTAGGTGATCTTATTCCTCCCCAACAGATGGAAGTCGCATTTTTACCCCCAGGAGGGTTGGAGGCAAGCTAGCAAACAGTCAGGCAGTGATGTGTACTCCCAGCAGTGGTCATGTGCACGTTTAATCCCCAGTGAAGACCTCACAGGGTGCAACCAGGTTGCCAGTGGTTTTGAAAAGGATTGTCCCCACGCAGGATGGCTCTTTCTGTTCTCCAGCAGGTTGTCTTTCCTCCAATAGGTTGATCATCCTCAGCAGAGTTCGTAACCACAAATTTGTTAAGTTATCCCCCAGCAGGATTGTTTCTTCCCCCAGCGGAGTCGATTCACCTTTCCAGCATTTATTTTGCTGAGATAATTCTGTGATACCCGGTTATCCCCAGCGGAGTTGGCTTTGTCTTCAACATTTATTTTGCTGAAGCGGTTCTGTATCCAGCTTTTCTCCGGCAGCCCGAGCCTGCACTTGCATCTTGCATATATCATCATATTTGCATTTCATCATCAAACACGTAGCACTTCCATGCCGTGTGGGGCATTACGCCATTTTCGAACATATGCATTTTGAAACATAAGCCATGTTGGTTACCTCTTTGTTTTCAAGTGTTTTTCCCTGCAGGTAATTGGAATTCTTGTTCAGGATGGTTTTCAGATATTCAAAATTTTGGCATGAGATATGTGATGATAATGTTCGTCCTATCATGTGTCCCCTCATCAGAGTTGCTTGGTTAAGTTTCTCTTCTTCCCCAGCGGAGTTTTCCTCAAGTTGTTGTTACGTCAGCATTTTAAAAGAAAGATTTCAGGGATTAGACAGTTGAAGTCATTACTTGTTGTCAAGGTTAATGTCAGGTAGTTGACGTCAGAATTTCCCCGGCAGAGTTCTCCTCGAATGGCTGTTACGTCAACATTAAAAGGCTTCATAATTAGACTTTGGAGTTGTTGCCACATTTTCCCCGCAGAGTTGCTTGTTCAAGTCTTCGGAGGCCCTATCCGCGCTTTTATTTAGTGCGATGCTCGTTTCTTCGGAAATGGAAGATACAGGATAGTACATGGATGACGCACTTTACGTAGTGTATGCCCGTTTCTTCAGAAATGGAAGGTCAAGGATAGTATATTGATATACTGCGCTTTTATTTAGTGCGATGCTTGTTTCTTTGGAAATGGAAGATCCAGGATAGTACATGGATGACGCACTTTACGTAGTGTATGCCCGTTTCTTCGAAAATGGAAGGTCAAGGATAGTATATTGACAATTCGCTCTTTTATTTAGTGCGATGCTTGTTTCTTCAGAAATGGAAGATCCAGGATAGTACATGGATGACGCACTTTACATAGTGTATGCCCGTTTCTTCGGAAATGGAAGGTCAAGGATAGTATATTGACAATCCGCGCTTTTATTTAGTGTGATGCTCCTTTCTTCGGAAATGGAAGATCCAGGATAGTACATGGATGACGCACTTTACGTAGTGTATGCCCGTTTCTTCGGAAATGGAAGGTCAAGGATAGTATATTGACATACCTCACTTTTATTTAGTGTGATGCTCGTTTCTTCGGAAATGGAAGATCTGGGATAGTACATGGATGACGCACTTTACGTAGTGTATGCCCGTTTCTTCGGAAATGGAAGGTCAAGGATAGTATATTGACATACCGCGCTTTTATTTAGTGCGATGCTCGTTTCTTCGAAAATGGAAGATCCAGGATAGTACATGGATGATGCACTTCACGTAGTGCATGCTCGTTTCTTCGGAAATGGAAGGTCAAAGATATTTACGATGCTCGCTTTTATTTAGCGTATGTCCGTTTCTTCGAAGATGGAAGGTCGAGGATAATATTTCGATATGGTCCTATGGCTCGGTGCCCGCTTATTGTAGCGTATATTTGACGATTACCTGTGGCGTCATGCAGGTGATTGATATTGAGATCAGGTTCTTTATCAGATGATTGATCAGTTGTTGCCGTGACAACTAGATTCAATTTTTTGGATTTTTTTCCCAAGTAGTTTGTGCAGTTCATTGTTTTGGTTAGCAAATTTCCGGGTTCTTTGGTATTCAACTGTCTTCTACCTCGATTGGATGAAAGTCGTTCGCTTTTCATCCAGTCAGGTCCAAGTCGCTTGAATAGGGGCAGCTGTTGCACCCCAAAATTTGCCTAACCCTTTCTTACTTGGCTTTTGTTTCATTGCATTAGCATTGCATTGTTCTAACATTTACATAGCATGGCATTGTTCATTTTTGCAGGGGATCAAGTGTGGTTTGTATCAAGAGGAGCCTATCTAGAGGTCTTATTCAAGCTTGAGGGGGTCACCCAAGTCATCAGAGAGTGGGTTGTGCTCTTGAGAAATTTAGATTCTTGTGTGGGGTTCATCTCCTAATCTGAGGACCAATTGAAGATCATCAGTGGGTTGTGGAGCCTTGATCATGGATAGGGTATGTGGATGGAGCTCATGGAGTTCCTTGAGGGTCATGGTAGAGCTCAGTCAAGTCATTATGACAAGTGTGGAAAGCCACAATTGAAGGTGTTGCTATTAGGGTTTTCTTCTGAGTAACCCTAAGTCAACTGTGCAATTGAATAGGATCAAAACCTGTTTCTAAGTCTTTGTAATCATGGAGAGTTGTAGTGAGATACATGAGGTGATATTCCAAGATCAATCCAAGAAAAGTTCAAAGTGTGAGGAGTTGCTAAACTAGGGTTCTCAGGGTAAAATCCCCTATTTAATGCCTAACTTCAAGACCACTTATCTCAAGATGAAAGTTTCATCTCAACTTTTGGCCAACATGAAACTTTTAGAGCCTGCTCTTAGCTTTAATTTGAGTGCTAGAAGTCCTCCATTGTATTTATAGAACTCAAGTTATGGTCCAGACAAGTTACAGGTCATCAGATGAATGTGAAATTTGTCTGCAAAAGTCAACCAACTTCCATGGAACTTTTGACCTAGAAGGGTGTTTCTCCTAAACTTTTGTCCAACACTAAAGTTGTATGTCTTGATCTTAGCTTTCCAAATTGTACTAGAAGTCTTCCATCTGATTTGTAGAGCTCAAGTTATGAGGTTTACAAGTTAGGGGTATTTTGGGAAAGTGAGACTATAGGTCATTTGGCATTATAGGTCATTTTCACTATCTTGCAAGTTTCAAATGAAATTTTTTCCAACACAAAACTTGCTCAAAATGATGTTTTTAGATCAACCATGTATCAAGGATGAATTGATTTAGCTTAGGGTGAGACTTGGTTTGAAGGAAATTGACAAAAGGAGAATTTAAAGGCATTTAAGTGAAAAATTCAAAAATAATTCATATGTGTTCAAACCAATGCAAATGTGTGCTCATTTTAATCAGAACGGTCATTTTGAACACAATGGCAATAGTGGAAAATTCATTTGAGGCATAATTCATAGTGTATCACTTTGTTACTTCATAAATAAGTAACATATCAAAAGTTGGTCATGTGATGCAAACAAGGGCTTAATTGGATCTCTACACTCTCCACAGTTAATGAGCAAGGCATTTGAAGCTTCTTGGAGAAGTTTTGAGCCCAGAATTGTGCATAGCCATAGTTGGAATTTTGAAGAAAATTGAAAATTGGATCTCACTGGTTGGGCCTCCACTGGGCCTCCAAACCATCAAAATCAATTCTATTTAAGTTCAGAGGAAGGTTCAGATCAATTTTGGTGTTCATTTCGTGCTAGAATCAGAGAGTGCAAGTTGAATTTTCAAGCTCCAAGTGAAAATCTTATTTTCAGATTGAGTGCATTTCAGAGCAAATTGAAGTTTCTAAAGGCTTTATCATTCATCAAGAAAGAAATATGCATCATCTTAAGGCTTGAATCACAGTGGAAGTGCTCCAATTTGAAGCTTCAACTCAGGTATGTAACTTTCAAAATTAATGTAGATTCATGATGATCTAGCATGTTTTAGCATGAGGTTAAGGTTTAGGAGAGATTATAGATGGATTCTAGATCAAAATCGTGGAGTTTAGAGACAATTCTAGGTGTGAGCAATTTTCTGTTGAGACCTATAACTGTTTGATCTTAAGGCTTTAGCATGAATGGATTAGTTTATGATGATCTATGAAGTGTAAGGAGAAGATCTATGGTTTCAATTAAAGGTTTGGTTAGATCTCAGAACTTGGTGCATTTTAGGATTTCCATCGTGTTTTGAATTTTGTTGAGAATTAGAAGAAATGGATAGCATATTTGAGATCTACGTGAAAATTGGAGTGGAATTGTGTAACTTTTGCTAAGGTTTGGTGACCTGTAACTGTTGGCTCGCCGGGGAAGACGATGGCTCAGCCATCGGAGCCACCGTCTGGTTCGCCTGACCTGTTTTCCCTCCATCTGAGTTTGAAACGAGGAAGATAATCTCCCCACCCTTGGATCAGTTTGGCCACTTGACTCGGTCCTCCAATCCTACGCTCGTGATTAGTCCTCAGAGTTGGACTTTGACTTCCCAAACGCTGCATTTCATTTATTAGGTGGCAGCACCAGATCCCTTGGATTAGCATACTAAGTCATAGATCCAACGCGCCTGATTAATTCCAACATTTTATTTCTCTTAATTGTTTTTCTTTTTTATTTTAATTGCTTGTTTCATTTCTAAATTCATATTAAATCCATTATTGGTCAGAAAAATAAAATAAAAATATGAGCATGGTCCTGATTTTATCCTTGATTTTTTTATGCTTTTAGATATTATTTTCATGCAATTTTCCATTTAATGTGATTTTTTGCATTTTCATTAATTCCTTAATTTGGGTTTAATTCTTCATGTTTTTGCTGAATTTTGATTGGCTGTTTGGTATAGAATTTAGGGCTGAATTTTGGCTTGCTGGTAGATTAGAGATGCATGATCCCCTAGGATTTATTTCATGATTTTTAGATAACAATAAGTTATGTTTAGGACTAGTTCCCTTGACCTCCCATTTGTAGGGTTTCTTTTGACCTCTTTGGGTTTTAGGATTTCTTTAGGTGCCTTCCCTTTAGATTAAGGCCCTGATCCTTTGCCCACATATCAATAACATGCATAGGATCCTTTAGAAAATTTGGTAGAATTTTAGAAGGTGTTTTAGGATTTTAAGTAGATTTAACATTTAAGGTGTTGATTAGGTTGCTTCTAGTGTAGCCTTTCCCTTAGTTGAATCTCAAAGGTGAATTTTAGTGCAAATAAGCTTCTAAATCTCTTGCGGTGGTTCATTAGGCATCTTGAGGTTTCTTTAGCTTGAATACCTAGGCTTGATTTGGTGTTTAGACCTCCTTTTAGTAGCTTTCTTTGAGCTTGTAAGAATTAGGGTTTAGGAAGAGCTTAGTTTGGTTTCTGTTTCTTCAAATAAACATGGATTTCCTTGATTGCTTTCCATTCATATCCCATGATTCAAGGTCCCTATGTGGAAGCCTCATCCCTCCTTTGGAAGGATGTGTGGCATGTTACAATAGGTAGAACCTTTGAGGATGCTTATCTCAGATGTATGGTTGAGTGCCAGGATGGATTCCCTTGGTTTCCATCCCGCTTCCCATCATCAATCAATAATCTTGCTGTTAATTCTCTTCTCTCTTGTTGGAGCTTTCATTTCATTCTCTTGAAGATGGTTTGGACTTGAAGTTGTTTGCATACTGTTTGATTGTTTTGCTGTTTATCTGCTTTGCTGTTGAGCTGTTTGCCTGTTATTTTGTCTGCTATGTTTTCTGATTGTTTGACTGTTGCTTGTGTGACTCTTTGGTGTGTTGCATTAGACTGGGCCTCATATAGTGATCTAGGCCTAAGAGCATCCTAAAGGTTGAGCTTGCTCCCTTTGCTTGTCTGCATTTAGAGGTTGAGTCTGTCTCCCTCTGTTTGACTGTTATTGATTGGCTTTGCTTGCTGGCTTAAGGTTGAGTATGTCTCCCTTGCCTGTGCTTTGTGTGTTGCCTTTGGGCTTGTTTGCTCTAGAAGTTGAGCTTGGCTCCTTCTGCTTGTTTGTTGCATTGCATGCATTTTATTTACAGTTATTTCTTTTCAATTATTTCTTTTACTGTTGTTTTCCTTTGCCATGTTCCCCTAGGAACTTTGACTTCTCTTGTTCAAGAGAAGTTATGACAAACATTAGGGTTCTAACCATGCATGATAACATTAGGTAGTTCGATCAATTTTTCATGACAACTTTAGGATTGGATTAGTTTCCCTTTAGTGCGTCTTTTCTCTTCTCATCTTCAAATAAATCAAGATACAGTAATAAATGTTAATTGATGTCGTATGCTACGAGCCTTAAGCTACTTGAGAAAGGGTTGTTGGAGAGTTTCTTTTCAACAAGCTTGGATGTTTAGTATGGCACCCTTTGGGTGACATGCGACGCATTCACTCTCAGGTCATAGTCTCTAGTGTGATATCAGTTGCAAACATGCATAAAAGATACTTCTCTAAAAAATAGAAAACAAAGATAAAACATCTTTTTGTCCTCTTGGACCTTTAATCCCTGGAAACCCTTTTCATAAGGAGAGTTCTGTTAACGCCCGGTCCTGCCGCAAACGGTAAACGCCTAAGTCTCCGTCGAGCGAGCTGCATACACCAAACTGCTGGAACCGTCTGTTAACCCTACTCGGATAAAAAAGACAAAGTTGTGTCTCTTGTTGTTTCGAACTACGTTTGCTCTGATCTTTCGCGCCGTGTGAAAGTACGTAGGCACGAGATGCGATATCTCGGTGAGCAACCTTCCCCCGTAACCCGTAGTTAGGCGAACTACGTTGACTCTGATTTCTCGTTCCAGACGGGAATACATAGGCATAGAAATGTTGTGTTCTGCCGAGTCATTTTCTTTTCAGACCAGACCAGACCTTTAGTGTAGATAGTTAATCAACCCGTCATATAAACACAACAAGTGTGGATCCCATCGAGTACGATGGACGTGAGGGGTGCTAATACCTTCCCCTTGTGTAACCGACTCCCGAACCCAGACAATGGTTGCAATGACCTTGTCTTATACCTTCTCGTCAGGTTTTTCCGATCGTTTCCTTTCCCGCTCTGAGGGATAAATAACGAAAGGTGGCGACTCTTTTGTTTTGCCGGCACCTTATTTTCGCGGTAGCGATACTCAAGAATACTCTTCTTCAGCTCAACAAAGTCAGGAATACAAACTCTATCATGATACCGCATAAACCATTCTCATCAATCCGAAAATCACCATCTTGGCCTTGATTAATCAATATCAACCGATCAACTAAGCTCAAATATAATTTTGTCCTTCTCGGATCTCGTCCAGAATACCACTAGTAAGTTTCAACATACCAAGCTTCACTCCATAAGAAGTCCTTTCACACACCAAACTCAAATCACGAAACTGCTCAATTAATTCCAACTCCTTCACCATCATCATCGACATATGCAATGATTTCCTACTCAATGCATCTGCTACCACATTCGCTTTACCGGATGGTAATTCAAACCAAAGTCATAATCCTTTAGAAATTATAACCATCTTCTCTGTCTTGCATTCAATTCCTTCTAATCAAAGAGGTACTTCAAACTCTTATGATCACTAAACACCTCAAATCTCAAACCAAATAAATAATGCCTCCAAAGTTTCAACACAAATACAATGGCGGCCAACTCTAAGTCATGTGTCGGATAATTCTTCTCATGCACTTTGAGTTGCCTTGAAGCATAAGCTACAACTTGGTTATTCTGTATCAACACACCTCCCAGACCCATCAAAGAAGTATCACAATACACAACAAACGGTTCTTCCGGATTTGGCAAAATCAAAACAGGGGCCGTCGTCAATCTCCTCTTAAGCTCTTGGAAACTTCCTTCACACTTGGAAGGGGATACTTATTCTTGATAGTCACCTTATTCAACTGTCTGTAGTCCACACAGAGTCTCATAGAACCTTCTTTCTTCTTAACCAATAGCACTGGTGCACCCCATGGTGACACACTTGGACGAATAAACCTCTTATCAAGCAGATCTTCGATTTGACTCTTCAACTCTTTCAATTCCGATGCGGACATACGATATGGAGCAATCAATATCGGACTAGTTCCAGGAACCAAATCGATCGTAAACTCCACTTCCCGTTCCGGCGGTAAATCTCTTATCTCATCAGGGAAAACTTCCGGAAAATCACGAACAATTGGTAAAACAACAATTTCTTCACTCTCACCAATACTCAAAGTTGCCAACAACATAAATACCTTTGCATCATCTTGCACTGACTCCTTCACTTGCTTAGCCGTCATAAACAAATCCCCTTCTTTGTCAGATTCAGGGAAAATAACCGTTTTGTCAAAACAGTTAATATAAACACGGTTGAACCTCAACCAATTCATTCCAAGAATGACACCAATTCGGTCTAAGTGAAGACATACTAAGTCAACTCCAAAATCTTTACCAAAAATACTCAACGGACAATTCAAGCACACATACTAGGTAGTTACCGAACCCATAGCAGGAGTGTCAATAACCATACCGCCACCCATAACAGACAACTTAAGACTTAATCTCTTAACACAATCCAAAGAAATAAAAGAATGCGTAGCTCCGGTATCAATTATAGAGATCAAAGGTATACCATTAATGAAGCACGTACCTCAGATCAATCGATCATCACTAGCAGTTTCTAATCCAGATAGAGAAAACACTTTTCCGCTCCCTTGCGTCTTCTTCGGCTTATCACACTTTGTACTAATGTGCCCTTGCTCACCACAATTGTAGTAAGTCACATTTGCACCACTTCTGCACTCTATAGCTTTGTGGCCTGGCTTACCACACTTAAAACACTTCAACCCAACACCTTTGCATTCAGGAGCACGATGTCCCGCTTCACCATAATTGTAACATCTTACTGGAGTAGAGGCTCCTCCCCCACTTGGCTTCTTACCATAATCAGCTTTTTGTTTCCCTTTATCTGTAGGAGTCACATAAGGTTTCCCTCGAAATTGACCCTTTCCCTTCTTATCACCTAAATTCTTGTAGTGGCTAGACCGAGCCCTACTATCCTCGTCATAAATCCTACTCTTGTTTACCAACTCAGAAAATCGCCTGATCTCCTGATATCCGACAGCTTGTTTGATCTCCGGCCTCAAACCATTTAAAAATTTAAGACACTTAGATCTCTCAGCATTAACGGTGTTGTAGTGAGGACATAACTTAATCAACTCTTCAAATCTTGCCGTATACTCGGCCACAGTAGAGTTACCCTGCTTCAACTCAAGGAACTCGATTTCCTTCTTCCCATGCACATCTTCTGGAAAATACTTCTCCAGAAATGTCTCTTTAAAAAGATCCCAAGTAATCACCATCTCATTCTCCTCAAACCTTTGGCGAGTATTACCCCACCAATCCTCCGCTTCCTCCTCCAGCATATGGGTGCCAAACTGCACCTTCTGAGCATCCGAACAATTCATAACTCGAAAGATCTTTTCTATAGCCTTCAACCAAACTTGTGCTTTGTCAGGCTCATGGGTTCCTTTGAACACTGTCGGATTATTCCTTTGAAACCTTCCTAAAGCACGAAATTCATCATCTGCTTGATTCCTAACATTCAAATTGGCTTGAGGGTTTTGCTCGATCGCTCCAACCAATCTAGTCAAAGCCTCCACAATCGCCTCGTCGTTCCTACCAGCCACCATCGTTCTGTATCTCAACAACAGAACTCACAAGGTCAAACAATATCGATAGTGTCACACACAATCAGATATACAAAGGGAATAAACAAGTTAACAACTTGGCCAACTGGCCGACATGCTCTGGTACCACTTAATGTAACACCCCCTTCTATACCCCCAAAATAATGCAATTAAACACTTAATCACATATACAAAATTCATCAGAGTATATTTATAACATGGTATAAAAGAGGCGCATCACATTATTAACGAAATGACAACATCAATAATAATGTTCATAAAGAGATAAAACAAAAGGGGTAAATCTCAACTAAAAGTAAAGCATAACTCTTAGAGTCCACATATCAATGTTTTGATTAAAGCGGAAGACTAGGACATTGAATTACTTAAGACATGATATAATAGAAGTACACATCATCAAGTTGTTCATATTATCATTCATATATTACAAACATCATCAGCTGATACATATACAATGTATCACAAAAGAATACTCTACAAGCCTAGCTACCCGATGTTACATATCAGAGCAACTGACTCAAAAGAATGAAGCTATACTTCACCAAAAGAAAACCTCCAACAATCCTAATCTGCAATGCCTCATAGAGCATTATAAAACAGCAGAAGGGTGAGAAATATTATCATAATAATCAATGCATATAATTATATATACATACATAACATAAAACATACATACATTACATTACATTACATTTCTCACCACAATCCATTTTAACTCATATACATAGTCCACACGCAATCATATTTCATATAATAATGACATTCATGCTATGTGACTCAATACGACTCAATGCAACTTATGCCATGTGGTACCAACACTTGTTATCTTTTTTCGGTTTACATTAAACCGGGTCCACTCTTCTAGACCGATAACCACCAAAAGCCCGTCCTCTAAGCTTTCAAACCCACTCTTCTAGGCTTGGGACAAGTCACTAGTCTCCATGAAACTAGCAAGCATTGCCTCTTTACTAAATTATGCATATGCAATCAACAATTCAACGCACTTAAGACTAACATCTTAATCTCATGCATTTAAATAATTCATCTCTTCAAGAATTATCACAACGATTGCACACACAACATATTCATACATATCATCAATATATTAACAAACAATGCACACATATAAACAATATGTTCTCATGCATTCTTCATATATTTTTACATCAATTATAACAATGTATTACATTTCTCCACGAATCACAACTTCGATCAATTCACAATCTAGGATTCACGCCGTAAGGCTACCCACAGTATAATATATCCCGGCGTAATCGACGCCTCGAGCATGGAAATAATCAAAGTTAAGTCGGAAATCCGACCTCGAATGGAAATATTAAAGAAAAACACATCCTGTCACGTTCGCTACTCTGCTCGCTCAGCGAGTATTCGCTACTTGTTCGCCCAGCGAACAAGCTCGCGAAGGTAAACAGAAGCTTCTGACTTCGTTCGCTACCTCGCTCGCTCAGCGAAGGCCTAGCGAACCTTCGCTACCAGCGAACACCATAAAATACATTCTTTCCAAGTCTGGGACCGTTCGCTACTAGCTCGCTACTAGCTCGCTTAGCGAACGTTCGCTACCAGCTCGCTCAGCGAACACGCTAGCGAATGTTTGCGAACTCAGAATTTCTTATTGTCCAACTCCCACAAACTCTCCAAAACCAACCGATTCTCACCGAAAAAATTCCGTAACCTTAGTCTAACATCCTCCCGACTAAATACTACCACTTATTCTCATTTTCCACCGTGAAAACTCAGATTCTACCGATTAATCCACTTATGCCCTAAAATGGAAATTGTAGAAAAACATCCAATACTCTAACCCAAGCATACATATTCATATACATTGTTAAGATGATGATATTTCACACCCTTACCTTGATTAATCCAAAGCTTGAGAGTTGTTCTTGATGATTCCAAGTTCCTCCCTCTTCTTCTTCTCTTTTCTCCTCTTTCTCCTTCTTTCTCTATTCTTTCCTTTATGTTTCTATCTTTTCCTTTTCTTTCCACTCTCCTTTTTAATATGTCTTTCTCTTCTAATTCTCTCTAACATCTATTAATTCATTTAATCAATTACCCATCAATTAAATAATTCTCATGAACCCATTAATTAATGCAAATAATTAATTAATGAAAAATCGGGATGTTACAATACCAAGCTATTGATTAACTTGAATCTTTAATTCTTAAATTCACAACCGGACTTTAATTTATCCAAAGGAAAGGTCTAAAGAAAGAAAGAACCTTTTACACAATGTAACAACAACGCTAAGAGATTCGGGGATCGAGGGTTGGTTATGCCTAGGGTAGGTATTTCACATCTTAAACATCTGTAGTACTCTACAGGAACCTTTTGTTTGTTTGTATGCTAAGTTTGCTAAATGTTTGCTATGGGTTGGGATTGGGTAAAAGGTGTAGATTAAGACCTAAGGATAGTTTCTAAGTTTGCTCGCAAAGACATCGCATCCTCTGCCTACGTATCCTTACTAGGATAGAATCAGACCAATCGTAGTTCACCTCACTAGGGTTGAAGAACACTTGATTATGATCCAGGTTCAAAGGGGAACAAACATAACAATGCTTGTGTAGAGTTTATCCAAACTCTCTAGATCTATGTTGTACACTCAAGAAAGGGGAGTAAGTAATCATTTCCATGATTCTTACATAGAGTTAACCAAACTCTACCTAACTATATGTTGTAAGACTAATTGGTTCTATCCAGACCAAAAGGTGGAAGAAAGGGTAAGGTTGCTCGTCAAGATATCACATCTTGTGCCTACGTATTCTCATTATCCAATGAGAAATCAGAGCGGTCGTAGTTCGGGCACGAACTACAGAATAAGGATCAATAGGTTCTTTCCAGACCAAAAGAGGGAAAAGGTTCTTTCCAGAGCTATGAGTTAAATCCTATTGGTTCTATCCAGACCAAAAGGGGGAAGAAGGTTCTATCCAGACCTATGGGTTTAAATCCTATTGGTTCTATCCAGACCAAAAGGGGGAGAAGGTTCTATCCATACCTATAAGTTTAAATCCTATTGGTTCTATCCAGACCAAAAGGGGGAGAAGGTTCTATCCAGACCTATGAGTTTAAATCCTATTGGTTCTATCCAGACCAAAGGGGGAAAAGGTTCTATCCAGACCTATGAGTTTAAATCCTATTGGTTCTATCCAGACCAAAAGGGGGAGAAGGTTCTATCCAGACCTATGAGTTTAAATCCTATTGGTTCTCTCCAGACCAAAAGGGGGAGAAGGTTCTATCAAGACCTATGAGTTTAAATCCTATTGGTTCTATCCAGACCAAAAAGGGGGAGAAGGTTCTATCCAGACCTATGATGTTAATCCTATTGGTCCTATCCAGACCAAAAGGGGGGAGAAGGTTCTATTCAGACCTATGGGTTTAAATCCTATTGGTTCTATCTGTCGCGGTGAAATTTGGATACCAAGCTATTGATGAGCTTGAATCTTAATTCATTTACAACCGAACTTTGATTTGTCCAAAGGAAGGGAAAAAGATCGAAATTCCCACAATGCAATGCAAATGCAAGCTAGAGAGTTTTAGGTTCGGGGTTGGTTAAACTTAGGGAAGGTGCTAGCATCCTAAGTTTCTGCAGTACTCTACAAGAACCTCTTTTTTTATGTTTGTTTTATTGCTAAGGGTGTATCTGCTTAAAGGATGAAAGACCTAGGGGTTTATTTCTAAGTATGCTCGATAAGATATCGCATCTTATGCCTACATATCCTTACGAGAGTAGAATCAGAGTATCCGTAGTTCCCCTAAAGGGTTTGAGGAGTTCTTTGACTGTGGTCAAAGTTCCTACAGGTTTAGGGTAGTTGATTGATTGATTTTAGGAGAAAAGATGAGTTATCATTTTAAGGGAGATTACTTGATTTGAACCACCACAATGTTGTAGGAAAATTGATTATGTTGTTATGGGGTAGAAGTTTTATCTCGCTTAAGATGATTTACATCTTATTCTCTAATGTGTTTGAATATTTGAATTGAGTTGAATTGTTTTCCTATGTTGTGAAATAAAAGACAAGGGTCCTTTCTACGGGGTAGGATCTATCTTAGAAGATCGACTTGAATGGGATCAAGGATCATGGGGAAATGATGCAAATGGGATGCATACGCGCAAGTTTTTACGTTACGTGCAAGTTCTTCCTTTGGACAGAATGCAATGCGATAAAGTAAATGCGGTAAATAAATTGCGGAAGATAAAGACGATAAATAAGCATACACAAACGCATGAAAGCACTAAGGTGTGTGAATTGTGAATATGGAAGCGTGCACGATTGATTAATTACGATGTTGGTTGATTTTAGACGGGATTATCAGTTTTAGTCGAATTATACTTATGAGAAAAAAGGTTATTGATTAGATTAACAAATTAGAGATGAATTGATTTTAACGAAGTGTAGACTTAATTTTATGAAAAAGGTTGTATTTCAATTTTTGTTAAAAGGTTATATTTGTTCTTATTATTTCTTAATAAAGTTATCTTAATTTATTTGAGTTGATTTATAAGAAAATGATATTCTCTTAGTGAAATTGATTAATTTTAATAAAAGGTTTTATTATTAAATATTTTACAAATTAAGTTTTTAGAAAAAAAGGTTTTAAAAGTGATAAGATAAATTGTTTATTTAAAATAAAATAAAAAGGTTTTACTATTAAGGTGAATTAATAATATTACTAAAGTTGAGAGAATAAATCATAAATTGGTTTTAGTTGAATTAAAATATTAATCAATTAATTTAGACCTAAAGACTAATTATTTAGTTAATTTAAAGGATATTATTTTAATAAAAGCTAAAGGGTTAATTAGGATTAAAGGTTTAAAAATTATATATTAAAACGGATTATTAGATTTTATTTTAAAAGGACTAATTAAAGTTAATTAGAAAAAAGGCGCTGGGTCCGATGTTACGCGGTGCATGATTCTACCGTGGGCACTCAATGTGATCCGTTAGATCTCGAGGTAAGTGAAGTGTGTGATGATAGTGACGATGGACCATGGTACTACCGTGGTCGTGCATACATACAGTTTATAACTTTTACAAAACAATAGAAAAACAAATTACGAACAAAGAAAAACCAAAACGACGGAAACTCTAAACATTCACTCGCCCGACCTCTCTCTGGATTCACCACTCTCTCGATCCTTGTTTCCTCCATGATTGTACCTGAAACACAGATCAAGGCATCAAGCATTCAACAATCTTAAAATGTATAGAGAGTTTTACCGAAGGTGGGAGGCGGCGGCGAAATGTGAAACGCGAGCGGTTTCTTCCGGCGATCTTGCGATTGGCTTCGGAGGCGACAAACTTCGGAGGCTTGGCAAAAAAGATGAGTTCTCCCTCTATTCTTTTGATTTGAGTTACTTAGGGTTTTATGATTTTCACTGAGTTTTGGGATTTCATCAAAAAGTGTCCTCTTCGTATCAAAATCCCTCCTTTTATAGGAGAGTTTGGGCTTTAAAACTCTGATTGAATGTTTTGATTGTTGTACTAAGACCTTCTATTTCTGTGTTGGACAATCATTTGAAAACCTTCCTTTCTCATTTGATTGAGTTAATGTTGTTGATGAGAATCCCTTTCTGTGTGATTTTGTGATAATTGCTATTTGAAAGTCTCTTAATTGATTTGGATATGCTGCTTTGAGATATGAAGAATCTGCTAGCTGTCTTGAATTGGATCTTTTTCAAAAAAGCATATTCCTCAATTGATTACTAACTCTGAATTGTTATTTGGCAGGGGTGAATAATAGTTGATTTGGGCCAAGGGAAACTAGCAGCCCAGAGTAATAAACATGAATCTCATACAGAATTGGAGTCCGGTGGTCTATTGAGCAATAAGGATGGGGGCTAAAGTGGAAGTCACCTGATGCGTTATTCGGTATCTGATTTCACCCTGGTCATAGTTTTGCATACTTCCAACTGATAGGTAACTTTATCTCATCTTTTTCACAGTTAAAATCTTTTCCCATGAGAAGAGGTATTGGTTCTTTCTCGAGTTTCCCCAGCTCTTCGAAATGATCTAGTGAAAAGGTTTCATGCTTTTACTCATAATACAGAAATCCATGAGTTATATTATTCTTGTCTAGGTAACTAGAAGTGCCACAAAATTCACTTTCAGCTTCTGTTCTGAACATAGGTCGAAACTTGCGAGGATAGATTGGAAATTCAGTGGGAGGAGTAACCAACTCAACTGACTGGAGGAACATAGGAGACAACAAATGATCACTGATGCACGAGCTTGATTCAAGTTCAAGGAGTTTCCTCTTAGGTATCTGATGGGTATCTGTACATTGGAAATCAAACTCTCGAGAATCAAGCAAGCTGTATTTGGTAGCATTTTCCACTTCATTAAAGAGAGGCCCAAGAGTGTTGTCATCACTGTCAGAGGCACGTCTTCGGTTTGGTAGAGTATTTAGTGAATGTCCATGGCGTAATCAACCAGGTTGTGTTGTTTAACTGAGTTTTCCTTTTGGTTTTCTGTAGTTTAGGCCTAATGTCACAAGTTGTAATTATCATATGAAGGAGGTAGTGGACTGGTTATTGTTTCTTGAATATTCCACTGATAAACTCAATTTCTTTGCAGATTTATCTCGGTGGCCAGTAACGATCTTGGAAGTTCGCGGAAGAAGGTGTCCTTCTCAACACTATCTTTCAAACTGAGAATTTCCATGAAATGTATGGTGTCTACCAACTCCTGTTATCTATAAACTTTGAAGCGTTCAAGCTACGAGGAGGCGTGGAACTCAGTAACCACTAGTAATCTAGAAGCAGAGACTTGGGAATGGAGGCAATGTTACGTAAATCTTCTATTTTGCTCAATTTCAAGCCAGAGACGAGCTCACGGAGAAGATAGCCCATGCCCCAAGAATCAACGGCCCATGGAGGAGACATCTTAATTACACCCCAGTCAGATTTTTCCAGCTCCATCGTTTTGTATTGAGTTGCAACAAGCCACGCATATTGCAGCACTTGGAGAGATGGTTCTATTTTATGCGGTTATGCTGAAGCAGCTTGCTTGCGACGGTGTTGTCGAACGCATGGAGGCTGTCACGTTATCCACAGTCCAACAATATCAATGTAGCATATGTGATTTTGTCAATAATATAATTGATATGAATTTTTAATTAATGGAGTAGCCCTTTGCAACGGTGTATAACTTATATTTCTTGCATTTGAGTAGGTGATACTTTGTAACAACTTCCTTAATTGAATAGCAAAGTATATAAACTTCAAATTAGCCTTATGATGGATTTTTATTTTGTGTATTTCTAGAATTTGATCCTCCATAAACTTTGAGTTAAGTCTTGGAATGTGTTTAAACAAAGTTGAAAATCCTCTAAGGCTCCATTCAGCATGTACGCAAGAACCAATACCAGAATGAAAATGAAGTCCAGTTTTCTGCACCAACTTAATGAACATAAAAAATAGCCTTTGAGTCTTGAACTTATAAGCACGAAAAAAAATCCCAAAAAGGTCTACTTGTTTGAGGATCTTGCTAGGCCCAAACCATTCCTTTGGAAAATGCATCTTGGACATAAGCCTCGGGTTTAAACTTTGTCGCTTCGAAAATTCCTTATAAAACGATGACCTACGCCTTTGACATATTTATTTATGAGTATAAACGTTATTTCCACTTGTAGTTATTGTAGCTGCACATACTAGTTAGTCAAAATAAACATGCGTACAAGGGAATAAAAATAAAACCAGCAAGGAAAGAAAGAGAACACAATGAGGTGGGATTTTAAGGTCAAAAATAAGGGTGCGACAGATGCCCCTATTTAATTTACTTCTATCCGGAGATATGGAGATTGAAATCTTCGTCTCGACGAGATAGGAGGGACTTAAATACACACGTTGCACAAATTTTTGGCCCTAAGAATGCCACCTAATACAAATGATTTGAAGCGATATGAAAATGCTAGACCGACGGTCCTGTGAGGATAAGATGTCACAGGGGATGGACTGGACACAACACGCGAAACAAAGGAGAAACAGACCCAACAAAGCGGGGTCCTATGGAGACAGGAAACAACCACCAATGGGGAATCTCCGAAGTATAACAGTGGCATATACACCAAGAATATGGTGTTTAAACAACGGGTGAGAAACTTGTAATTGAAGGATATATTTGCTACCATAATGTAGTGGTCGGTAATAATCCAAATGAATCTTCTCGATTGAGACACAATTCAACTTCGTTTCGTATTCTTTTCCTTCTTCTTTCCTTTTTTATTATTATTTTTATATTTTATTTCTTTTCTTTTGAAATCCAACTGGAAATAGTAAAATGTATAACCTCCCCGAGCGTTATGGTTTGGGTGCCATGAGCTGGTCGCAGTCTCTTGATGTAAGAACCTCCCCGAGCGTCATGGTCTGGGTGCCATGAGCTGGTCTCAGTCTATTGATGTAAAACTTCCCCGAGCGTCATGGTCTGGGTGCCATGAGCTGGTCTCATTCTCTTGATGTAAGAACTTCCCTGAGCGTCATGGTCTGGGTGCCATGAGTTGGTCTCAGTCTATTGATGTAAGAACTTCCCCGAGCGTCATGGTCTGGGTGCCATGAGCTGGTCTCAGTCTCTTGATGTAAGAACTTCCCCGAGCGTTATGGTTTGGGTGCCATGAGCTGGTCTCAGTCTATTGATGTAAAACTTCCCCGAGCGTCATGGTCTGGGTGCCATGAGTTGGTCTCAGTCTCTACCCGAAATGATGAAACTCGTGAGAGCATCTTCACAGGGGATTTAAAATTTTGTAGATTGTAGATGTCATTTTAGGTCTTCGGCTGTAAGCCATAATGTACTAGAGTTTGTAAAGCTTTATCGGGGATCTTCAAAAGAGATGCCATTTGATAGAATCAGACTTGTATAGTGGACTCACTGGGAAAAATATTCCTGAGGAGTGTCTTTATTGTAGTTGTAAAATATTCTGTGAATTCTCAAATAAAGAGAAGTGTCTTGTAATGTCTTCGGCAAACTTCTCTGACGGATCTATGAAGAGATGCCGTTTAATGAGTTAATAATGCTGATACACCCGCTGGGGTGGACGAACTGCCGTGGTGGAGATTGTCATTTGTCGTTTTGAATAAGATCTCGGTCAAAACGAGTTGCTCAAATAAAGAGATGTTTGTAGTCCAAATGTAGATTGTTGAGAATGTTGTGATATTTTTGGAGAAATATCTGTCTTCGATAGTTGTCCTCAGAAAGAAGCTCTTGGGTAGCCAAGTGAAAAATAAATGCATGCTTAATCCATATTCACAAGTTAAAGATATCCCAAAAATGTGATTGCCAAAGACCGAAGTTCAATTCAGGAAATAACTGAAGAGAAACTGTCAAGTAAGACTCGACCATCGAGGTATAAACTCAAATGGGATTTTAACTAAAGCAACCGTCTTCCACGAGGGTCGAACTTCGTGGGGAAATAGAAATATTATGATCTTTCTACTTAGGGATGACAACTCTATTTGGAAAGAGAGAACAATCCCAGTCACTTGGGGATAAACACGACCAAGGTGAAAGAGCAAACAAATACAAAGATGCAGAAATGCAGAATGCTATGCCATCTATCTATATGATGCGTATGCTAACAAAACTAACAGGTCAGAGACCGAAGGCCTCGACTCAAGCTGCGTCTCCACAGGTCAGCCACCCCTTTAGGGAAATCATCACCTGTCTTGTACGGGGTACGACAAAACCTCGTCTCCGTGGACGAAATAAACATCCATGGACATCCTTTTGTTACTCATATATCAAATAAACACATGGTTTTCTTTTAAAAGATTATTCAGGATTTTGCTATCATGACGAAAATATTTAACGTGCCACAATTGAAAAACTTCGTTTATTAAAATGGTAGTCGGCAGAACAGCGCGACTCCAATATTACAATGTTGGAAAATAATAATAGTGATTACATTGATGGGATAATGACTTTGTTCCTGAGCAAAGTACTTCTTGACAGCATCTACGTTCACGGGGCGGGTGATTTCTTCTCCGTCCATTGTGGCTAACATCAGGGCACCTCCTGAGAAAACCTTCCTTACCACATGCGGCCCATCATAGTTCGAAGCCCGTTTTCCTCTGGCACCGGTGAGGAAAGACTGAATCTTCTTGAGCACAAGGTCGCCTTCTTTGAATTCGAGGGGGCGAACCTTCTTGTCAAATGCCTTCTTCATCCTCTGCTGGTACAACTACCCATGGCACAAGGCCGTCATCCTCTTCTCTTCAATTAGATTCAACTGATCATATCTGCTCTGGCACCATTCGGCTTATGATAACTTTGTCTCCATTAATATCCTCATGGAGGGAATCTCGACTTCTATCGGGAGTACAACTTCCATACCATAGACAAGTGAAAAAGGAGTTTCCCCAGTCGATGTGCATAACGAAGTACGATATCCGTGTAGAGAGAATGGGAGAATTTCATGCCAATCTTTGTATGTGACTACCATCTTCTGAATTATCTTCTTGATATTTTTGTTGGCGGCTTCAACGACCCCATTCATTTTCGGTCTGTAGGGAGAAGAATTATGATGCTCGATCTTGAATTCTTCGCACAGTTCTTTCATCATACTATTATTCAAGTTGGACCCATTATCTGTAATAATCCTGCTTGGTACCCCATATCTGCAGATGAGCTGACTCTTGATAAATTTGACAACCACATGTCGAGTTACGTTAGCATAAGACGCAACTTCGACCCACTTAGTGAAATAGTCAATTGCCACTAAGATGAATCGGTGTCCATTAGATGCCTTTGGTTCTATCATTCCAACCATATCAATTCCCCACATGGAGAACGACCAAGGAGACGAGATGACATTCAACAAAGTCGGAGGCACATGAATCTTATCGGCATAGATCTGACACTTGTGACATTTCCTAGCAAACTTGTAACAGTCAGATTCCATCGTAATCCAATAGTAACCAACTCTTAAGAGTTTCTTAGCCATAGCATGTCCATTTGTATGAGTACCAAAGGACCCTTCGTGAATTTCCGTCATTAGCATGTCTGCTTCCCGCTTGTCCACACATCTCAGCAAGACCATGTCAAAATTCTGTTTGTATAACACATTATTACTCAGGAGAAAATTACCGGCCAACCTTCTCAGTGTCTTCTTATCCTTACTGGAGGCTCCTAGAAAATATTCTTGCGTTCTGAGAAACATTTCAATATCATAATACCAGGGTTTGTCATCTCCAACATCTTCAATGGCGAAGACGAAGGCGGGTCTGTCAAGACACCTTACTTCGATTCGAGGGCACGCATTCCAAGAATTCACCACAATCATGGAGGCCAAAGTTGCCAATGCATCTGCCATCCTATTCTCACCACGAGGGATATGATGAAAATCGACCCTGTCAAAGAAAGGTAGCAGTCTTCTTGCATAATCTCTATACGGGACCAAATTATCTTGTCGAGTTACCCACTCTCCTGTGATTTGATAAATGACTATAGCAAAATCACCGAATACATCCAAATTCTTAATCCTTAAGTCCACTGCGTCCTCGAGGCCCATAATACATGCTTCATATTCGGATTCGTTTTTGGTACACTTGAATGATAGCCTAAAGGTAAACGGAATATGCGACCCATGAGGAGTCACAATAATCGTGCCTATTCCTCTCCCATGAGCGTTGACGGCTCCATCAAAAATCAGACTCCACTGAGAACCGGGTTCAGGTCCTTCACCTGGTAGAGGTTCTTCGCAATCCTTCATTTTCAAATACATAACTTCTTCATCCGGGAAATCATCGTTCAAGGGTTGATGATCCCAAATAGGCTGATGTGCCAAATGGTCAGCCAAAATACTTCCTCTAATAGCCTTCTGAGTACGGTACTCGATGTCATATTCTGATAACAGCATCTGCCATCTTGCAATCCTTCCAGTCAGTGCGGGTTTTTCAAAGATATATTTAATAGGATCCATCTTCGAAACTAACCAAGTAGTATGACTCAACATGTACTGTCGCAAACGTTTAGCGACCCACGCCAAAGCACAACAAGTTTTCTCAAGCATAGTGTATCTGGACTCGCAGTCGGTAAACTTCTTACTCCAATAATAGGTGACATGATCCTGTTTTCCGGTCTCATCTCGCTGACCGAGCACATAACCCATCAAATCCTCCAACACAGTCAAATACATGATCAATGGTCTCCCTTCTACCGGCGGTATCAGAATAGGTGGTTCAAGGAAATATTCTTTGATACTATCGAAAGCCTTTTGATAATCTTTGGTCCAAACACACCCTTGCTCTTTCCTCAACAGCTTGAAAATAGGTTCACACTTAGCAGTCATATTATTTATAAACCGGGAGATGTAGTTCAAACGCCCCAAAAAACCTCTGACTTGTTTCTCTGTAGATGGAGCTGGCATTTTCTGAATAGCCTTCACTTTATCAGGATCTACTTCAATACCTCTCTGGCTGACAATGAAACCCAATAATTTTCCTGATCGTACCCCGAACGTGCACTTGTTGGGATTCAAACGGAGCTTGTATTCTCTCAATCGACCAAACAATTTCAACAAATGCTTAACATGATCATCTTCAGTCTTCGACTTAGCTATCATATCGTCCATGTAAACTTCAATCTCTTTGTGTATCATATCATGGAACAGAGTAGTCATAGCCCTTTGATATGTTGCCCCGACATTCTTCAATCCAAACGGCATAACTCTATAGCAAAAGGTGCCCCAGGGAGTAATGAACGACGTCTTCTCTCTGTCTTCGGGAGCCATTCTGATCTTATTATATCCTGAAAATCCATCCATAAAAGAGAAGATTTCATATCTTGCAGTGCTGTCTACCAAAATGTCGATGTGAGGCAATGGGAAATCATCTTTCGGACTGGCTTTATTCAGATCCCTGTAATCCACACACATACGGATTTTCCCATCCTTCTTTGGAACAGGTACAATGTTATCTAACCAAAGCGGATATTCAGCTGTAACAAGAAACCCTGCATCAATCTGCTTTTGTACCTCTTCCTTGATCTTCAGAGCCATATCGGGTCGGGTTCTTCTGAGTTTCTGCTTAACCGGTGGGCAATCTGGTTTCAGCGGCAGGTGATGTTCAACTATGGCAGTATCCAATCCTGGCATGTCTTGATAGGACCACGTGAACACATCAAAAAATTCTCTGAGCAACTCAATCAACTGCTCCTTCACATCGGGCTTGAGCAGAGCTCCTATTTTCACTTCCCTACGGATTTCTTCTGTTCCCAAATTGATCACTTCCACGGGCTCTTGATGAGGTTGGATAGCCTTTTCTTCTTTCTCAAGCAGTCTGGAGATCTCCTCTGGAATACCATCTTCTTCATCTTCAGCCTCAAACACAGGGAATTCGAAGTTCGGCGAAGGAAGAGGGTCATTATTCCCGAGATGTAGTGGGTGTAGCAATCTGTGCATGTGATATTATTTTATTCAGTTTTATAAAGTGGAAAGTGTGTGTACGCGAGATGCTACTCATTATTATTTTCCAACATAGTAATAAAAATGAAACAAAAGAATAGCACACAAACGGAAACAAATATTTATTGATGATAGCAAAATCCAAACAAAGAAATGCCCAACAGGGTCACCTTTGCCTTGTGCAGAGCAAAGGGGATTATTAAAAGCAAGCCCACACAACAATATTTTCGCCTTGGGCAGAGCAAAAACTTAAAAAAAAAAACAAATGTTTACTTTGATATATGAATCACAGCAGGGGCTTCAACCACACTCCAATTCTTGACTAGAACTCATGGAGTCACGAACTCTGGCACATCTTCATCAGACTCCTCTTCAGTAACAGCATAGACCCCAAAACTGTAATCAAAGTCATCTGAGACATAACCTGGATCCTCCATATAGGGCTCATAATCTTCATATGGAATGGAGAGACTTGTTGAACCATCTGATATGTAACCTTCAGACTCATCTTCGGACACGGCGTTGATATGAGAAGGATGGATGACCCCTCCACTGCGGAACACCTCATTGATCGGCGGGAACTCTTGATTTCTGATGACCTACTGAGTAGACTCACTGGAAAAACCAAGACCTTTCTTGTTCTTATTCTCTGGCAAAAATAGCATCTTGCCCCAACCTGCCTGAGGACCATTGCTCACAACCTGTTGCACATCCTTGAATGATGACATAGGTACTATGGGTTTTTGAACACTGTCTCCTGCAATAGATAAAGCCCGGAACTACGTACCAACCTCTTCTTCAGCTTCAACATAAGAAAACGATGACAGGTGGCTCACCACCAAAGCTCTTTCCCCACAAACTGTAATTGTTTTGCCCTCAAAAGCATACTTCAATTTTTGATGCAGAGTGGAGGTGATTGCCCCAGTTTCATGTATTCATGGCCTCCCTAACAAACAACTAGAGGCGGCGCGAATGTCCATGACTTGGAACATGATCATGAAAGTCCGCAAACCGATAGTCATCGGCAGATCTACTTCACCAATTACCGCTTTTCTAGATCCATCAAAAGCTTTGACGATGACATGACTGGGTCTCATCGGCGATCCCTGATAAGACAACTTGGATAAAGTGGTTTTAGGCATCACATTCAGAGAGGATCCAGTATCAACCAACACACTGGACAAAGAATCGTTCCCACAATTCACAGAAATATGCAAGGCCATATTATGCTTCTTCCCTTCTTCTAGGAGATCTTCCTCATTGAAACCCAGATTGTCGCATGCAGTAACATTACCAATGATATTATCAAATTGCTCCATTGTGACATCTTGCTCTACATATGCTTGCTCCAATATCTTTTGGAGCGCTTCCCTATGTGCCTCAGAACTCATTAGCAACTGCAGAACAGAGATCTTAGACAGGGTTTGCAGAAGCTTATCTGCAACTCTATATTCACTGCTCTTGATTACTTTCAGCACTTCGTCCGCCTTGGACAGATTGGATCCACCAGATTGATCCACAATTGGGTCCTTTGAACTTGGTTGCTCTACTGAAATTCCATTGTCTTTCGAGGGCAATGAAGGGTAAACTCGACCGCTTCTAGTTACTCTGCTGACATTTGCAATATTAACAACCGAAGGCAAAGTAGGTAACGGTACCTCCTTTCCATCTTCCAACATTGTAGCGTTATAACGGTAAGGGATAGCCTTACTAGAAGTGTAAGGGACCGGTCCTGGCACGTTGATTACCAAGGGAGTAACGGATGACTTTCTACTATCGTACGTGATCTCAATACGCTCCAACTCCTTGAAGTGAGGCACTATCACACATACTTCTTCGACTTCCTAATCGCTTCCTTCTGAGTAACTCTGAATCATGTTTACGGAGGGTGAACCATGGGATGGCAATGGATTGTCCTGCACATTAGGATTGGAATCCTTAAAGGATAAGATTCCGCACTTAATGAGCCTATGTACGTTGCTTTCATTCCAAAACAACTCTCAATGTCATGACCTGGAGCACCTTGATGGTATGGGCAAAACCTGTCAGCTCTGTATGAAGGAGGGGGATTCTTGGGAATCTCAGGTGGTGCCCTTGTCTGGATATGACCTTTCTGAATTAATGCTGGGAAAAGGTCAGCATACTTCATAGGGATGGGATCAAAGTTCATTTTCCTGTATACACGACCCAGATTGTTGAATGGTTGATTCTGTTGAGGAGACTGTAGGCTTTGTTGATACTGCGGTTGCGATTGATAAGCTGGAGCGTTGAACACAGGTGATATTGCGACAACCTGACATGGCGATGGATATCTCTTTCTGAATTGCCCTCTGTGTACAACATTCACTTCCTTCTCCTTCTTCTTCACAAAACCACTTCCGTATTTCTTAGCACTACTAGGAGTATTCTATTCTTTGACCAATCTTCCTTCTCGGATCCCCTCCTCCAAGCGCATCCCCATATTCATCATTTCAGTGAATTCGCTGGGAGCACTTGCTACCATTTTCTTGTAGAAGAAAGAACCAAGGGTCTTTAGAAAAATCTTGGTCATTTCCCTTTCCTCTAATGGTGGCGTAACTTGCGCGGCCAACTCGCGCCAATGTTGAGCATATTCCTTAAAGTTCTCTTTGTCTTTCTGCATCATGGCCCTCAACTGATCTTTGTCAGGAGCCATGTCTACATTATATTTGTATTGCTTGATGAAGGCCCCGCCTAGATCGTTGAAAGACCGAATCTCCGCATTATCCAACCATATATACCATTTGAGCGCAGCGCCTGTCAGACTATCCTGGAAGTAGTGGATGAGCAATTGATCGTTATCAGTTTGTGCAGACATCTTTCTGGCATACATGATGAGATGACTTTGAGGGCAGGTTTTCCCTTTGTACATCTCAAAATCAAGAACCTTGAACTTCGGTGGAACCTTAACATTCGGGACCAAGCACAAGTCAGAAGCACTCTTTCCAAATAGATCTTTTCCACGAAGGCCTCTTAATTCTTTCTGCATCTCGGAAATTGGTCTTGAAAACCGTCCATCCTCTCTTCAACACCCACAGTTTCAGTCGGAGATCCATGGTATATCGGTTCATCTAGGATACATGGAGTAACATTCACATGTGGCGGTGCAGTGGTCATTACAGCAGCAGTGGTAGGTACGGTTTGCACAGCGGTCACGACATGGACCTCAGGAACAGGTGGGCGGTAGCCAGCGGGAGTGAAATGAGGAGGCATTCCCCATGGAAAACCTGGCGGCATGCTGTAGGTCACTTCGGCAACAGTAGGCACCACTGGGATCGGTGCCGACACAACCTCGGAGATAACAGTCCTTTGAACCTCTTGGTTGCTGAGTGTGGCTTGATTGGACAAAGCTTCCACTAGACCATTCAACCTCTCCAAACTTTCCTTCAGAATTGCAACTTCATCACGGAGCATCTTGTTCTCTTGTTCAAGCTGGTCCATCTTTTGGCGTTGACTGGCACGAGTATTGTACCGGTGATTCAGCTTGTCGAAGGTGGAGATGAAGCAAGAGTGAGACCCTGGAATGCAAACAATGCTATGCTTATGCAAAAATGCAAATGAGTATGAAACTTCAAGAAACTCAAATTATTTTTCAGTATTATAATGTTGGAAAAACTCATTTATTTTTGATATTCGAGAAGCATTACAAAGCAAAGTACTCTTTTAAGAGTTTATTACATTGAAACAAAAGTAAAAGAGAACTCATAGATCTACTCCTTATGATCTTTCTGCACACGAAGCTCCTCCACCAACTGATTGACGTGTTCCTGTAATTCGGCCTTTTCACTGATGAGTCGATCTACACATTCTTTCCAAGCCACAGTAACTGGGGGAAGATCATCCCGGGTGACAGTTCTTGAAGAGGTGTGAGGGGAAAATGAATCTTCTCGTGCCTTCCTTTTTCTTGCAGATTCTATTTCTGGCAGCTTCTGAGACTTCACTTTTTCTAACTTGAGGGTGAAAAACTTGTTCCTCCAAGCGGCTTTCAGTTTCCGAGCCTCGTCCAAGGCGGTCTTTAGCTGATCTACTTCACTCACATCAAACCAATCAGGATCATGAAAGGTCAACACCATAGGTTCATGAAAAGGGAACGACATCTTGAGGTCGAGAGCCCTCTCGCGCACCCAACGTAGATAGTCTTCAGAGACAGCACAATTGGGGTATCCTAAAGCAGTCATCCCTTCCTTATTGACGTATCTCCACGCGTAAATTATGACGTTCTTCAGGTCTGGATCTTCTCCTTCCTTGAGAAAGATTCCTTCCAACAGAGCTTGGTTAGGTATTTCGATCATGGGATGCCCAAATTGTCTGCGGGCCAAAGCGGGATTGTAACTGATGCATCCTTCTCTCCCAATGAGCGGTATGTTGGTGAATCCTCCGATGCTGGGAATCATACATACACCTCCATAAGCAGGGTCGTACCACATGATATCTGAGTGAGTAAGGGCCATAACTATCTCGGACCAACGGGGTGTTTATATATCTTCCCAAATAGACGGATGCCAAGTTAGGCGAGCGATGAACCATGAGTACAACAAGGCGGTACAGCAGACAATGTGTCCTCCCCCTTCGGCATTCTTCGAGTGGATTGAATGGTACGTGTCAGCTAGCAAGGTGGGAACTGGATTCTTGAGTATGAACAGTTTAATTGCATCCATGTCGACAAAATCATGAATCTTTGGGAACCAGAAAATCCCATAGACCAACAAAGCAAAGGTAGCTTCCAAGATAAGGACCTCCTTTCTTTCAGCATGGTAACAGACTTTTTCAATCAAGAAATCGGCTGGAAATCCAAGGACTCCTTTCTTGGTGGTAAAGTGTGCTTGAACGTCTGCTAGGCTGAGATGACTAGCATTTGCAATTTCTTGGTGGCTGGGTATGTCTTCCCGTCCGGTGAATATAGGTCGGGCAGTCACAGGTATCCTTAAAAATTCAGAGTATTCTTCCAGAGTTGGCATCAACTGGTAATCCGAAAAAGTGAAACAATGGTACAACGGGTCATAAAACTAAACCAAAATCTCCAACAGTCTATCCTTCATCTTGAGTTTGAGGAAGTAAAAAACTCCTCCATATTCTGTTGAAAAGGCGTTGTGGTTCTCGATGAGTTTTTCCAGTTCTCTTAAGCTTTAAATGTTAGGACTCTGAAAAGTGTACTTCAAAGTTTCTATTCTGAAATCCATAGTTATAATACCTACAAAACTAAATTGAGTTTCTTGAAGTGAATAAAGAAAAGAATGCAATGCAAGATGAGTAGGACTTTATGGGATCCCAACTATTTATAAACATTGCGGTAAAAGAAAATGTTTTATTAATTTTTGAAACGGATTACAAATAATTGCTTTTAAAAGTCCCAAATAAATAGCTAAATAAAAGTTAACGAAAGCCCTAAGGAAGTTCTGAATTCCGCCGCTTGAGCTCGTCTTCCAGCTGGGTCTTCTCACGGATAAGGTTATCCACAATCAACTTCCAAATAGTACATTGAGGGTCGGAGGAAAATAAATCCTCTAGAACTTTCCTCTTCTTGCAAGGGAGTAGCTCTTCATCCTTCGATTGTAGCTGCTTCTGAAGTTCATCCCTCTGTTTCTGAAGTTCATCATTCTCTGCAACCGCTACTTGATACTTGTTTTTCCATGACTCTGACTCATGTTGTGACTTCCTCAAAGCGACTCCTAACTTCTCATCTTCGGACGTAAAGACATAAGTGGGTTCCCTTCTTAGAGGTATAGGAACTTGACGAGAATAGGGCATCTTCTCTCCGACCCACTGAAGGTATGGTTCTAAGGACACACAATTAAGTTTCCCAAGACTATCTTTCCCTTTCTTGTGCAAATGCCCCCACGCATCTACAATCTTCTCTTGAAGCTCTTTGTTATCCTTGAAGAAAATGCTCTCCACTTGAACACTCTTAGGTGGTTCCTTCAACGGATATCCCAATTGTCAACGAGCTAGAACATGACTATAACTAATCCCTCCATAAAATCCAAGCAAGGGTATGTTAGCAAAATCTCCACAATTATCAATGATCAAAATCCCATCATACTCACGACTATACCAATCAATGTCTGAATGAGTCAAAGCCATAATCTTTTCTGACTAGCGTCCACTATTAAGGTTCCAAAAATAAACATACTTAGGCAAGTGCGAAATAAACCACTTGTACAGTAAGGGCATACAACAGGTGATCATCCTTCCACCATGAAGGTTTCAGAGATGCACAGAATGATAGGTGTTAGCCAATAAGGTGGGGACGGGGTTCTTCTTCATGAAAATCTTGATAGCATTGAGGTCGACGAACCCTTCAAAACTTGGGAGCAAAAACACTCCATAAACAAGTAGAGCAAAAATTGTTTCAAACGGAACCCTATTCGTATAGTCATCATAATATCGGGCTTTCTCGATTAAGAAATCTGTAGTCAGACCGAAAGTCTCACCTTTAGTAACCATATTCTCCTTGATATCAGATGCTTTAAGGTAGAGGATCTTAGCATTGTCTTGCTCCTTAGGGTCGTCTTCTAGGAAAGGGAAGGAGACTCTTCCAAGATGGTTAGACCAACCAAATAAGAGTATTCTTCTAGGGTAGGTAACAACTGATAATCCAGAAAGGTAAAACAATGATAAACCGGGTCGTAGAATTGTAGCAAGGCAGAAAGGAGATTCTCATTTACCCCACGACTCAATAAAGGTAGTAACTTCCCATATTTTCTCTTGAATCATTCTTGGTCTTCAATCAAAGCTCCCAACTTCCTTAGGTCACCCAATTTAGGACTCTTAAAAGTATATTTTAAAGTATTTCTTCTATTGGAATCCATAGTGTCCTACAATGCTTATAAACAAAGGTAAATCCCATGAAGTCCAATATAGTATGATGCTATATGGATGCAACAAACACAAGTAGGCACATAAGGACACATATGTAAACAAACAAGAAGGTCCTAGGTTTGCAACGAGCGTGGAGTAAAGGGTCTACCCCTTCCCAACGGACAAGGACTAGTGGTGGATTATACCTGCAGAACAAGGTTCTAAGAAGGTCCCAAAGTCATGAGTCCATCTATCGGATATTATCAATTTCCCGACTAACTCGGTGGTTAATAATATTCTCAAGAGAACTTCTTTTTAGTGTAGCATCGCGTAGCACTACTTCGGGACTACTCCCTCATAGTCTCGCACTACGCCCTAATAAAGGCCAAAGCGGGGTTAAAGGTAACTACGGTCCTCAATATCACGGACTCCAATCAAAATAGTAAAAGTTTTCACGACTACTCGTTCAACCGAACTATTTTAGAAAGGGTCTCCATTGAGCGGTGATTCTCGAGTCAACTTGGTCGGGACTCACTCCCTATAAGCCTCGTCGAATATATCACCATCCTATCTTAAGTTCACTCAAGTCCGGGTGTAGGACTTTGTCTCACCACTCAAAGATATCAACCCAAGAAGAAACAATTAAACAATTATACAAATAAACAGATAATCAAATATAACAATAAGCAAGTAAAATAAACAAGTTAGGGAAACCCACTGAGTTTCCCCAGTGAAGTCGCCATTTCTGTCGCGGTGAAATTTGGATACCAAGCTATTGATGAGCTTGAATCTTAATTCATTTGCATCCGAACTTTGATTTATCCAAAGGAAGGGAAAAAGATCGCAATTCCCACAATGCAATGCAAATGCAAGCTAGAGAGTTTTAGGTTCGGGGGTTGGTTAAACTTAGGGAAGGTGCTAGCATCCTAAGTTTCTGCAGTACTATACAGGAACCTCTTGTTTTATGTTTGTTTTATTGTTAAGGGTTTATCTGCTTAAAGGATGAAAGACCTAGGGGTTTATTTCTAAGTATGCTCGATAAGATATCGCATCTTATGCCTACATATCCTTACGGGAGTGGAATCAGAGTATCTGTAGTTCCCCTAAATGGTTTGAGGAGTTCTTTGACTGTGGTCAAAGTTCCTACGGTTTTAGGGTAGTTGATTGATTGATTTTAGGAGAAAAGATGAGTTATCATTTTAAGGGAGATTACTTGATTTGAACCACCACAACGTTGTAGGAAAGTTGATTATGTTGTTATGGGGTGGAAGTTTTATCTCGCTTAAGATGATTAACATCTTATTCTCTAATGTATTTGAATATTTGAATTGAGTTGAATTGTTTTCCTATGTTGTGAAATAAAAGACAAAGGTCCTTTCTACGGGGTAGGATCTATCTTAGAAGATCGACTTGAATGGGATCAAGTATCATGGGGAAATGATGCAAATGGGATGCATACGCGCAAGTTTTTATGTTACGTGCAAGTTCTTCCTTTGGACAGAATGCAATGCGATAAAGTAAATGCGGTAAATAAATTGTGGAAGATAAAGACGATAACTAAGCATACACAAACGCATGAAAGCGCTAAGGTGTGTGAATTGTGAATATGGAATCGTGCACGATTGATTAATTACGATGTTGGTTGATTTTAGACGGGATTATCAGTTTTAGTCGAATTATACTTATGAGAAAAAAGGTTATTGATTAGATTAACATATTAGAGATGAATTGATTTTGAGGAAATGTAGACTTAATTTTATGAAAAAAGGTTGTATTGCAATTTTTTGTAAAAGGTTATATTTGTTCTTATTATTTCTTAATAAAGTTATCTTAATTTATTTGAGTTGATTTATAAGAAAATGGTATTTTCTTAGTGAAATTGATTAATTTTAATAAAAGGTTTTATTATTAAATATTTTACAAATTAAGTTTTTAGAAGAAAAGGTTTTAAAAGTGATAAGATAAATTGTTTATTTAAAATAAAATAAAAAGGTTTTACTATTAAGGTGAATTAATAATATTACTAAAGTTGAGAGAATAAATCATAAATTGGTTTTAGTTGAATTAAAATATTAATCAATTAATTTAGACCTAAAGACTAATTATTTAGTTAATTTAAAGGATATTATTTTAATAAAAGCTAAAGGGTTAATTAGGATTAAAGGTTTAAAAATTATATATTAAAACGGATTATTAGTTTTTATTTTAAAAGGATTAATTAAAGTTAATTAGAAAAAAGGCGTTGGGTCCGGTGTTACGCGGTGCATGATTCTACCGTGGGCACGCAATGTGATCCGTTATATCTCGAGGTAAGTGAAGTGTGTGATGATAGTGACGATGGACTACGGTACTACCGTGGTCGTGCATACATACAATTTATAACTTTTACAAAACAACAGAAAAACAAATACAAACAAAGAAAAACCAAAATGACGGAAACCCTTATCATTCACTCGCCCGGCCTCTCTCTCGATTCACCACTCTCTCGATCCTTGTTTCCTCCATAATTGTAGTTGAAACACAGATCAAGGCATCAAGCATTCAACAATCTTAAAATGTATAGAGAGTTTTACCGAAGGTGGGAGGCGGCGGCGGAATGTGAAACGCGAGCGGTTTCTTTCTGCAATCTTGCGATTGGCTTCAGAGGCGACAAACTTCGGAGGCTTGGCGAAAAAGATGAGTTCTCCCTCTATTCTTTCGATTTGAGTTACTTAGGGTTTTATGATTTTCACTGAGTTTTGGGATTTCATCAAAAAATGTCCTCTTCGTCTCAAAATCCCTCCTTTTATAGGCGAGTTTGGGCTTTAAAACTCTGATTGAATGTTTTGATTGCTGTATTAAGACCTTCTATTTCTGTGTTGGACAATCATTTGAAAACCTTCCTTTCTCGTTTGATTGAGTTAATGTTGTTGATGAGAATCCCTTTCTGTGTGATTCTGTGATAATTACGATTTGAAAGTCTCTTAATTGATTTGGATATGCTGCTTTGAGATATGAAGAATCTGCTAGCTGTCTTGAATTAGATCTTTTTCAAAAAGGCATATTCCTCAATTGATTACTAACTCTGAATTGTTATTTGGCAGGGGTGAATAACAGTTGATTTGGGCCAAGGGAAACTAGCAGCCCAGAGTAATAAACATGAATCTCATACAGAATTGGAGTCCGGTGGTTTATTGAGCAATAAGGATGGGGGCTAAAGTGGAAGTCACCTGATGCGTTATTCGATATCTGATTTCACCATGCGCATAGTTTTGCATACTTCCAACTGATAGGTAACTTTATCTCATCTTTTTCACAGTTAAAATCTTTTCCCATGAGAAGAGGTATTGGTTCTTTCTCGAGTTTCCCCAACTCTTCGAAATGATCCAGTGAAAAGGTTTCATGCTTTTACTTATAATACATAAATCCATGAGTTATATTATTCTTGTCTAGGTAACTAGAAGTGCCACAAAGTTCACTTTCAGCTTCTGTTCTGAACATAGGTCGAAACTTGCGAGGATAGATTGGAAATTTAGTGGGAGAAGTAACCAACTCAATTGACCGGAGGAACATAGGAGACAACAAATGATCACTGATGCATGAGCTTGATTCAAGTTCAAGGAGTTTCCTCTTAGGTATCTGATGGGTATCTGTACATTGGAAATCAAACTCTCGAGAATCAAGCAAGCTGTATTTGGTAGAATTTTCTACTTCATTAAAGAGAGGCCCAATAGTGCTGTCATCACTGTCAGAGGCACGTCTTCGGTTTGGTAGAGTATTTAGTGAATGTCCATGGCGTAATCAACCAGGTTGTGTTGTTTAACTGAGTTTTCCTTTTGGTTTTCTGTAGTTTAGGCCTAATGTCACAAGTTGTAATTATCATATGAAGGAGGTAGTGGACTGGTTATTGTTTCTTGAATATTCCACTGATACACTCAATTTCTTTGCAGATTTATCTCGGTGGCCAGTCACAATCTTGGAAGTTTGTGGAAGAAGGTGTCCTTCTCAACACTATCTTTCAAACTGAGAATTTCCATGAAATGTATGGTGTCTACCAACTCCTGTTATCTATAAGCTTTGAAGTGTTCAAGCTACGAGGAGGCGTGGAACTCAGTAACCACTGGTAATCTAGAAGCAGAGAGTTGAGAATGGAGGCAATGTTACGTAACTCTTCTATTTTGCTCAATTTCAAGCCAGAGACGAGCTCGCGGAGAAGATAGCCCATGCCCCAAGAATCAACGGCCCATGGAGGAGACTTCTTAATTACACCCCATTCAGATTTTGCCAGCTCCATCGTTTTGTATTGAGTTGCAACAAGCCACGCATATTGCAGCACTTGGAGAGATGGTTCTATTTTATGAGGTTATGCTGAAGCAGCTTGCTTGCGACGGTGTTGTCGAACGCATGGAGGCTGTCACGTTATCCACAGTCCAACAATATCAATGTAGCATATGTGATTTTGTCAATAATATAACTGATATGAATTTTTAAGTAATGGAGCAGCCCTTTGCAACGTTGTATAACTTATATTTCTTGCATTTGAGTAGGTGATACTTTGTAACAACTTCCTGAATTGAATAGCAAAGTATATAAACTTCAAATTGGCCTTATGATGGATTTTTATTTTGTGTATTTCTAGAATTTGATCCTCCATAAACTTTGAGTTATGTCTTGGAATGTGTTTAAACGAAGTTGAAAGTCCTCTTAGGCTCCATTCAACATGTACGCAGGAACCAATACCAGAATGAAAATGAAGTCCAATTTGTTGCACCAACTTAATGAACTCAAAAAATAGCCTTTGAGTCTTGAACTTATAAGCACGAAAAAAATTCCCAAAAAGGTCTACTTGTTTTAGGATCTTGCTAGGCCCAAACCATTCCTTTGGAAAATGCATTTTGGACATAAGCCTCGAGTTTAAAACTTGTCGCTTCGAAACTTCCTTATAAAACAATGACCTACGCCTTTGACATATTTATTTGTGAGTATAAAAGTTATTTCCACTTGTAGTTACTGCAGCTGCACATACTAGTTAGTCATAATAAACATGCGTACAAGGGAATAAAAGTAAAACCAGCAAGGAAAGAAAGAGAACACAATGAGGTGGGATTTTAAGATCAAAAATTATGGTGCGACAATATCCAGACCAAAAGGGGGAGAAGGTTCTATCCAGACCTATGATGTTAATCCTATTGGTTCTATCCATACCAAAAGGGAGGGAGAAGGTTCTATCCCGACCTATGGGTTTAAATCCTATTGGTTCTATCCAGACCAAAAGGGGGAGAAGGTTCTATCCAGACCTATGGGTTTAAATCCTATTGGTTCTATCCAGACCAAAAAGGGGAAGAAGGTTCTATCCAGACCTATGATGTTAATCCTATTGGTTCTATCCAGACCAAAAGGGGGGAGAAGGATCTATCCATACCTATGAGGGTATTGAGCTATCTATGACCCAATGGGTCAATAGAGAGACTTTATTTTGGAAGGGAAAAGATGAGGCAACTTGGATGAGAACTAAAAAGTTTCATCACTTGGGGAAATAATCTTAACAAAGCAATAAACATTCAAACATGATGAATACAAACAGATATGGTTACAACCAAGAATAAGCAAACATATTACAATAAGCAAGTATTTCAATCAAGATGAATGGTTACAACCAAGATAAAGTATAGAGATATCACAATATCAATGATTTCAAATAAGATAGATGGTCACAACCAAAGCATGCAAGCATATCACAATATCAAGCAAGGATTACAATCAAGATAGATGGTCACAACCAAAAACATGGTATAAGGATATCACAATATCATGAAGGGGTTCTTACAAGACATAAACACAAAGGGTGAAAACCACAGACATATCTTGACAAAGATAAAGGTAACAACCAAGCAAACAAGTTATAACTTCATGGGGATGGAAATCAAAAGAAAGAAACATGATGCTCACAAGCAAAAGTAATTACAATCACATACACAAAAGAGTTGACAAACAAATGCTCACATCAAGTGCAAAATTAAACTTTAAGAAAAGGAATCCAATGTTTTGAATGGTAAAGGAGGGTAAAAACCCTAACAAAGAAACATGACAAATTTCAATGCAAAGTGTTTTCCAAAAAAGAAAATTCTAGAATATTCACATACCATATGAAAATATGCAAAAATACAAGATAATTGCAAAAAGAATCATTCACAAATGATAAAAAAAAATGGTGAAGTTATGTTATTTTGAATTTTGAAGAAAAATCAAACATTTTAGTGATAAAAAGTAAGGAAATGCGCTTGGTGGGTGTTAAACCCACCACCTCTGGGTTACAAGATCAAAATCTTGCCAAGCCAACTAGAGGCGCGCGCGTGACAATTGTAATAAAAATAGAGAGAAAAGTGTGAAAACAAGAAAAATACGAAAATGACCAAAAAGGTTGATCTCCACACGGATCGAACCCAGGTCAGGTAACATGGCAAGGCATTTGAAACTTAAGGCATAACCACTGGGGTGGCGATACATCTGTGTATTATGCCACCCCTAATAATACATAAACTACTCATGCGTGTAATTCTGGGCAACTCTCAAGGCAAAAAACAAATGAAAAGCTACAAAACGGTTTGATTCCAATCTCACCAATTCTCAACCAATTTTAATAAAGTAAAAGTCAAACATGCTTGTTTTTTGAAGAGGATTGTGATGGTGTCAACCAAATACCAAGATGATGCACACACATTGAGATTCAAATGAACATGCCAAGTGGAGTTTGAAGTGCATAGTTGAATTGTTATGGATTAAAACTGATGCAAGTGAGAATAGTAGGGATCTGTTCAAGCTCTAAACATGATGTAGAATAAATTAACAGAAGTTTTAAACATGAGATATTGGTGGAATTCTTGTTTAAAAAACTTGGTATCTCAACCATATTAATGAATCCAAAACAAAACAGCCAAGCTGCTAATCCACTGTCACAAATTAGAAACATCTCATACACATAATGCAAAAACTTGGAAAGAAGAAGGAAAATGAAATGCAAACAGAAGTTGGCAGGCCCTAGGTGTGAACTGACATAACTTGTTTAAATCAAAATGCCAGGCAACAATGCATAACAACAAAGATGTTTACACAATAAGTTCATAAGCCAACAAACAGTTTTTTTACCATAGCAAACCAAATGAAACAGTTTGGCACAAAACAGAAATTGCATCACAATGCAAGCATATATGCAGCACTAAATTATGCACAAGTTGGACAGTCCTAGTTCACACATGGAAATAGCAGCAAGTTCTTGGCATTTCACCAATATCCATTGATGAATTCCAACATTAGTATAGCTTCAATAGCAGGTTAAAAATAAGGTAAAAGAAAGTCACACAAGGGTGTTTTGTTAACAGAATCATCAACACAAATTCATCACTAACCTCAGTTCGAAGCCCTTCAACTGAAAACCACAACATGACCAAACTTTAATAATTAAACTTGACAATAATCAGGTATGATGAGTTGACAAACTCATACCTCAAATATAGTCATTGACAACATCTGTAGACCCTAACATGACAATGCCTATAACCAATAACCATTAGTCCAAATTGTTCACAAATGCAAGTTCACACACTCTATGACAGTAAGCATCCTAAATGCAATCAAACTTGATGCAACCAACAAACCAAACAACAATCCTAGTGCAAGATCCTAATGACAGTCCTATGCACACTTATTAAAATGCTAGATTAATTCAAGTATGCACTAAGTAACATAAACCACAAGCATGACTAGGAATTAAACCAACCAAATCTAGGCCTAAATAGAATTATGAGTTTGACATTACAATGTCAAGTCTAAAGGGAATGAAGAGTTAGAAACTCATGCCTTATAGTCCTTACACCAACTCCAATAGTAGACATGAACAACAGACTCAGTATGAAAACAAGGCTTGAAGATTCAACCTGTCATGAATTTCAACAGAAACATGGTAACAACCTCATGAACTTAGCATGAACCAATACTAAACTCAGTTAACAGTCACAACTCAATTGATCAAACATGGAAACTGACTTAGAAATGAACAGCAACATAAATCTTGACATTACCATGCCAAGTCAAGAATGATTGTATTCTCAAACAAATATACTTAAAGCAAACCACCATGAGTTGACAGTTTTCAAAACAAACCTTGATAAAACAATTATGAATCTTACCATGACAATGTTTAGATCAATTAACCATCCATCCACAACTCTATCCACACAGACAAACTTGCAAGCCTTGTGGTTGTAGGCATTTTACAACATAAATGTGACATTCTTGGTATAACAATACCAAACAGTCTAAACAACAACCCCTCTAATGCTCTAATGACAGTAACAAATCACATAGATCTTTTCAAGCACAAGGTTTAAAACTCACAAATGAAAGTGACAACTTGATCATTACAATGCCAAACAAATCAAATACGAAAGCCTTATAACAGTTATACCTTCAAAATGCCAACTACTAACATAACAATGTTCAAAGAGAAATCAGAGCATCTAACCTAGATCTCTTCATGTTAACAGTTTTTAAATTCCAAAACAGTTTTGGTGTTAATGAATATAAAATCCACATAACAATGTCAAGCCTAAACTGACTATGTATTTTAACAACATACTTTCACAAAAGTAACAACATACACACCTTATCCTAATGACAGCCTAACATCAAACGCACATGGTATTGGCCAAGTCAAACCTCACACAAATTTTGACAGCAAAATAAGGTATTGGTCATCAACAAGCCTCAACAGTCCCATGAATCATCCCAATAACCTTTACCAAGTCCAACAGAACTGTACATCTTACAAGCATACTCAAAACATGTTATAGACCAAGTTCAAGCACAAAGATGATCTAAAAATGCACTAGGATTGAAAATGGCCTATGGGTTGAAAAATGCACATGAGTTAAAAATGGCCAACACAGAAATGTAGCAGAACCAAAACCAAACCAGTTTCAAATGATACAAACATCACATGTATCCAACATATAGGGATTTCTAAATCAAATGCCAACAAACAGATTCGTGATATAAAAATGATGCTGCAACAGAAGCAAATCAATATCCTTCACAAACAGAACCAAAACAAGACAGCATCAAAACCTCATGAAGTTGCAAACAATCCTTCATATGTTCATACATGACATAGAGTAGCATCTAAGTGAATCTTAAGGCTTAACACACAGCAGCACAACATTGTATGATCATTGAAAAAGTAATACACATTGATGAGCAAAATATGGCAGATTCAAACATGACTGCACATTGCATTTAAACTCAAACCAACTAAAGCACATTAAACATACTCATGATAGTTTAAGATGAGGATAGTGACTACCAACCTCTTGTAGACCTCCAAGCAAGCTAATATAGAAGGGAAAACCTTGAAGCCTCCCAAGTGAGATCCAACCAATGCTTTGATGAAGATGACAGCTTTTCTTGCACTTGAAGTAAACAAATGATCTTTATGACAGAACTTAAAACAAGTGTTGGTGATGGTATTTTAGGTTATAGACAGTTGGTACATCATAAAACTAAGGTGTTTGGAGGTTTACAATGATCAAAACAGGCCTGAGCAGTGATTTGGCTGATTTTGTGTGTGAAGCCAAACTTTGCTTGGTTGAAAGTTCACTTTTGAGAAAATGAAGTTTTTGACTGGTTTAAAAGCTTGAACACCTCCCAGACATCATTTTTGGATTGTGTGGATGGTTTGTGATGATTTTGAGTGGGTGAAAATGGTTTTGGAAGGCTAAATGCTCAAGGCAGATTTTTGAGAAGTTTTGGAATGATTTCTTCACTTATAAGAAAATGCAAGGCAAGATGAGAGCTATGGTTTTCTCTTGGGTTTTAGAGTGCTCTGGTGTGTGTTTCAACATAAAGGAAACCTCTATTTATAGGCAAGGAATGGTTGGGGCAGATTTGTATTTTGGCATTTTGGAGGGAGTTTTTGTGATGAAAATCTTATTCAAGATCATGGACAGCTGCACACTCAAGCCCTTGGCTCAATGCAAGGCATAAATCAAGTGGTAAGGAAGACATGGAAGTGACTGAAGTGAAGCTAAAGAGTAGGAGAGACTGTTGCTGCAAGATTTCCATGAAAAGTTTCTCTTTCCTCTTTGATTTCTTTGATTAAAATATTGCAACTTGCCTACCACTTGCAAAAGCTACCAAATCCCTTCATTTTCTGCACCTCTACTCATCATACTCTCTAATTATCAGATAGAAACATGATCAAATGGCTTAGAATAGTTCAATTGGTTAAATAGTGAGTTTGTGAAAAAGTGAAATGGTGAACTCAAGTGTTGAAACCCCAACTTGCCGAATTCATAACTCTCAACTCATAAGGGCTATGGAGGAGTTCTAGTACATTTTGGAAAGCCCTCATGAAGCTCTACAACTTTCATGTTTTCATAATCTTCATATTCCAAATGAAACTAGGTCAAAAATTTCCTTATGATTGAAGAGTTGACTTTTTGGTCAACCGAACGATCGATCGATGACTACTGAGTCGACTGTTGATGTTTCGGGTCTTTTGAGGCCTTGAAACTTCTTGAGTGGACTTTACTAAGTCATATGAACTTCATGGACCATGATCCCACCATTGAAACACCATTTAAATCAAAAGTCAAACTACAGATTGGATTCATACTTGATCCAATGGAGTATATTTGATGATGTGGAGACTTATTTAATGGAGAACCAATCTCATACGTTGACTGATTAAACCGTCGAAACCTCGATTCTCGGCTGTACTAAACCCTAATTCACCTGTATCTTAACAAAGACCAACTTGAAATAGGTTAAGGTTAGATAATCAAATGCATATGGTCCTAATATGATGATGAGGATCTAAGGGGTCAAAATTTGGGGTGCAACAATTGGCTTTTTACATAAAAAAATAAATTGAATTTCCAAACCTGATTAATCGCAAACAAAGTGTTCGATAAATTGTTTGTCTGTATTTTTATCGCTTTGTGTTCATTGGAAAAAATCATTACAAATATATTTGCATTTGATTTATTTATGTGTTGTACCCCAAAGTTTTACCCTAGATTCCATCATCATTCTAGGATCATCAACATTGATTATTTAACCTTAACCTATTTCAAGTTTGTCTTTGTCAAGATGCAGATGAATTAAGATCCCATATAGTCAAAGTCAGGGTTTCTAGGGATTGAACAGGAAAGGTCTTGGATTGATCCTCCACGTAAAAAGTATCTATATCATTAAGGATGTCACATATGATAAAGAGTGAGTCCAATTTGAGGTCGTCACCAAGAGATTGGAAGCAGTGCAGTGCAAGAACCCTAATTAGAGTTTCTTATTGGAAAAGTCAACTGTAGTTTGACTTTTGATCTAGAAGGTTTTCCAATGAAGTAATTGTGGTCCATGAGGCTCATATGACCTAATGAAGTCTACACAAGAAGTTTCAAGGCCTCAGGGAACCAAGAGCATCAACAATCGATCTGGAGATTTTCAATTGTTCGGTTCGTCTATCAGAAAAGTCAACTCATTAACCAACATAGTTTTTACCCAAAATTGAATCCAAACTTGCTTCAAACATTATTTCAAATCCAATTATGAAGTTTGGTGGAGATTAAATCAAGAATAGATAGGTAACTTGCAAATCAAGAAACAAGGGTATAGTGAAAAAAAACCCTAATTTTGATCAAACTTCAAATGATCATAACTTCCTAACCACACATCCAAATGGAGTGGTCCAAAGCTTGTTGGAAAGGTCTTAAGGAGCCTTATAAGAGTGTCCAACTGACCCATGAGAAAAAAGTGAATTGATTTGGAGTTATGAATCCATCAAGTTGTGTAGGATTTTAAACACTTAGAAATTTTGAGGTTTCTTGACTTGTAAGTCAAGAATTCAGCATTTTCACAAGGGTTTTTGACCTAGTTTCAAGTCGAATTAGTTACTAACTCAAACATAAATGTTATAGTAACTAATGAGGGCTTTATAAAAAGTATAAGTGAGTTTTATAACTCCTCATGGTTAGGGATAACCAAAGCTCACAAGTTGGCAAAAACTCACTACTGCAAAACCAGATCAGCATAGATGTCTTGATTTCAAAGCTTCTCAAATCAATTTTAATCAAGGTTTAAGCCTTATTTCTGATCTTCAAATTACTAATGGAAGTTTTTAGCACCATATTCCATGAGCTTGGCACAAGAAATGAAGAATATCATTGTTTAATGCAAGTTGCAAGAATGAATAGTGAAGAAAGAGAAAAATGGTGGCTGCCTTTCTTCAAACCACCAACTATGATGTAACTAGTCGCTTATCCCCTCAAGCATGATGAAAATAACTTATAGGGCATGGAGAAGCTCTTGTTATGGTGGCTTGAGGTCAGAAGTTCAAGATTGCATTGGTTGGCACAAAGATTTCCAAAGTTACAAGGCCAAATTTGGCATTTTGAGTCATTATAATCTTGCCTCTTATTCAAGACCTCTTGCTATAAATAGAGCCTCATTATAACATAAAAATAACACCAGTTCATTGCTAGAAACCAGCTAGAAATATCTCCCCCACTCAATCACCAAGTTTGTGCAAGTTGCCACCAAATTTCCAAAACCTCCCAAAATATGTTTTGCATTTTCACTTCCAAAACCTTTTCCAAACACTCTCCAACTCAAAAAACACTTCAAACACATCACAAATGATGTGTTAGAGCTGTCCAAAACCTCACTTTAGCCAGAAAACCATCCAAGCCAAAAGTCAACTTCCAAAACCTTATTTGTCGACTTTTCTGCATTTTGAAGGGCAACTTTCAAACCATTGCATTTCCTTGAGTTCCAAGACCAGTCACACTTCACATTTGATATATACAAACTGTCCATAAGTGATTCACACTTCTGTAACAAGATTGAAGCAAGTTTTCTTTGGAAATCTTGGGATTTTTTGATGTTTTCTTCACTATCAAGGCATTCTGCCCACTAGCTTGCTTAGAGGTTACTTGGAGCATCTTCTCATCATCCATGGAGCATTTGTAGACCATCAAAGAGCTTGTAGGATCTCTGGTTTTCTTGATTCCCAAGTTTGCAACACAAGGCTACAAGAGGTAAGCCTACAACTTGCATTTCTCATGCCATCTTGAGTTCTAGCCATGATTTTGTATTGAACATTGCTTAACATGTTTTATGTATGTTATATGTCATGTATGAACCATTTCTTGCAGCAAAATATGTAGTTTTTGAACTGTCAAATTCAGGCCACAAACTAGGCCCAACATAGTCACTTTTTGCATTTTGATTCCAATCGGTCAAACCACTTGTGCATTTCTTGATTTATCTTTAACCAACATGTATATGATGTATATATGATGTTTGTACACTTATTTCACAAATCACACCACTACGCAATGCTGCTCACGTGTTCTTGCTTTTGGTTGTCACCAAACTTGCCCTAACATTGATGCTATCGGGTTTTCTTGTGGGTTCATGGTATGAAAAAAATGGTACCACTGAATTCCTTGTTCAAAAATACACAATTTGTACTTTTGTTTCACCTTATTTGTTTAAGTTTTGATTGAGTTCCAATCCTTCATGCAAATGACCTAAAGTTGTCTTACCTTGTCATGACCTAGTTCTGCCCTTTTTGTGCACCAACTTCCCATGATCATAACTTGGTCATTTTTTATGATATTGATGCCATTATTTTTGCAAACTATTACTTAACATGTTTATTTTAATTGAGTAAAGAAAGAATTCAAGGATTGTTATCCTAGAAATACTTTGGTCCGCTTGAAAAACATGTGTTTTTAGGGTTTTTTCCATGGTGTTCTTGAACGTTTTCAACTTGTAACTTGATTTTTCTTGTGAGATTTATCTTGTTTGATTCATTTCCTTTCTATATTCATGGTTTCTTTTGTGAATGCATACATGGCCTGTTGAACTTCATCTGTGATCTATGCCATGATTCTTGATGTTGTAACCTCTTGAATGTGTTTACCATGTCTTATTATACTTGTTTATGTGTCTTGTTAGAACCATAACATGTTTAGGGTTTATTTCTTACCTTTGTGAATGCTTGAATGTGAATGGTATACCTTGAACTCCTTTGTGATTAATAACATGATTCTTGATGTTGTAACCTCTTGAATATGTTTCTCATGCTTCATTCTAATTGTTTATGTGTCTTGTTAGAACCATAACATGCTAGGGTTTTTTCGTGGTAAGAATCGGATATCAAATTATTGATTAACTTGAATCTTAATTCATGGTTAACCACCGATCTTTAATTTGTCCAAGGGAAGGGAAAAATATCGAATTACCCACAAGATGCAATGCGAATGCAAAGCTAGAGAGTCTAAGGTTCGGGGGTTGGTTAAACTTAGGGAAGGTGCTAGCATGCTTTTTAGAAGGAAGAGTTTTTGTTGGAATCGTTCTTTTGCAGAGAAAACAAAAGTTTGGAACCTTCTCTTCTTTCTCTGAGACCGTAGCATTCTGATTCTTCTCTTGATCATGAAGCAGGGGAGTAATTTGGCAGACAATTCTACCTTCTTTCTTTTAGACCTAGCTTGTCTTGTAACATGAAACTCACCTGTTTTGTTTCCTTTGTAGATGGTACTTCAGTATATGCCCTTTAGAGAATCAATTTGCGGCGATTCACATTCTTCTCAAAGATTAAAGCTCTCGAAATTCTCTTATGTTCGCCGGTAATAACACTCCAACTTTTGACAAGAAGACATCTCCTATTTGTTGGTGAGCACTCAATTCCTTCCTACCACATAATCTGAACTTTGAACTTGCAGATGTTTTCTGATGCTCTTACGCTATTGAGATACTCACGAAACCAAGCTTGATTAAACTTATGCAGGAGCTACGGTGGAATTAAAACGACTGAAGCATCAAACATATTGTGTCACGACTACGCATTGAAGGATCTAATTTCTACCAGTGGCGGAGATTAACAGCATGTTGTCGCTTTCTAGTCCGGGAGGCTGCATATTTTGCGTTGGGAGCTTCTTGGTGCTAGGGTCTTAAGATGGTCAAGGATAAATATTTTTACCATAAACTCTTTGTTTCATTACCACAACACATTATAATCACTAGAAAAACTTGTCTTAGGTTGTTATGAATTAGTTCCATGACCACATGATGGTTATAATTTAACGTATTTATCAGTCCGACAAGTCCAATAATTGTCTTTTGTCCTTTGGAATGTAATAGAGTTTTATCATCTATGACATGTAATAAACTTTATCATTCATATGGTTTTAGACAACATTCAAAGCAAATTCGATACTGGCAGAATATAAGGCTTTGGCCATTCCCTTAGATTTATGGGAAGCACTAGCTGGTCTTCTTCAAGCACTAACGTAATGACTCACAGGAGTAAATAAACCCATTGTGGTATAAATTCCATGTTTTAGTCATGTGATCTCCAGGATTTAGGTGCCTTTGAAATTCCACTTAGATGCATCGATACTAAGGTTTAAGAGAGGTGTGATCTTCTTCATACACGCCAAGATAGTTTCCACGAATATCATTGTCCACCCACTTGATTCACTCATTGCAAATGCGTGGGAATTCAATGACAAGATCCTCCTTGGTAAAATTTGGAAGCTTTACCACTCTCTCCTCAATATAAAGGCGATTAGTCAGAATTACCAGTGCCCAGAAACTTAGACAACTTCTCTTTTGGGAAAACCTATCAAATTGGCCTCTTTCTAATTTGGAATGGCACAAAACTCATGGACTTTGTAACTTGGTCACAAAACTCTTGAGTCTAATGGATCTTAAGGGTTTGAGTCCTGCCTATTTAAACCCTTTAATTGAATTTGAACTTCGAAGGAAATCAAATTATCCAGACCAGCCTTGGAACTAGTAATTGATTTAGTAACCTCCTTATTTTGCAATTTCTTGGCAACATTTGAATAAATCGCCAACACACTTCAATGTGAATTCCCAACACTATTTGGAAATCAAATGCGAGTAGAATAATGGACAATGGAAGGTAGAGCTAATGATACGGTTTGAATCCGTTTTGTAGTTATAACATGATCCCTTGCAAATTGAGTCTTGAAAATGATTGGTACTCTCTGAATCTTCGAATTGAATCTGATAGACTTATTCATATGCAAAATCTTCTTAAATTAAGCTTGAATTCTTGAATGGTGAACTTTAAACACAAATGTACTAGTCACGTCCCTGTGATGCCTGGCTGTAAGAATCTATACCTTGACATTACTGCACCTGCACAAACTGGTTAACCGTACACAAAAGTAAAAGAAAACAAGCCAGAATAAGCACAAGGAGGTGGGATCTTAAGTTCAAAAATTAGGGTGCTACAGGTTTGATTTTTGACTTGGTTGTTACCATGAAACTTGCTTACTTTCCCCCATGAATCCATGAACAAATGCTTGAACTGTTGTAACATTTCTTGTGTGTTTGATTGTTATCAATACATGTTTAAATGGTCTTATGTTGTTACATTTGATCCCATTTGATCCTTATAACATGCTTACTTCAAGTTGTAACTTGTTTGCATCAATCTTTTTTTAATGTTATAGATGAAATTTTTGTTGTTACACATGTTCTTTACTTGCATTGATGGTTGTTATCTCTATGTCTTTATGTTGATCTTGCCTATTGTTTATATGTTGTTAGATGTTCTTGCTTACTTCTTTAACTTTGTTAAGTCTTCCCCAAGTGATGGAACTTGTTAGTTCTCATCCAGTTGCCTCATCTTTTTACTATTCTAAAGGAAATTTTCTCTGTTGACCCCCATGGTCATAGATAGCTCATTACCCTCCCTCTGACTTTGTTAAGTCATATTAAACCCTAACTTAGTTAAGTTAGAACCTACTAGCCATTAGAATTTGCTTAATTATAAAAGACCCACCTTTACTAGGAGTGTTCTTCATCTAGAACCTTAAGTTAGAGTTTGTCAACTCTATGTAAGGATCATTGTCATGATTACTTACTTCCCCCTTGGCTTTTGTCAAAGTCAATCTTTTTGAGTGTACAACATAGAATACAGAGTTTTGTTAAACCCTATACAAGCATTGTTATGTTTGTTCCCTTTTGAACCTTGATCATAATCAAGTGTTCACCCACCCTCAGTGAGGTGAACTACGATTACTCTGATTTTATCCTAGTTAGGACATGTAGGCAAGAGATGCGATATCTTTGCGAGTAAACTTAGAAGCATCAACCATAGGTCTTTACCTTCAAAACCCTAACCTTGACCCCAAACCATAACAAGTAGTATAACATACAAACATGCAAAAGGTTCTTGTAGAGTACTATAGATGTTTAGGATGTGAAATACCTACCCTAAGCATAACCAACCCCCGATTCTCGAATCTCTTAGCGTTGTTGTTACATCGCACAAAAGGTCTTTCTTTCTTTAACCTTTCCTTTGGATAAATCAAAGTCCGTTGTGAATTTAATGAATTAAGATTCAACTTAATCAATATCTTGACATCACGATTCTCACCGCAACATTATGAATTGACAATTGTTGAACGATTTGTATTCATTATCATTCCAAAAGATTTACGTTACGCATTTAGATTTTTGATAGTAGGTTCGGTTAGACAACTCTATACGGGTAATTTTTCTGCTGCACCATATTTTTTAAATCAAATTTTTGCCAAAGTTTTTGGTTGTAAAATTTGTGATCTATTCACCTCCTCTAGATCGAAGACTATCGTCTAAAAAGTGGTATCAAGAGCTCTAGTTCACTTCGTGCTTGAGATATATTTCTTAGAAGAATGGCTACCAAATATAAGGGTGTGTACAATAGAGCAACAATTTTCACGCAAAAAAATTATGGCTATTGGAAAGCTCTTATGTGTATTCATGTCAATTCCGTTGACAAAGGTATATGGGACGCTATCCAAAATGGTCCTAATGAAATAACTATGATCAATGCGGAGGGTGTTACGTATCCAAACCAGAAGCACAATGGGATATTAATGATTGCAAATTATGGTCACATGATTGGAAAGAGAAAAACATTCTCACTTCCGCTATGGGAGTTGATGAGTTTTATCGTGTTTCTCATTATGAGACCACCAAGGCTATGTGGGACGCATTAGAGATTTCCCATGAGGGAACTAATGATGTCAAACAAGCTAAAATAAACATATTGAATAAAGAATTTAAGTTGTTCTGTATTGAGCATGGTGGAACCATTCTGGATATACGAAAATGGTTCACTCATCTCATAAATCTGTTAAATGAACTAGGTAATCCCGTTTCTAATGAACACGCTACTGACAAAGTTTTGAGAATTTTAAGTTGGGAATGACAGCCCAAGATCACCGCCACCAAGGAGGTAAACGGTCTTAATTTGCTCGATCTCACGACTTTGTTTAATAAGTTGGAAGAACATGAGCAAGAGCTCACTTGCTTAGCAAAATAGGAAAAGAGAATGAAGAATGAGCAAGGAAAAGGAAAAGAGGAAGGAAAGAAGTCCATATCTCTAAAGACTTCTAGCTCAAGGCCTTCATATTGTAAGCATTGTGGTAGTGAGAATGATGATGACAAGAATTCTTGTGAGAAATATATGAGGTTGTTCGTAAGGAGATACCAAAGGTATATAAGGAAGAACGATGTTAAAAATTCTTCCAAGAACATATCCAAGTTTATAAGGTTAATGAGTTCCTCTAAGGATGATGAAAATATGAAGATGAAGCTTAGAAGATCTTGCTATCATTGTGATGAAATTGGTCATTATAGATCCGAATGTCCCATGAGAATGAAAGATAAAGAAAGGAACCATCACAAGTCCTCTAGGAAGTCGAGAAAAGCTCATACCGCTTGGGAAAGTGCCAATGACTCCTATAGTGATGAAATCACAACTTCAATTGTGAAATCGAGTCAAATTTGTCTTATGGAAAAAAGGAAGAAGAAGAAGAATGTTGAATGTTTACCTCGGGGGTCCTTTTTGGTCTATTTCTGTTAGAACCGTTAGTCAAAGTCAAATTTATGGTCTATTTGGCATACACATGGCTCTGTTGTGGCATATGCTCATTATTCATGGTCTATGTGACGCGCTGATGTGGATCTGCTCAATAAAAATGTAAATAAAATCTTACTCACACCATGACTCGAACCTTAGTCTACTTGGTTGCAAAACACCCTTCTGTGCCACTAGGCAAATTCCTTCTTAAAAATTAGTTAGTTTTACAAATTAAATATATCATTAGTTTTTAAATCTCCATGTTCTAATGCATCCTGAACAATAATTTTAGGCTATTATTATTATTATTATTATTATTATTATTATTATTATTATTTACTATTATTATTATTATTATTATTATTATTATTATTATTATTATTATTTTGATTGTTATTATTATTATTATGATTATTATTATTATTATTTTTATTATAAGGATAATAATAATAGTAGTAATAATAATAATAATAATAATAATAATAATAATAAAATAATAATAATAAAACTAATAATAATAATAATAATAATAATAATAATAATAATAATAATAATAATAATAATAATAATAATAATAATAATCATAATAGAGTAGTTTAGGAATGACAAGAAGAAGAGTGTGTTTAAGAACTAAAAAAATGTAAAGATATAACTCATTTGTAAATTAATTCATTAATGGTAATGTGACCTAGTGGTAAACCATAGTGTTCTTCAATTAGAATGACCATGGTTCAAGTCCTAGGTTAAAGCAAATTTTATGAATTTTTCTTATAAATTTGATGATCTTGATGATGAATAGTTGCCACGTGTGCGAATAGTAGCCACACCAGATGTCACGCGTGCGAACAGTAGCCACACTAGATGCCACACATGCAAAAGTAAACCGTTTGTGAAGATTGGACAGAATGATCTTGATGATGTATAGTTGCCACGCGTGTGAACAGTAGCCACACCAGATGCCACACATGCAAAAGTAAACACCGTTTGTGAAAATTGGACGGAAAGGACTTAAATGACACTTTTTGAATACATAAGGGACTACATTGCTACTTTTAGAACTTAAGAGACCAAAATGGACCCCGAGGTAAATTTAAGGGACTAGAAAGGGTATTTAGCCGGAGATACCAAAGGTGTATAAGGAAGAACGATGTTAAAAATTCTGCCAAGAACATATCCAAGTTTATAAGGTTAATAAGTTCCTCTAAGGATGATGAAAATATGAAGATGATGCTTAGAAGATCTTTCTATCATTATGATGAAATTGGTCATTATAGATTAGAATGTCCCATGAGAATGAAAGATAAAGAAAGGAGCCATCACAAGTCCTCTAGGAAGTCGAGAAAAGCTCATACCGCTTGGGAAAGTGTCAATGACTCCTATAGTGATGAAATAACAACTTCAATTGTGAAATCGAGTCAAATTTGTCTCATGGAAAAAAGGAAGAAAAAGAAGAATGTTGAATGTTTACCTCGGGGGTCCATTTTGGTCTATTTCTGTTAGAACCGTTAGTCAAAGTCAAATTTGTGGTCTATTTGGCATACACGTGGCTCTGTTGTCGCATATGCTCATTATTCATGGTCTATGTGGCGTGCTGAAGTGGATCTGCTCATTAAAAATGTAAATAAAATCTTGCTCACACCATGACTTGAACCTTAGTCTACTTGGTTGCCAAACACCCTTCTTTGCCACTAGGCAAATTCCTTCTTAATAATTTGTTAGTTTTACAAATTAAATATATCATTAGTTTTTAAATCTCCATTTTCTAATGCATCCTCAACAATAATTTAAGGCTATTATTATTATTATTATTATTATTATTATTATTATTATTATTATTATTATTATTATTATTATTATTATTATTATTATTATTATTATTATTATTATTATTATTATTATTTTTATTGTTATTATTATTATTATTATTATGATAATAATAATAATTGTAATAATAATAATAATAATAATAAAATAATAATAAAACTAATAATAATAATAATAATAATAATAATAATAATAATAATAATAATAATAATAATAATAATAATAATAATAATAATAATAATAATAATAATAATAATAATAATAATAATAATAATAATAATAATAATAATAATAATAATAATAATAGAGTAGTTTGGGAATGACAAGAAGAAGAGTGTGTTTAAGAACTAAAAAAATGTAAATATATATCTCATTTGTAAATTAATTCATTAATGGTAATGTGACTTAGTGGTAAACCATAGTGTTTTTCAATTAGAATGACCTTGGTTCGAGTCCTAGGTTAAAGCAAATTTTATGAATTTTTCTTAGAAATTTGATGATCTTGATGATGAATAGTTGCCACGCGTGCGAACAGTAGCCACACCAGATGCCACGCGTGCGAACATTAGCTACACCAGATGCCACACATGCAAAAGTTAAAGCCATATGTGAAAATTGGACAGAATGATCTTGATGATGTATAGTTGCCACGTGTGCGAACAGTAGCCACACCAGATGCCACACGTGCGAACAATAGCCACACTAGATGCCACACATGCAAAAGTAAACGCCGTTTGTGAAAATTGGACGGAAATGACTTAAATGACACTTTTTTAATACATAAGGGACTATGTTGCTACTTTTAGAACTTAAGAGACCAAAATGGACCCCGAGGTAAAGTTAAGGGACTAGAAAGGGTATTTAGTCGGAGATACCAAAGGTATATAAGGAAGAACGATGTTAAAAATTCTGCCAAGAACATATCCAAGTTTATAAGGTTAATGAGTTCCTCTAAGGATGATGAAAATATGAAGATGAAGCTTAGAAGATCTTGCTATCATTGTGATGAAATTGGTCATTATAGATCGGAATGTCCCATGAGAATGAAAGATAAAGAAAGGAGCCATCACAAGTCCTCTAGGAAGTCGAGAAAAGCTCATACCGCTTGGGAAAGTGTCAATGACTCCTATAGTGATGAAATAACAACTTCAATTGTGAAATCGAGTCAAATTTATCTCATGGAAAAAAGGAAGAAAAAGAAGAATGTTGAATGTTTACCTCGGGGGTCCATTTTGGTCTATTTCTGCTAGAACCGTTAGTCAAAGTCAAATTTGTGGTCTATTTGGCATACACGTGGCTCTGTTGTCGCATATGCTCATTATTCATGGTCTATGTGGCGCGCTGAAGTGGATCTGCTCATTAAAAATGTAAATAAAATCTTGCTCACACCATGACTTGAACCTTAGTCTACTTGGTTGCCAAACACCCTTCTTTGCCACTAGGCAAATTCCTTCTTAATAATTTGTTAGTTTTACAAATTAAATATATCATTAGTTTTTAAATCTCCATTTTCTAATGCATCCTGAACAATAATTTAAGGCTATTATTATTATTATTATTATTATTATTATTATTATTATTATTATTATTATTATTATTTTGATTATTATTATTATTATTATTATTATTATTATTATTATTATTATGATAATAATAATAATAATAATAATAGTAATAATAATAATAATAATAATAATAAAATAATAATAAAACTAATTATAATAATAATAATAATAATAATAATAATAATAATAATAATAATAATAATAATAATAATAATAATAGAGTAGTTTGGGAATGACAAGAAGAAGAGTGTGTTTAAGAACTAAAAAAATGTAAATATATATCTCATTTGTAAATTAATTCATTAATGGTAATGTGACTTAGTGGTAAACCATAGTGTTTTTAAATTAGAATGACCTTGGTTCGAGTCCTAGGTTAAAGCAAATTTTATGAATTTTTCTTAGAAATTTGATGATCTTGATGATGAATAGTTGCCACGCGTGCGAACAGTAGCCACACCAGATGCCACGCGTGCGAACATTAGCTACACCAGATGCCACACATGCAAAAGTAAAAGCCATTTGTGAAAATTGGACAGAATGATCTTGATGATGTATAGTTGCCACGTGTGCGAACAGTAGCCACACCAGATGCCACACGTGCGAACAATAGCCACACTAGATGCCACACATGCAAAAGTAAACGCCGTTTGTGAAAAATGGACGGAAATGACTTAAAGGACACTTTTTTAATACATAAGGGACTATGTTGCTACTTTTAGAACTTAAGAGACCAAAATGGACCCCGAGGTAAAGTTAAGGGACTAGAAAGGGTATTTAGTCGGAGATACCAAAGGTATATAAGGAAGAACGATGTTAAAAATTCTGCCAAGAACATATCCAAGTTTATAAGGTTAATGAGTTCCTCTAAGGATGATGAAAATATGAAGATGAAGCTTAGAAGATCTTGCTATCATTGTGATGAAATTGGTCATTATAGATCGGAATGTCCCATGAGAATGAAAGATAAAGAAAGGAGCCATCACAAGTCCTCTAGGAAGTCGAGAAAAGCTCATACCGCTTGGGAAAGTGCCAATGACTCCTATAGTGATGAAATCACAACTTCAATTGTGAAATCGGGTCAAATTTATCTCATGGAGAAAAGGAAGAAAAAGAAGAATGTTGAATGTCTTTACTCTACCAAAAAGATATGGTATCTTGATAGTGGATGATCAAGACACATGACAGGTGACATATCCCTCTTCATTGACTTTGTGCCAAAGACAAATGGATTCATCACATCTGGAGATAATAATAAAAGTGCTATACTAGGAAAAGGTAGTATAGGTAATCCCTCACCTACTACTATCTCTGATGTAATGCTAGTTAATGGCCTTAAACACAATCTTTTAAGCATAAGCCAACTATGTGACAAGGGTTTTAAGGTGGCCTTAACAAAAACTTGTTGCTTGTTTATGTATGATGAACATAAAGAATGTGTGTTTAAAGGTGTGAGGGTAAATATTACTTATATGCTGAATCTATATGAAGTTTCCTTGGGTGGAACTAAGTGTCTAGCCACCATGAGTGAAAACTCTTGGTTATGGCTTAGACGCCTAGCCCATCTTAACTTTGACCTATTGAACATAGTATCCTCGAAAGATTTAGTAATTGGACTACCTAAACTAAACTTCACTAAAGACCATCTATGTGAGGCTTGTCAAAAAGGGAAACAAACAAGAATTTCTTTTAAATCAAAAAACCTTGTTTCTACCTCTAGACCTCTTGAGCTTCTCCACATGAACCTCTTTGTCCCTCTACGACCAAGAGCATAGGTGGAAATTACTATGGCTTTGTTATGTAGACGATTACTCTATATTTTGTTGGGTCTTGTTCTTGTCAAGTAAAGATGAAACCAACCTGGAGTTTAATAAATTTTCTAGATTATTCCAAAACAAAATAAGTTTGAGAATTGTTTCCATTCAAAGTGATCACAGAGGAGAATTCTAAAATCACCTCTTTGAGAAATTTTGTGACAAACATGCTATTGAGTATAACTTTTCCGATCTTAGAACACCACAACAAAATGGTGTTGTGGAACGTAAAAATAGAGGTAATATTGTTCCTTTTCTATCTCTTGCTTAGTAAGTTTTTCTTTACATTACTTGTTGTTAATGCTTCAAATGGCTAATATCCTTGATATATGAAGAAGTTCATTAATATTCACTTCTAAAAATTTCTATTGATCTCTGTCAATTATATGTTTATAGTGATATTGTGTTATTCCTTCTATATACTTGAAACTTTTTCTTTGGTGCATATTTGGCTTATTATGTATTTCTTCATAAACTTTGGTCGAACATGTTATGACGTTAAATGAATTCTTGTTGTGCGTCGCTGTTATAGTTACATCTCAATTTTTGGTTTGAGTGGTCATGATTTCGTCTATCGCCTTGCTAGAGCACATACGTGTGCATCATTTCGGAAGCACCAAAAGTATATGCCGCGTTATCGTGTCGCTTTTGTAGCAGCTCAAGGGTTTGGGATTACATTGTATCCTTCATTGTTCATGTTTATGTATTTTATTTTAGCATTACATGTAGCAATTTTGTATTTTATTTTAGCATTATCGTGTTAATTATCTTTTCTTTGCAAATTGCCTCTATGTGGTATTTTGAATTTGTATATGGTTATTGATACTTCTCATAATTTGCTTGTTCTCTTTTTGATGTTGTCAAAGGGGGAGAAAGTATGCAAGTTAAAGAATATGCACATATTCAGGGGGAGTCTTTAGAAAGACAACAACGTCGTGAAACGCATAGTCTCATGTTTTGCCATCATAAAAAAAGATGAGTATGTGAGTGCTTTTTGTATTTCGAGTGATGTCAAAACTAGGATAGTGTAGCGTTATGTATATTGGACAGTATCCTCCCATTCTAGATAAGCATCTTTCATTAGAAAGCATTCAAATAATTTTGAAAAGGAGTCTACATCATAATTGCATTGAGAAACATGTTTTTAGGCAAACAAGTCAGTTCAAGCCAACACATGCATGATCAGGTTGACCTATATGAATTCTTGTTTTAGTATAAGCTGACACAAAAGTTTTTCAGGTTGACACCCATGGGGCAGCATTGAAGCCTGTTGGCTCTGCCCACAGGCCGCCTCACAGGTTGACCTGAATAACTACGTAAGCAGACCCATGACCTTCATAGGCCGACTCATATGTGTTCCCACCTTAAAAATTTCATTTTTACTCCAACTTATTGCATTCCTTTTGCTCATTCTCTCACATACCTATATATGCTTATACATGCATCTTCTTCTTTTTTCCAAGGGTTTTCTAGAGAGTAAAAACCTAAACGAAACCAGATTACAAAGTTGCCAATTATCTTCATCCCTTCTTTTATGAATATACACAATTGAAATACACATAATCATTTTTCGATTGAGTGACCATCTAGATTAGTGTTGATAACATCCAATTAGGTTTGGTGTAACCGAGAATATTAGGTTGAGAACTTTGTATGTTTCAAATAAGAAAACCAAGGTGGGGTTTGAAGGTGAGAAAAACACTTAGAAGGGGGGGGGGGGTTGAATAATAGTTTTTAAGAAATATGGCAATAAAAACAACTCAAGATTTTTATCCTGGTTCGTTGAACTCAACTACTCCAGTCCACCTTATCAAAGATGATTTGCCTTTCTCCACAAGGACTTAATCCACTATTAATCAACTGATTACAATAGTAAGCACTAAGAACAACTTTCTTAGTCTTCTCAAGAACAACTGACCACACCTTGGTCTTCTCAAGGAACTTCTTACAAATTAATGTAAACTAACAAATGTTTAAATGCTTCTAATAAGCTGTATCACAACTGTGATATTTACACTTAAGATTAAGTACAAATAAAACTATACAGTTTTATGAAAGAACAAAAGTATATGAACTTTTAGAGAGTTTTCACTTTGATGCTTCAAACCTGTGTATGAATATTTCTTTTTGAATGAACTAGCAACTTCTAAATGTTGTAGAAGTTTTCCTTTTATAGCTTTTCCAATTGCTTTGAGTAATGTGCAGCTGAGTATTATATTAGAAATATAATACTTTTCATCATCAAAAGGTATGGGCAGAGACATGCTTTCTGCAGGAAAAGTATGGTTATAGAAGCTTTGGGATTTGCACCACGTCACTTCTTTGGACAAAATAGTCGTTGGTTACTTTGAAAGTAGCACCACGTCCAATAAAGTTTACAGCTTCTTCAACAAGCTTCCTTCAGGATGAAGTCTTCATAATCTACACTTCAGAACTTGTAGCAAGCTTAAAGGAATGAAATACTTTAAGATGATCAGAGCTGAAATGTTTGAGATGATCAGAGCTTGATAGATAATCAGAACTTGATATATCAGAGTCTCAATCTTGATCAGAGTCTTCATCAGAGTATGCAGAAGTAAGTGCTTGAGCATGAATATTATTTGATTAGAGTCTGATTTGATCAAAGCTTTCAACTATTCTTTCAGCAACACTTCAGATCATTCTGCAGCTTCTGCTTCAAATTCTTCTGGCAGTGCTTCAGAGTCTTCTGATTGTCTTGCATCTGATGCTTCAGAGCCTTGCATAGTTGCTTGTACTTATGTATTTTGCTTCTTTAAGAGTATTAAATTTAATACTTGAAACAATAATACTTGAACAAATTTTTAGAGAATATATTTTCTTACTACAAAATTCCATAAGAGTTATCATCAAAACATAGAGACATAAGAAACACCAATCTGTGTTCTAACAATCTCCCCCTTTTTAATGATGACAAAACATAGGAAATTTTGTTCAATAAGGAGACTAAAAATATAACTCCCCCTGAGATTAAGAATCTCCCCCTGAAATGAATACTCTAATAGAAGAGAACACTTCCCTTTTTGCTTGAGTATATTTCAGAACCTGGTAGGAATCCTTGTTAAAAATAAAGAATTAGAGCTTGGATGCTTTCCATAATCAGAGCCTGATGAATTCTTTCAAATAGAGAGTCTGGTTTATCTTCCAGAATCAGAGTCAAATTTGCTTCAAGGATCAGAGCCTAGTTGGGTAATTCTCAGGGTAACTTCAAAGAGTTTTTGTCAGATGAAACAATAAAATCTGACAGTCTTAAAATTCAATGTTAGTTAATACTATGTCTGAATTTTCATTTTAGTATTGCTTATGGATTGAACAATCAGATTCTCTTTCTCCCCCTTTTTGTCATAATCAAAAAGATTTTAAAGAACATAAAAGATAACAGAAGAAAAGAAAATGACACATAAATGAAAAACAAAACAACCAAATTCATTCAGATCCAAACAGAACAAAAGATAAGATGTTCAGACAAAAGACAAAACTACAGAAAACAGAAAAATAGGTGCAAACAAGAATGCAATAACATGGAAAAGAAAACTAGGGCTGGCGAGATGCAATCAGGGTCAGAAGATCAGTAATCTTTGCAGTAGACTCTTCTTGCTTGGCCATCCATGTTTTGATCTCTTCAGTAGTCTGTTCCTGTTTTATCATCCATGATCTGATTTCCTTAACTTCTTGGACAACATCTGGAGTCTCAGTCTTCATCTCAGATGCAGAGGGTGAAGAAGCAGATGCAGTTGCCATAGGATGATCAATCTCCATGTCAGATGTAGGAGTATCTTCTATCATTGCAGCACTATCTTCAGCAGGAGCATCTTCCAGAAGTAGCACTGGTGTTGTGAGAATGCTTAGCAGAGTCTGTCTGACCATTTCAGCAAACTTTGCCTTTGCATCATCAGCACAGATTGTTCTGAGATCAGAGGCAGTAGTGTTGAACTTTGAGATGAATCTGTTCCAAGAAGCTTCAGATTCAACAGGATCCATACTAGACAAACATGCTTTTTCTACAGAAGCAATCCCCATACGCATTTCCTTCTTGAAATTTTTGAACAGAGTAGAAACATCTGATCTGGGTTTGGGGTTCAGAAAGTCTTCTAGGGTGACTTTTTGTGAAGGTTCAGGGCTTGTTTGGGTTTGTTCAGGAGGTGTTTGATCATATGGTGGTTGTTCAGATGGTGGTTGTTCAGATGGTGGTTGTTCATATGGTTGTTGTTGAGATGGTTGTGGTATGGATGGTTGTGGTTCAGATGGTTGTGGTATGGTGAGATGAGGAGTAGTGGTGTCAACATCAGATGAAGATGGTAGAAAGTATGCGAAGTTAAATTTGGAGCGAAGAGCAAGGTGATGAAGATGTTGTTCAGAAGCAGGTAGGTCAGATGGTAGTGGTTTAAAAAGGTCAGGAATTTGTAAACAAGTTGGTGAGGGAACTTCATATTCATCAGAATCAGATGATTCAGTTGAATGACATGAAGTGGAAGATAAGACATACATGGTTGCAATGGGTTGCACATCCAGAATGTCTTCATATGTTTGTGGGATAGATGGTTCAGGATTTTGGATGGTTAGTTCTTCTGGTGGTTGAGTAGAAGAGGGTGGTTCAGATTGTTTTTGTTGTTGTGGTTCAGATGATGTTTGTTGAGAGGGTTCAGATTGAACTTGTTGAGAGGGATTTTGTTCAGATGATTTTTGTTGAGGGGGTTCAGATGATTGTGGAACAGAAGATGGTTGAGAATGTGTATGAGGAGATGAAATTGGTTCAGATGAATGATGTACAGATGGTTGTAGAGGAGATGGAGGAGGTGAAGGTGAGGGTGAAGGGGCAGATGGTTTTGGATCAGATGTTAATACCTGTTGAATTGTTTCTCTTATTTCCTCCAAGTTATCTTCTGGAGGATTTTCCTTCTGCTTCTTGTCCTTCTCAGGCTTGTCAGCAGCATCAGAGGCTTTCCTCTTAGGCTGTGCAACAGATCCTTCCTCAGCTTTTCTCTTCTTGCGCCTTTCTTTCAGAAGATTTGGCAAGACTTCTCCTTCCTTCTGTAATATGTTAGCAGGCAGAGGAATACCATTCTTAAAACAATCAGCAATGAATGTCAGAATGATGTTCCTAGGTTCATCAGCACTGAACATAGGAAAATCTGCTAAAGGGATCCTTCTTCTGCTGACTTCATTAGAGTCAAACTTCTTAGGTTTTCCCGCAAGCTCTGAGATGACCTTCATCCTTTTCAGAGTATTCCCATTGATGACAGATCCTACAATGTAAGACAGATCATCTGTCACCCCAGCATCAGTCAGATGCTTTACAAGACCATTCTCTGTTAGAATGTCTGATATCAGCCTTCCCATAGGGATCCAATTTCTGATCTTTCCAGCCTTAACTCTAACTTCTTCTCTTGTTTCCTTTATGTGGTTCAGAAGATGGCTGAACAAAAGATAAGGCATATCCACTTTCTTGCCTTTACTCATACAGAACATGAAGTACAGTTGTTCTGAGTTGACATAATCTGGAGAGTTTGAAGATTTTCTATGAAAAATGGAGCTCATGAAAATCTTAGCCCAGATTCTGTAAACAGGCTTCAGATCTCTGACTTTGTTGGATGGTTCCCCAGAAACACAAACTTCTTGAAAAATATCAGCCAAGTCCACACGAGCAGTTGCCATACTTGTGATTCCATCAGTTTCTTTGTACTCAATCAGCTATCTGATTAACTTCTCAGTAATAACAATCTCCTTTCCAAGAACAGAAGAATGAATGAACTTAAGGCAAACTTGGGCGTGTATCCAGAACTCCTTCACCAATGTTGGATAAACAGGACCCATTAACCTGTCAAAGTACTTTTCCCAGTTTTGATTCTTAATGGTTGGGTTGAGATCAAAACCATTCTCTTCAATGGAAGCAAAATCCACAAAGTTCTCACACAAAACCTCAAGATCCTTGATTGGAGTGAGAAGAGTTCTCACTAGTTCCTTGTACATAACAGCAGTTGGAGATGAAGCAGCAGCATTTGGAGATGATGCAACAGCAATAGAGGTTTGCATCTGAGCAGATGTTGAAGATGATGATGCCATTGATGTTCTTGAGATACGTCTGGGTTTACGATAGGTTTTTTGTTTGGAAATGAGATGGAAGTAATAAAGAAGACAGAAATGCATAAGAGAAGAGTGATGGATAGTGGAAAGTGTGAAATGTGAAGTGGTGTGAGAATATATAGAGCAATTTAGGGCATGCAAAAGACACAAGATCTCACGCGTACACTTAGGCAATTAATTAAGTGAAACATAATCATATGAAGCAATTAATGCAAAGAATAAAATCATTTCAAGCATTTAAGATTCTGACAGAAGGGGGAAAATCAAGAGATTTTGGATTTTCAAAGCAATACCTCAAACGTCAATTCAGTATGGTGCACTCTATCTTTCCAGATTCTGAGATACACGTGTTTTCTTGCATGTGCCTCTGAAACTTCTTGAGAAATGAAACATTTGGCAATGTTCAGATCCTCTGAGCCTTGTTAGTTCAGATTTACACACAAATAAATAAACACAGAATTGAAATGAAGAAATACTTCAGAGTTTAGACATTTATCATCTGAGTAAAAATTTCATCTGATGAATATTTAATTCTGGACAGAAGTCCATACTTATATTTTTCAGAATAAATTTAAATCTATCTTCAGCAAGGGGTTTTGTAAAGATATCAGCCCACTGATGATCTGTATCCACAAAGTTTAAATTAATAATTCCCTTCTGAACATAGTCTCTGATGAAATGATGTTTAATCTCTATATGCTTAGCTTTAGAGTGTAAAATAGGGTTTTTAGATAAGCATATAGCAGAAGTATTATCACAGAAGATAGAAATGTTACTCTCAAAAATCTGATAATCTTCCAGCTGACTTTTCATCCAGAGCATCTGGGTGCTACAACTAGCAGCAGTGTTGCACCCTAAAATTTGACCAACCAATTCTCCTATCTGACTCAGGGTTTAAATTCATATTCACAGCTCAGATGTATGATTTTTGTGCACAAGCAGGGGATATCAGAGTTTACAGCTTGATTTTTGTCTATCAGATGTGGCAGATCCAGTCCAGATTATCGGGGTTTTATTTTCGGGAAATTGTGCGCTCCTCGGTGATTTTTCAGTGATTTTGATGATATTCTGATGCCCGGGGATCTCTGTTCGATTCGATCTGGTCTCGTGCGCTTTTATGGGGGTCATTTGCATTCATCTGCATTTTTAGGATTTTTTGTGAATTTTTAACAGGCTTTATAGATTTTTCTGGAATTTAAATAGGGTTTTTGAATATTTTAATGGTTTAATCTGCATTTTTAGGATTTTATAAGAATTTTTAAATCAATTTTAGAATTTTATATAGATTTTAAAATAGGTTTAATAGTTTTTTAGATAATATAAAAAACAATATAGTTTTTCTTTTATTAGTAGATATTAAATAATATTAGATTTTAATAGATAATTAGATTGATTTAGAGTTAATTAGACTTTTAATCATTTTTTAGAGTTTAATTAGATATTAATTGTTTTTTTAGGATAATATAGAAATTAGAGCATTAATCTCTTTTTTAATTAGATTTTAATTGATTTTCAGATTTAATTAGGATAATATGAGTTTTAATCATTTTTAGAGTTGATTAGGATTAATCATTGGTTAATTAGATTAATTGGTGTTAATTAGATATAGTGAGGATTAACTGTTTTTTTTAATCTAGTTTTTTACAGTTTTTTTTTATTATTCAGTTCGTTGGGCCCAATTGGGGAGGCCCAGTATGGCTTTCTTTTTTTGTCCAGAAAAATGGTCCAAAAAGTCCACATTCGTCCAGCAGACTCCAGAAACTTCTGGAAAGTGCCAGCAAACTTCAGAGTAATAAATAAAGCTGACACGTGTTGCGCAGCAAGAGGACCCACACGTTCACTCAGAATCACACCACGCGTACACACGTGTCCCCCACCCACTCTCTCTCTCTGCGCATGCGCGCCATCTGTCCTCCCCACATCCCTCACCGGAGATTCACCAGAACGCCACCGGCGGCCATGCATCAGCCGTAGCCCCCACCGCCGGCCACCGCCAACAGACTCCGGCCACCGGAATCTGCAAACACCAGGAAATCACCAGATTATCTTCTTCTTCCTCCGATCGTCCCTCCGTCTACCTTCATCGGTGCATCGCCGGAAAATTCAAAGGCACGCCGGAAACTTCAAAGAATTCCAGAACGCGTTCTCCTCCCTTCCACCTTCGTTCACCTTCAACCTCCATCAATTTCCCAGAACGGCTTCAACCTCCATCAATCCATCCAAACCTTCAACAACATTCGTACAAATTTTTCCAGAAACTCTACGTGGCTCAACAACCTTCATCCTTCATACAAATTTTTTCCAGAAATCAACCACTTCATCTTCTCACATCAATCTTCATCCAGTTTCTCCAGAACGCCATCATCTTTTCCCAGAATTCCCAGAATCCACTCAGACGTTCAATCTCAAGCAAGAAACCTAGAAGATCCTCAGACGTTCATCCTCCTCAGCAACATTTCCAGAAACTCCAATCGCGTTCAATCTTCCAGGAGATTTCCAGATTTCTTCGCTCCAACCTTCATCTGTAGTGTATTCAGAACAGTCCTTCAAAGAAGGCGAACTAATCCCCAGGTATGCTCCTTGCATGTTCTTCTTTAGATTAAATTGCGTTGCCTTCAACGATTAGGGTTTCGAGATACTCATTGATGCGTGGTTTGTTGTATAACGCTGAGATTTGGGGGTTTGATCTTGATGCTGTGTTTGATGATGATATAGAACGTTTAGGTTTAGATTGATTGCGTGGCTGGGTTGGTGTTTGTTGTTGATGGAGATCATAGGGGTTTCAGATAGAGAAGGGATGAGGGAGAGACGAAAGAGTGAACGGCGCAAGGTCAAGGGATGATGAACAGTAGTTAGGGTTGGTAGTGATTTAGGTTTTGTTTTTCTGGGTATTGGATTAGGGTTTGGACCCTGGGCTTAGGCCCAAAAGCGTGTTCTGCTGATGCTACCTCCCAAACTGCTTGTCCCCCCCCCCCCTGGCGTGTGGAAAGTCTGAGTGAGTGAGTTGGGCCTTAGGCCCCAGATTGCTAATAGCACCCCTCATTTGAGCCCATAGGGGATAATAACTGGAAAGTATGCTAACGGCACCCCATATGTTTTCTCTTTTTCTGATTGCTTTGATTTCAAATTTGGGCCTGCGCCCAACTGCTAATGGCACCCCCCCAATCAGGGCCCAATGTAGATAATAACCTAGAATCATTGCTGTTTGGACCCCCCAGGTTATTTCTTTTATTTTTTCTTTTATATTAGAAAATCATAATAAATTAAATATAATTGTTTTTTTTATGATTCTTTTTTTCATCCATTTCATGAAATTGTTAAGAAAATTAAAGAAAATAAAAGTGACACTTTATTTTTGTTTCCCTATTTTTGTGCATATTTTCCATTTTAATTGATGTGTTTTTTTAATATTTTCAATGCATGCATATCATTAGAAAATTCATAAAAAATGGTAGATTTAGTCAAATAATTCCGTTCTTTTTTCTGTAGACTCGTGATGCAGTGTAGAATTTTATAGTGCAGAAAACATTGGCTTAATCATGCATTTTCATTTTAATTGCATTTTGTCACTGTTACTGATGTTGAATAAATTGGTCTGTGGATATGTCTGTGTTGCTGATTTTGATTCTTTCATCTGGTATTGAATTTTGTTCTGATTTTTCAGTATGTTGTTTTAGAGCCATGTAGGTCTCCCGTTAGATTTTTGATAGATTTTCATAGGATATTCTGATAGGATTTGTCTGAGCCTGAAGATAGGAGAAGTCTTGATGACTTCTGACTTTGAAGTTCAACTGTGGTTGAACTTCAGAGATAGTCTCCTGTGGTTTGTTGGCCTGTGGGTTCTTCTTGAAGGTGGGAGCTGATGGAAGTCCTGTTGGAGCTTGCAGGGATGCATTGGATTGAGGCTTAGTCTAGGAGCTTGTTGTCTGTTTGGGAGGTTCGAGATCCTGAAGTTTGAAGGGAGTTTATGGTACTTTCCTGAGGAAGGCACTATGAATGACTTTCGTTCTTCCTTCTCACCTCTTTCTTAAGTATCCAATGATGTCGGAGCCGACTTGTGAGTTTAATTCCTCCTGAGGAGGAATATAAACTGATCACATGTTGTTGAGCCACATGGGATACGGTTCCTAAGTGGAAGCCTCCTAGTACTTTCCTGAGGAAGGTCCTATGGGTCTATTCACTTAGTTCCAGTAGTTTGTCTAGGATTTCTTAAGTATCCAGTGATGTTGGAGCCAACTTGTGAGTTTAATTTCTCCTGAGGAGAAATGTAAACTGATCACAGTTGTTGAGCCACGTAGGATACGATTCCTAAGTGTCAGTCTCCTAGTACTTTCCTGAGGAAGGTCCTATGAGTCTGTTCACTTAGTTCCCTTAGTGCATATAGGTTCTTTCCCAAGTATCCCGTGATGCCGGAGCCTTCATGTGAGTTTAATCTCTCCTGAGGAGGGATGTAAACTGATCACAGTTGTCGAGCCGCATAGGATATGACTCCTGAGTAGTAACCTCCTGGTACTTTCCTGAGGAAGATACCATGAGCTTGTCTGCTTAGTTTCCTTTCTCTGGTAAGCTTGTTCTGAAGCTTGGAGACTGGGATTGATTCCTCTTGCCTAGGAGTTTGTTTAGATCCTTGCTTAGGGTATTGTATAGAGTTCTGCGTAGAGCTAGATTAGGAGATTGTTTCAGGTTTGTTTCAGGCCCTGCTCAGGGTTAGTCTCTTTGAATTGTTTGACTTGTGTGATGTTATGCTGCATTAGACTTAGGTATTCATCTAGATAGTTCTGAATAGGTGCATCTTAGAAGTAGACTTTGTGTGCATAAGAAGTTGAGGTGGTCCTCCTTCTGCTTGTTTGTTATTGCGTGGCTTTGCTTGTTGGTATTTGGTAGAGCTGAGCTCCCTTGCCTTTGTGGTTTGCGGCCTCTGTGCCTTGTTTGTCTAGTTGTTGCATTCATGCATATTTTCAGTATTCTTTTCCGTTGCAGTTTCTCGTTTGTGGTTTAATCCTGTTGCCATGATCCCTTAGGAGCTCTGACTTCTCCGCTGCGGAGTTGTTATGATAGACATTAGGGTGGTCAACCAGGTGATAGCAGTATATAGATTCCCCTGTTTCTCAGCTATAGTTCTAGGGTTTCCTTTTCCTTTCTGTGGGAGCTTTTGAGTAGCTTGGTCCGTAATTAGCTGAACTACAGCTGCTCTGATTCTTCGTTCCAGACGAAGATATGTAGGCATAGGATGCGATATCCTAGCGAGCACACTAACGACTAACCTTTAGTTCTCTCGCGGCTGTGCGATCGAGACTTTCCCGCTAACGACTAATTGTTGCCCCTTTTCTCTTGCCCGAGTGCATTTGAGACCAGATCGTATTTGTAGGTTCCTGAGCCTTTAGGACCAGTTTGTTTTCTCACTGCTGTGTGAGAACCCCTGTTTACCCGTAGTTAGCCGAACTACGTTTGCTCTGATCTTTCATTTCAGATGGAAGTACGTAGGCACAGGACGCGATGTCCTGGCGAGCAACCTTTCCCCCGTTTAGACGTAGGAAGTCGAACTACGTTGACTCTGACTTTCCCATTGCACGAGGGAATACGTAGGCCCAGAACACCGTATGTTCTGTCGAGTCCTGTCCTTTTATTTTCTTTTCAGACCAGCCAGTAGCGTAGATAGATAATACACCCTTTTACCTATAAACACCAAGCGTGGATCCCATCGAGTACGATGGACGTGAGGGGTGCTAATACCTTCCCCTTGCGTAACCGACTCCCGAATCCAGGCTATGGTTGCGATGACCATACCTTTTCCCGTCTTTGCGAGGTTTACTTCGAGCGTTTCCTTTCCCGCTCTGAGGGATAAATAACGCACGGTGGCGACTCTCCTGTCAAGCCGGCGCCGATTTTCGCAGTAGCGACAAGCAGCAATATATTTTGCCTCTGTTATTGAAAGTGCAATTGTAGGTTGCTTCTTGCTGAACCATGAGATCAGATGACTTCCAAGAAACTGACAGCTTCCAGAAGTACTTTTACGTTCTATTCTGTCTCAAGCATAGTCAGCATCACATAATCCAACTAACTTATAATCATCAGATCTTCTGTAACACAGACCCACATTAGTAGTACCTTTCAAATACCTTAGAATCCTCTTAACAGCTGTTAAGTGAGATTCTCTAGGATCTGATTGGAATCTAGCACACAGACAAACACTGAATAAAATATCAGGTCTAGAAGCAATCAAATATAAGAGAGATCCAATCATACCTCTGTAAAGTTTTTGATCAACTTTCTTACTTACCTCTTCCTTACCAAGTGTGCTTGTAGGATGCATTGGAGTCTTTGCCAATTTGCTTTCGTTCATATTGAACTTCTTCAGAAGCTCTTTGACATACTTAGTCTGGTGAATATATGTACATTCTGGAGTCTGATTTACTTGGATTCCCAGAAAGAATCTAAGTTCTCCCATCATGCTCATTTCAAATTCAGCCTGCATAGACAAAGCAAACTCCTTTCCCAGCATAATATTGGTAGATCCAAAAATAATATCATCCACATAAATTTGACAAATTAGTAAATCTTTCTTAAATGTTTTATAGAAAAGAATTGTGTCCACTTTGCCTCTGATAAAGTTCTTTTCCAGAAGAAAATTACTTAATCTATCATACCAAGCTCTGGAGCTTGTTTCAAACCATAAAGAGATTTTTTAAGTTTGAAGACATGATCTGGAAATTTATCACTTTCAAAACCAGGAGGTTGATGGACATAAACTTCTTCTTCTATAATACCATTTGAGAAGGCACTCTTAACATCCATCTGATATAGAGTGATGTTATGTTGTGCAGCAAATGAAATAAGAAGGCGTATAAATTCTAACCTTGCCACTGGAGCATAAGTTTCAGTGTAATCAATTCCTTCTTGTTGACTGTAACCTTGAGCTACTAACCTTGCTTTGTTCTTAACAACTTCTCCTTGCTCATTTAGTTTATTTCTGAATACCCGCTTTGTTCCAATAATGTTGAAACCTTTTGGTCTTGGAACCAGATCCCACACATCATTTCTTGTAAATTGATTCATCTCATCTTACATTGCAAGTATCCAATCATTATCACTCAGAGCCTCATCCACAGATGTTGGTTCAATAATAGACGCCAACCCAACAAGTGATGTTCCAGATGATCTGATAAACGACCTTGTTCTTATAGGATCATCTTTATTTCCAATAATCATTTCTTCTGGGTGAGAAGCTTTGATTCTGGATGATCCTTTAACTGTTGGTTCATCAGAAATATTCATGTTATTCATCTGAGCAGCCAATGGAGTTGCATCTGGCGTAGCTTCTTCTTCAGCTTTCTCTACATCTTGTTTCTTAGATTCTGTGAGAATAACTTCTCCATCTGCAGAGTTTTCAAGCTGCTTTGGCTTTTGATTGCCAAGCTTATCATCAAATCTAACATGTATAGATTCCTCCACAATTTGTGTCTCAGTATTGTATACTCTGTAGCCTTTAGAGCGTTCAGAATATCCAAGCATGAAACACTTTTGTGCTTTAGAATCAAACTTGTTAAGATTCTCTTTAGTGTTTAGCATAAAACATATGCATCCAAAAGGGTGGACATAAGAAATGTTTGGCTTTCTATTCCTCCACAATTCATAAGGAGTATTTTCTAGAAGAGGTCTAATAGACACTTTGTTCTGAATGTAACATGCTGTGTTAATTTCTTCTGCCCAAAAATGTTTTGCCATGTTAGTCTCATTGATCATGGTTCTGGCCATCTCTTGCAATGTTCTATTTTTCCTCTCTACAACTCCATTCTGTTGTGGAGTTCTAGGACAGGAGAAATCATGAGCAATGCCATTTTCATTAAAACATTTTTCAAAATGTTTGTTTTCAAATTCACCACCATGATCACTTCTGACTTTAACAATTTTGAAATCTTTTTCAGTTTGAACTTGTTTGCAGAAGTCAAAGAACACAATATGTGACTCATCCTTGTGCTTTAGGAATTTTACCCATGTCCATCTGTTGTAGTCATAAACAATGACTAATCCATACTTCTTGCCTCTGATGGATGCAGTTTTCACTGGTCCAAACAGATCAATGTGAAGTAACTCTAATGGTTTTGAAGTTGAAACAACATTTTTGGATTTGAAAGATGATTTTGAAAATTTTCCTTTCTGACATGCTTCACAAAGAGCATCTGAGTTGAATTTCAAATTAGGAAGTCCTCTGACCAGATTGAGTTTATTAATCTGAGATATACGTCTCATATTAATATGATCCAATCTTTTGTGCCAGACCCATTGCTCATCATTAACAGACATAAGGCATTTAACATTCTGAACCTTAAGTTCTGAAAGACTAATTTTATAAATGTTGTTTTTCCTTTTACCATTAAAGAGGATTGAGCCATCCTTTTGACTAACAGCTTTACAACACTTTTAATTAAAGATTATGTCATAACCATTGTCACTTAATTGACTTATGGACAATAGATTATGAGCTAATCCTTCAACAAGCAAGACATTAGTTATGGAAGGAAGTTTACCATTGCCAATGGTTCCAGAGCCAATTATCTTGCCCTTATGATTCCCTCCAAACTTGACGTCTCCTCCAGATCTAAGCTCCAGACTTTGGAACATAGACCTTTTTCCCGTCATATGTCTTGAGCATCCAGAGTCCAGGTACCATGACTGGAGTCTTGACTTCGCTGCTAAGGATATCTGCAACATAGATTATCTTATCCTTAGGTACCCAGATTTTCTTGGGTTCTTTTTGGTTAGTTGCCTTAAAGCTTTTTCTGAACTTCTGTCTTTCAACATAAGACTTGTTCTGATTAGCTTTAGATTTATTAAACACAAGTTTGTTCTGATTAGAACTTGTGTGTTTAATATCATTTAAGTGACCAAATGTAAATTGAGAATATAAAGGAGGATACTTGATATCCAGTTTATCTACAGATTTTGGATTTGAATCTTCATAAGAGAAGGATTTATATCCAACACCTTTTCTATAGTTTCTGCTAATACCATAGATCATTGAAGCCATCTTGCTTCTATCTAGGCTTTTAGTTAGAAACTTCCTGAAGCTATAGTCATACTCTTGTAAAATATTTTTAGAGCATGGTTCAGATTTTAGATCAGAGTTTAGTTGAGTAGATTCTAAATTATTTTTCAGTTGAAGATTTTTAGCTTTTAGCTCAGCTATTTCTGATTCAAACTTGTTACTCTCAAATTCAATATGCTTTAGAAGCTTTTTGTATTTGAGTTTAACTTTGCTATAGTTTTCAAGAATATCATATAGACTTTCAACAAGTTCTTGTCTAGAAAGTTCAACAAATACCTCCTCAAAATCAGATTCTGATTCTGATCCAGATGATTCAACACTGTCTTCTATGTCAGCCATGAATGCTACATTAGCACATTCTTCTTCTGATTCTAATGACAAATCAGATGCTTCTGAGTCATCCCAGGTAGCCATCAGAACTTTCTTTTTATGATCTGACTTTCTCTTTGGCTTCTCCTTCTGAAGCTTTGGACATTCACTCTTGTAGTTCCCAGGTTCTTTGCATTCATAGCAAACAACCTCTCTTTTTCCTGATCGTCTGTGTCCAGAGGATTCTCCAGATCTTCTGTATCCAGAGTGTTCTCCAGATCTTCTATGTCCAGAAGATTCTTTATGTTGATTTGGTTTTCTGAAGTTCTTGAACTTCCTTTGCTTATTCTTCCAGAGTTTGTTGATTCTTCTGGACAGCAAGGATAGTTCTTCTTCATCTTCAGAAGAAGACTCTTCAGAGCTTTCTTCTATTACCTGCAATGCTTTAACAGATTTATTAGATTTTAAAGCAATTGACTTACCTTTCTTTAGAGGCTCATCTTCCTCTAGTTCAATCTCATGACTCCTCAGAGAACTGATTAGTTCCTCCAGCGTAATCTTGTTCAGATCCTTTGGCAGCTTCAGAGCAGTGACCATGGGTCTCCATCTGATTGGCAAGCTTCTGATTATTTTCTTGACATGATCTGCTGTAGAGTAACCCTTGTCCAGAACCTTTAGGCCAGCAGTGAGAATCTGGAATCTGGAAAACACGGCTTCAATAGATTCAGATTCTTCCATTTTGAAAGCTTCATACTTCTGGATCAGCGCCAGAGCCTTGGTTTCTTTAACTTGAGAGTTCCCTTCATGAGTCATCTTCAGGGATTCAAATATATCAAAGGCAGTTTCTCTGTTGGTTATTTTCTCATACTCAGTATGAGATATAGCATTTAGCAAGATAGTTCTAGCCTTGTGGTAATTTCTGAATTCCTTCTTTTGCGCCTCAGTCATTGATTTTCTGTCAATTTTCTTGCCATTCCCATCAGTGGGATGAACATATCCATCAATAACTAAGTCCCAAAGATCAACATCAAATCCTAGAAAGAAACTTTCTAGTCTATCTTTCCAATAGTCAAATTTCTCTCCATCAAACATGGGAGGTTTTGTGCTGACTCTTTCTTCATATTTGTTGTTACTGGATGTTGAAGTTTCAGCAACCATAATGTATATCAACCAAGAATATCAAGAGTTTTTCCCACTGGATCTTTTCTGGTCACGGTTAAGTGATAGCACAAACAGAACCGGAGCTCTGATGCCAACTGAAGGTGAGAAAAACACTTAGAAGGGGGGGGGGGGGGGTTGAATAATAGTTTTTAAGAAATATGGCAATAAAAACAACTCAAGATTTTTATCCTGGTTCGTTGAACTCAACTACTCCAGTCCACCTTATCAAAGATGATTTGCCTTTCTCCACAAGGAATTAATCCATTATTAATCAACTGATTACAATAGTAAGCACTAAGAACAATTGTCTTAGTCTTCTCAAGAACAACTGACCACACCTTGGTCTTCTCAAGGAACTTCTTACAAATTAATGTAAACTAACAAGTGTTTAAATGCTTCTAATAAGCTGTATCACAACTGTGATAGTTACACTTAAGATTAAGTACAAATAAAACTATACAGTTTTATGAAAGAACAAAAGTATATGAACTTTGAGAGAGTTTTCACTTTGATGCTTCAAACGTGTGTATGAATATTTCTTTCTGAGTGAACTAGCAACTTCTAAATGTTGTAGAAGTTCTCCTTTTATAGCTTTTCCAATTTCTTTGAGTAATGTGCAACTGAGTATTATATTAGAAATATAAGACTTTTCATCACCAAAAGGTATGGGAAGAGACATGCTTTCTGCAGGAAAAGTATGGTTGTAGAAGCTTTGGGATTTGCACCACGTCACTTCTTTGGACAAAATAGCCGTTGGTTACTTTAGAAGTAGCACCACGTCCAATCAAGTTTACAACTTCTTCAAGAAGCTTCCTTAAGGATGAAGTCTTCATAATCTGCACTTCAGAACTTGGAGCAAGCTTAAAGGAATGAAATACTTTAAGATGATCAGAGCTGAAATGTTTGAGATGATCAGAGCTTGATAGATGATCAAAACTTGATATATCAGAGTCTCAATCTTGATCAAAGTCTTCATCAGAGTATGCAGCAGTAAGTGCTCGAGCGTGAATATTATTTGATTAGAGTCTGATTTGATCAAAGCTTTCAACTATTCTTTCAGCAACACTTCAGATCATTCTGCAGCTTCTGCTTCAGATTCTTTTGGCAGCGCTTCAGAGTCTTCTGATTGTCTTGCATCTGATGCTTCAGAGCCTTGCATAGTTGTTTGTACTTATGTATTTTTCTTCTTTAAGAGTATTCAATTTAATACCTGAAACAATAATACTTGAACAAATTTTTAGAGAATATATTTTCTTACTACAAAATTCCATAAGAGTTATCATCAAAATATAGAGACATAAGAAACACTAATATGTGTTCTAACAGGGTTTTCCTTCAAGATCAGTGTGATTTGAAGGTTTTGGACAAGATCACGTCAACACAGATTCGATCGAGTGAAGGCCTTAGGACAAGGTGGTTTCCTTGCAATGGAGTAACGCGAGACAATGAATTGTGTTCGAAAATCTTAGATTTCAACAAGTTGCATGCTCAGGATAATCGGAAGACTGTAGCCGCATTGTTGGTCACTTGATCAAGATTTGATAAAGAGTTTGGAGGTGCAAGAATCAACACAAATCATAGGGATTTTGGGATTTAAGTTCTTTATCTCTTGTATAATTTTTGTTTTTTGCAAAGTTAAGATTAATTGCAAATATCTCAATTCGATTTCGGATTGAGGGCGGACGTACCCATAGAGAGGCCAATTTGGGAACTACCTAAACAAATATTTGTGTCTCTTTATTGCTTTAATTTTCTTTAATTGTTGTTCGTACAAATTATCGATTTTGTTGTTGTTTCGATTAATTCAATTGGAAATTGTTTTCAACTTTCTTTTAAATTGTTGTTGTTGATATAATCACAATCACTTTTATTGTCATTGACTTTTTGCATCAACAAAATAAATCGAATTTCTAAATGTGATCAATCACCCACAAAGTTTTCGATAAGTTGTTTGTGTGTATTTTTATAGCTTTGTATTCATTGAAAATAAACATTACGAATAGTTTTGCATTTGATTGATTTATGATTTGACAATTGTTGAATGATATGTATTCATTATCATTCCAAAAGGTTTACATTGCACATATAACCTTTTAATAGTAGATTTAATTAGACGATTCGATCGGGTCGTTTTTCTGCTGCACCATATTTTTGAAAACAAATTTTTAGTTGTAAAATTTGTGATATATCGTCTAAAAAAGATATAAAAAATATATTTTAGCCAAATAAAAAAAATACTTTTTGTAGTTAACATATACTTGAAAAAATAGTTAATATATAAAAAAGTGTACTAAGAAAAAAATACACAAATTGTGAATTTTTTTTTAATATAACCAATATTTTAAAATTAATTACCAAACAAATTAATATTTCGAAAAATTTCCCAAAGCAACCAACTTTCAACGTTGGGTCACCATTTGGGATGGCAGATCAGCCTAAAACACAAAACTATCGTTATTTGGTCTGGCGAAATGGTTCATGGGTCAATGGATTCGCCATTTGGTCTGACGAATCAGCCCAAAAATTTTTTTGTTTTGTTTTGCCATTTTTCTTTTTCTATTTATTTATTTATTATTTTTATATTTTTTGTTTTTCATAATTTATATAAAAAAAGTTTCTATTTATTTGTTTCTTATTTTTATATTTTTTGTTTTTTATAATTTACATAAAAAAATGGATAGAATTTAAATAATCTAAATAATCTAAAAAAATAAATGGAAGAAATATTAAAATATATTAATTTATAATAGAATATAAATTAAAATTGTTAAAAAAACTAATGGTCGACTCTATCTAAACGACCACCGGTACCACACTGTGGAGGATGCGCGCGACGACGAGGTCTACCACGAGGTTGCTGAGGTGTGACCGGTCTTTGGGTGTTGACTTGTGGAAGAGGTATTTGTTGGAACGACCTTGGCGTATCAGATAAATTTTGAAGCATTTGACCCCAATAGCCGGGAGGTCCACTATTAACAACGCTTCTGTAGTTAAGCCCAATGCCCATTTCTTCGTAGGATTGTCGGGGAGGTTGGAAGGAGTATGGACGGCATGGTTGTCCGAATTGGTACATTGAATCGGGTTGGAAACGATGTGTTGGTTGTTGTGGGGTTTTGTAGTCAAACAGTGGATAGGTGGAAGGGGTAGGGTCAAAAGAGTTATCTGGGCTATAGGTGGAAGGGGTAGGGTCAAAAGATGTACCAGGGCTATATTGGTAAGGCTGTTGTTGTTGTGATTGGGTTGGTGGCATGTAAAGGTCATGGTAAGGCTGTTGTTGTTGATGTTGAGCATTTGGTGGCATGTATGGGTCATGGTAAGGCTGTTGTTGTGGATGTTGAGCATTGGGTTGTTGTTGTGTGTTTGAGGAAGAATCACGTTGTCTTGGGTCAATCAAATAGGTCGGCTCAGACAGAAATGGTTGTGATGTTGTAACCGACCTAAACCAAGTCATATATTGATAACTTGGCCTATCCCCTTCCACAATATGGTCGGTTAAGATATGTTGCCGTCGGTTCTCCCAATCCTGACACATCTCTTTCGCAAACTCCTTCCAACGACCGACACTTCATTGTGAATCCACCCGTAGTTGATGCCACTGTCCCAATGACGTTGGAGCATCTGGAATATCCTGATGCATCCCAAACTGTAGCTTCACCCAATCACTTTGGTGCATCTCCACCGTAGTGAACCTAACGATGGATGTTTTGGATGTCCACACAGCAATATCATCGGCCTTGGGCTGGTGGTCGAGACCCTCGTACGACATCCAGACAAAATACAATAACAATATACGCAATGAGAAATACAAGTTTGTGCATATAAGTTAGACAAAGTAAAGGTAGATAAATTACATCATTTGGCCCAATGTGTTCGATGAGGTTGCGGTACACGATTATGGAGGTGCTGGGATATCTTTGATAATTCATCCCCGAAACAGACCACCTAAAAAAAAGAAACACAAATAAGTTAGACTCTAAGACACATCTTAAAAATTATTAAGTTACAAAGAAACTTTGGTTGTAAAATAGTCTTGAAAATAAACTTACTTGTTAGCATATGGGAATGTAAACGGATTACGGTTTACTGGAGCAAGCGTTGGCATCCTAGACGAACCCCACGGTTGAAGGAGATAGGCGCAGCCATAAAAAGTACAGGAATTTTTTTTGCATTTTTACACAGTACACTATATAGATGGGCGAGGACAGCTGATCCCCAACTATATGTGCACACTTTGTTTATGTTATGTAGCAACGGTAAATACATAATATTTACAGTATTTCCAGTGCCCTCCGGAAATAAAAAATGACCAAACAAAATCATAATATAGCACCGAGTTTTGAGTATTTTCTCATACTCGGTGGACTCCTCACTTAAGACAATAATGTTGTAGTGTTGTCTGAGGTATTTAAGATTTATACCTTGACCCTTTGGTCGACCCTCGCGTTCTGGTTCAATTGTGTCCACACAAAGAGGGGCGCCTAGTAAATCTTCGCAAAGTTGGTCGTTAACACCAACTTTGCCGTTGACGACCTTACCATTGATGTGTAGGCCGAGAAACACGTAAACATCCTGAAGAGTTACAATACACTCACCGAAAGGTAGGTGAAATGTATGTGTCTCTGGTCTTCAGCATTCTAACAACGCTAGAATGAACTTGGCATCAAGTGAGTACGATTTGGTTTTAATCAAATCACCGAACCCACATGCTTCAAGGTATCCCTCTATGAAAGTGTCGTGTGGTATGAAGTCATGCACACGACAGCGAAACCTTGATGCATCCTGCAAAAGAAATTAAACACCGTTAGTTTTAAAGGAGAATTAAACTTCGTAAACATAGACAACAAAAAAAATACTTACAAACTCTGCGATGTTATCAACTGTGTCTTTGTGAGAGTTGTCCATTGTGAGTAGAGACATTGTGGTTTAAGAATTTGCTGGGTGAAGAAGAGTTTGAGAGTTCGGATGAGAAGAGTTTGCTGGCTGAAGAAGAGTTTGAGAGTTGGGACTTGAAGAGTTTGTTGGGTGAAGAAACGTTTGAGAGTATGAGGATGAGAAGAGTTTGCTGGTATGAGGATGAGAAGAGTTTGCTGGGATGAGAGGAGTTTGAGAGTTAAAGAACCTCTATTTATAATCCACGAATGCATGTGACCTGGAAATGCATGCAGAGCAAGTGTCAATAATGCATGTGACCTGTAAGTGCATGTAGAGCAAGTGTCAATAATGCATGTGACCTGTAAATGCATGCAGAGCAAGTGTCAATAATGCATGTGAGGCGTGCAAGTTTAGTCTTGTCTTTGTAGTGCATGTTGTGGTGTTGTCATGCATGCAGAGTGTCGTCAGGCATGAATGTGACATGCATTAAGGGAGACGTGCAGGTCTAGTCATGTCAAGCATGCTCCAGGCGACTCACACAAAGTAATGCTTTTCTCCGTTTGTTGTACAATCTTGTGTCTAATTTTCAACCTTTTCTTCTTATTTCTTCTGTTTTTTTTATTTTTATAGTAAAAGTTTTAGGTTTACTCGTTATTAGGGCAAATAAACTCAATTGCTTCTTCTATCAAAACTTACTCGTTATTAGGTTTAATATATTTTTAATTATAATATTTTAATAATAATATTGGGTTAATAAATGTAAACATAATATTTTTAATGTTACTATTCTTTTCATGCATATGGTGTTCAGTCTTGTCATGCATGCAGAATACAGACGGTTACTGTAGCCATGTGTATAAATTTATTAGTAACAATCTCATAGGCCTACATAGAATTGGTAGGCATGCAAGGAATCAGTTACTGTAGACAGAGTGCAGATGGCAGTTAGAGTGTTGTCTTGTCATGCAGCTCACCAAATTGTTATTAATACAGTAGAGAGATCTGAATTATTATCATATCAATTAGTAAAAAAATCCCTCCAAACACAATTTTAGTTATGTCTCAAACACCACAATACATGATTAGTGCACATCTTAACGGTGAAGTTTTTGAATGTGACATAGCCGGTTACAATTTCAGAAACACTGACATTACGAGATTTTTAATTGACAGAAGGTCAAATTTTTTACACTTGAAGTCAAGATTAGAAAAAAAATTGCAACGTGGTCCAGTTGGCCAAATAATATACAAAAATTCAGTGTTTTTTGGGGAGCATAGTGAATGCAAATTTTTCCCATTAAAGATTCAAGACGACAAAGATGTGCTTACCATGTTCCACAGTCACGAGTATTCTGGTTTCTCAGATATCATGTTACATGTTACGTTACAACAACAACAACAGTCTCAACAACTAGATTCTTCTTAAGTTTTTTGTGAATCTGATGAGGAACACACTGAAGTCAATGTCATTGACGAAGAAGAAGAAGCAGCTGAAGTCATTGTTGACGAGATGGTGAACAACGACGAAGAGGGGGTTCCATCCGGCCGTGTTTATTGCCCACCTCAACACATGACAACTCTTGACTTAGGTGACGATGAACCATCAACAGATGTTTTTTACAACCCGGACTACGCAACAGAAGGGCAACTAAAAGAGGGTCACGAGTTTCGTACCAAAGAAGATTGTGTCTGAGAAATTAAACAATATCACATGACTTGATGATGCCACTCCTTCTGGGAATCGTATTGTCACTCATGAATGTCTGTGACGCTGATAACCGCATAGGATGCCGTACCTTTGTCCGTGGATTAGGTGTATCCTACCTGTGAGAGGGACTGGGTTATTGCAGGAAAACTGGCCTTCAGAAACCATGATTCAGTAGTTATCAGATGGTGTTCTTGATTTATCTCCAGTTGTGTTGTCTGGGTCAGATGGGTTTCTTATCTGAGGTTGAGGTTATTATCAGATGGTATTCTCGTCAGATACAGAGGTTCAGATGGTTTTCTTACCAGGGGATTGATATTTTGAGTATCAGATGATAGTTAGTGGCATGAGATTCTGATGACCGTGATTGGTTTTCTGTTCTTGATCACAGAGATATTCCTCTTCAGGCTACAGCATAGCCCCTATGTTCGCAGATTGCATTATTTATTTTGCATCATTGCATTACTATTTGCATTTCAACTAACGTGTGTGTGTTGCAGGTACACATTTTCCCTTCCATTTCTGGTGTTTGTTCCTAGCAAGACATGGAAAACCTGAAGAGAGTATTGCCCTATAAGTTTCCGTCGCCGAATATCAGTCTATTGTTAGAGTTGATTGCTATTGCTAAGAAGAGAGGAATGGGTGACTTCAGAAAGAGATATGGGAGGATTCTGACCTACGTTTATCAGCCATCTGTCTACGAGACCAGCGGCATCTATACTCTGTTACAGTTTTATGATGCGGAGCTCAGGTGTTTTGTATTTCCCGACTTTGTTTTGGCTCCTACCCTGGAGGAGTACTCTGCACTTCTGGATATACCGATCCGTGAGCAAATGCCTTTTTATCGTCCGGACGCTGAGCCTAAGCTGGCTGAGCTTTCTGCCATCCTGTGCTTGAAAGAGTCTGAGCTGTCTGGAAAGATGATCAGAAGAGGAGACGTATGGGGATTTCCGTTGGATGTCTTAGTGGAAAAGGCTCGAGAGTATGCCCAGAAGGGTAAATGGGATGTTTTTGACGTCATCCTTGCTGTATGTGTGTATGGCATCGTGTTATTCCCGAACATTCCTGATTTTGTTGATTCAGATGCCTTCTATATTTTGGCTGCGGGAAACCCAGTTCCTACTTTGCTGGGAGATATCCACCATTCAACTCATTATCAGAATGAAAAGCGACGAGGAAGGAATGTGTCTTGCTGTGTACCTCTCCTATGCAGGTGGTTCACCAGTCATTTGCCTAAGTCAGGTCCGTTTGTCACCTCTATCAATTCTCTAGGATGGCCCGAGCGCTTAATGGGATTAACTGCTGAGGACGTGGTATGGACCAATAAAGAGGTATTTGGAGCTGAAGTTATACTCAAAGGCGAAGGATTCCCGAATGTTCCGTTAATAGGAAGGAAAGGTTGTGTCAACTATAACCCTTCCTTATTGATCAAGCAATTTGGGTACGTACCTCAAGGGGCGCCAAAGCCCGAGGAGATACAGGAATCTCTGTATCTCACCGGGGCAATAGGGAAAGAGATGCTGACCAAACTTGAGAAAGCCTGGAAAAACTTGCACAAGAGAGGGAAGCTTTCAGGTAGCAGAGGGGATACTCGAGGTCCTAGCCCATATGAAGAATGGATTCGTGAGCGAGCTGTGAAGTTCCTTATGCCGTATCCAGCAGTTCAGCCGTTGCATCCGCCTCCGGTAGAGGAGCCTACCACTGTGGACATTCAGGTTTACAAGCAGCTAATGGCGGAGAAAGAAGAGCTAGCCAGGGCTAAAGAGGCTTTAGAGCAGGAGAATGCCCAGCTTCGGCATGAAAAGATTGAGACAGGATATGTTTCTAAGCAACAGGCTGAAACTTTGAAACATCTGAAGACTACGCTATTGGAATTGACTGAAACCAAGAAGCGTCTGGAGTTAGATGTAGACTCTGTTAGTAGTGTGTTGGCCACCAAGAAGCAAGAGCTGGAAAGGGCCTACACAAAGCTAGCCAAGTTCAGAGGACACTGGGATCGCACTATGACCAAGCGCAAGGAGCGAGAAGAAGAGCTGAAGGCACAGATTGCTCAGTTAGAAGAACAGGTCAAAGTGAAGAACGAAGAGCTTGAAGAAGAAGCCTGTCGCCGATACGAGGCCGAGCGCAAGTTGACAGATGCCATGAAGAATTTGGAAGATTTCCAGCATAGGGCAGATGCCAAGAGACCCAAACCTGGGGGCGGTGCCAATGATAAGGCTTGGGAAGACTTTGTCAGAGACATCCAGGGGACGGTCAGGAAGAGGGATCGACTGATAGAAGGTTTGATTTATCAACCAGATCACGCAGAGACAAAGAAGATGGTCGAGGACTTCCGCAACCGTACCCGTATTTGATTTCTCTTGTATTCTGTATGTTGAGATCACCACCAGGCATGTTGGCTGGGATCCTCCTTATCATATCAGCTGTATGGAGCATAGTTATGAAACTTCTTGACAAGACAGTTATTCTAATCAATATATGAGGGTTGTTTCCAAATATTGTCTCTACGGTTTATCTCGTCCCGCTACCACTGACACTGGAATTGGAGGGAAAATATCTCCAATGCACACATGCACGTTAGCATTTTTTGTATTTCTGTTTGCATAAATCATATTGCATAGCATTTAGCAGGTCAGAGCACTTATCCAGCCTTTGTTTTCACCAGACAGTGATTCTCGGGGAATTGTTTGAGGCAAGAGTGGAGACGATCAGGGGGCTGAAGCAGATTTGAGCAGAATCAAGCAGCATAGTCAGTTACAGGTAATCGGTAGCTATGGCTGAAGGCGATTTCCGGGCTCCTAATAACCAGGCAGGGTTTACTATGGCGTCCAACCATCAGTATGATTTTATGGAGGACTTCCCGCAAGCGAACAATCTAACTGCAGCCCAAGTTGTGCAGCCTGCTGTTGAGAACAGAGATCAGCATGAGCAGTTTCTTGTTCGAAATGAACGTTATCCTCCTGTTAACAATCAATGTGTTGTTTTCCCTGCGATGAATTACCGGAGAGATATTCCAGTGACCGGGTTAGTAGATCCAAGAGCTCTTGACGATGGTAGAAGACTCCGAGTGTTGGAAGAGCAAATGAAAGCCTTGGAAGCGAAAGATGCCGTTAACCTGGATGCTGTAGCCATGTGCTTGGTCCCTGACCTCGTGTTGCCGTACAAGTTCAAAATGCCGGAATTTGAAAAATACACAGGAGATAGCTGTCCGAAGTTGCATTTGATGATGTTCTGTCGGAGGATGACTTCGTTTGTGCGAAATGACAAATTGATGATCCATTGCTTTCAGTATAGCCTGACTGGGGCATCCCTGAGATGGTATGTGCAATTGGAGAGTAATCAGATTCGATCATGGGTGGATTTAGCCAGAGCTTTCATGAAGCAGTACGATTACAACTTGGATTTGACTCCTAGTCTCGTAGATCTGCAAGAACTGTCTCAGGCGGAGAATGAATCATTCAGAGCATATTTGCGAAGATGGAAGGAATTGGCTGCTAGTGTTCAACCACCGCTTCCGGAAAGAGAACTGGTTGACATCTTCTTGGGTACTCTGAAAGGCTATTATTTCGACAAATTGTTCAGTTGCACAAGCTTTGTGGGCCTGATGAGGCTGGGAGAGATTGTTGAGCGAGGACTCAGGAGTGGAAAGTTTCGAGGTGTTCCTTACGTCCCAGTTAATAAGATTGAGCCAGTTGTCAGTCCTCAAGAAGAGTGGGAAGGAGATGACGTCGCCTCAGAATCTCTAGCATCTCAGGATCAGTTTTCAGACACTTCAAGTCAACGATCATACTATCGCCGATCGCGTCAGCATGCTCCACGAAGACCAAGGAAGCCTGAAAGGCAGTTTACTCAGCTACCGGTGTCGTACAGTCGGTTGTTGCCAGATCTGGTCAGAAGCGGATTGATAGTGCCGAAAGAGACTAAGCCGGTAATTCCACCTTATCCTCCAGGCTTTGATGCCAGCGCCCGCTGTGAGTACCACGCTGGGGCACAGGGGCATTCAACGAATGATTGTAAAGTGCTTAGAAGCCAGATTCAAGATCTGTTAGACTCTAGCCGTATTTGCATCACTCCTCAAGGTTGTGTTCAGATTAATGATTTTCCGTCTTCTAGTTGTGCGGGTTCGTCAGTTAATGTCATGGAAGACTCCACAGGAAGTGTGTGCTCTGAAGATTGCCAATCAGAAAGTTCGGTTGTATGGGAGAAATTTCTAGAGGTTTTCGCGTCGGATGCCGCATCTGTTTTCTCTGCTTAATCCGTTTAGCTTTTTGTGCATCAGTATTTGTCGACCACCACCAGGATTGTTGGCTGGGGTCGTTATAGTCATACTCATTTGTGCTTACCTGCTGATTTTGTTGGTTGTACATGTATGGGAGATGTTCGTCTGTTTGCTTATAGCTTGGGTTTCTCTTTATCTCGTTATGAATGTGTGGTTGCTTTCCGCATTGCATTATTTTTTAACAGGTATATCAGAACCGTGGGTCTTATTTCTTCATCGTCTCAGTTTGTTGCAGGAATTCCTTCAGAGATATGGAACAGAATCAGGTTGAATTGATCGAAGTCCAAAGCCAGCTGGGGCAGATGATGAGAGACATGCAAGAGATGCGTCTGGAGCAGAAGATTCTCAAAGAGGAGAACAGTCAGCTGAAGACCCAAATGAGCTTGATCATGGAAGTAGTCAAGAATGTGCTTAGGAAAGAAGATGATCAGCTATTCGAAGCCGCAATGAAGAAGCTCGCGCCACCTGTGCATGTGGAACCTGAGCAGCAGCAACAGAGGATACATCCGGCTCAACAGAGGATCCAGGAAGGGAAGCCAAGGAGAATGTTTGAGGCACCACCTATGGCCTATGCTGAGCTCTTGCAGATCTTATTGAGGTTTAATCTGGTTGAGAAGAGAACGTTGACACCACCAACGAAAGTGTTTCCTCAAGGGTACGATGCCCGTAAACAATGTGAGTTTCATTCCGGGGCATTCGGACATGACATCGAGGGTTGTCATGCTTTCAAGCACAATGTTCAAGACCTGATTGACTCGCACGATATTGAATTCACGCCGGGCGGCGTAGCTGTGCACATTGCTCCTGTCTCGATCGATGTTAAAATGACAGATGTTTCCAAAGCTGTAGTGGGTCAGGAGCGTATCCTGGACTCCATGGTGTCAGAATCTCCAGGCCCACAATTGTTGCCTATTCCTGGGGCAGATCTGAGAAAGCAAATGGCTAAGCATAAGGAGAGCGTTAATCAATACATCGAAGATCAAGAAGCCGATGTTGCATTTGATACGAATGGTGCTCAAGGGTCAACCCGATACCGGCAGCAGCAGCCTCAGCAACAGAATAATCGGGGGCATAAAAGAGGTCAGAATCAAGGTCCTTTGGCAAGCCGTCATTTGGAAACTCCTCCTATACCGTACGCACAGCTTCTGCAGACATTGCTTCAGCTCCAATTGGTTCGTAAAAGAACATTGGCTCCCTTAACGGGACCACCACCACCGGGGTATGATGCTGACGCTACTTGCGAGTTCCATACCGGGGCACCAGGCCATACGGTTGAGAACTGCAAAGCATTTAAGCACAAAGTGCAGGATCTGCTTGATAGTGCAGCAATCAGCTTCGGGCCGGGAGGTCCCCACATCATCTGAATGAAAGAGGAAGAGCTCTATAGTTTGGTTGAGTCGTTGAAAGCAGATCAGGACAGCATCGAATTGCCTTTAATAAAGATAGCTGGTTCAGCAGCAGGGCAGATGTGAAAGCCCGGTTCTCGGAGGCTAGCATATTTTCTTTGTTTTAGCTTGTCATTTCTTTACATTTGTAGTTGCTTTCCTGTTTGAATTTGTAAACTTGTTTGTAAAACTTGTTGTGTTCGTTCAAATTGATGATAATGAAATAAATATGCATGGTTTTGATCAAATCCAGTCGTGTTCACTAACTGTTTTGCAAATGTCCACCACTTGGTTAAGAAGAATTTGGGGAGGATGACGAAAATGACCGACATGCAAATTCCGATATTGTATGCTTTTGAAATAAAACCTGCTGATGATGTACAGGCATTGTTTCAAATCCTTAAACACCGGAGTTATAAGGAAGATAATCCCTTGTCAACCCCTTTGAGCCTTGTAGTAGGAGTTTCTTTCTGAAAACGAAAAACCCTCAATCTTAACCTGGGGCAGGGTAGGTGTTAGCTAATTTGACTGAGCGTCCAAATTGCAAAAAGGAATGTCCGTTCGAGGATCAATCACATCCCTAGAGATCGTGCCTAAAGGACCACAATGATTCAATCAAGAGTGGGACAGCCACATCATTCCCCAAAGAGTCAGACAGCCAGTGTCACGCGACCTGTTCAAAAAAAAAAAAAAAAAAATGAAAAAAGAGAATCAAAAGCCCGCTAAGTCAAGAAAACTTCAAAACAAATGACTTAGGCAAAAATGAGGGCATCCCGCTGGACTTGAAAAAAAATCAGAAGAAACTCAAAAGGAGTCAGTCCAGGCAAAAGTTAGGGATATGAAAAGAAAAAATGAAAAGGATCAAAAGAAAAATCCTCGATGAAAATACAAGTCGTGTGACCACAAGTGTCAAAGACGAAAGGTGAGTGGCTGTCACTCCCAAATCCAAAAGTTTCTCGAACTATCATTCCTATTTTCTTTCAGCCTCTGAGAGGTGAGCGCTAAGGTCAAATTAGCTGAACGTAGGATGGGAGAACATCAAGGAGAACGGGGGGGTTAAAGTAAACTTTGAGCCTTTATCCTTTCTTTCAAAACCGTGAACCTGACCACGTTACAACCTTCAAAAGTCCTAATTGAAGCAGGTTGTTTCGAAAGCATACTCCGGTAAAGGTCGCGTCGATTCTGACTCCTAAAAAAGGTTCCTCTTACCATGTTGGTACGGATGTTGATGAATGTTTTGTGCATTATATGCTATAAACTGTTTTCCTTTTCCCAGTGAACAGATTGGATGTCAAAGCTGTCATATGTGTTGCATTAATACATCTTTTATGCATAACAACTTGTTTTACTCGCGAGTAAGCGCTTGACAGCAGAAAAGCTTCCTACAATGGAAAGTATAGTCAAGATAGAATGCAGAACGCCCGAATGTTCCGAGAGCAGGGGCAAGCTTTTATTGTGATCCCCAGTCAGGTCAGCTTTTCGAAGTCAGTTATCCTGGGGCAATCAGGTTGAGGTCTGGTGAAATACGTCGTAGTCAGGAGGTACTACTCTGAATTAGATAATCGGGGCAAGGTCATTGCAGTCAGGGGCAGACCATTTTAATCACGCAGAAGTTACTCGAGAAGCATTCAAGGTGAAGTATCTCTCCGAAGTTCAGAACGCTGAGGCATATCATATCAGACCATCAAGGAACAGATTTGCAGATTTCCTTTCAAGGACTATCCCCACAGAGGTCCCGTAGGCTGAGGCATATCAGAAGCGAAAGGATTGTTGTTCTCCGTATCAGCAAGGCCATTCAGGGTTATTCGAGCAGATGCAGTCGATTTTCGAGAGCGAGATGAATGCGGGAAGTCGTGTTACTATCCCTTGACTCTTCACTGAAAGGTTGAGTATTCAGGAAGAATGTTTCCCAGCGTCAGTCGTACCTGACCCAGCAAGATAGCTTAAGAGCTCAAATCCCTGTTTGCGGTTACTATGAAGCCCGTCCGTGTTGGTGCATCAATTTCCAGATCCGAGCTTCGTCAGTACGCAGGAGGACTCCCTCCATTGTCTCCAGCAAAGACCAATTTGTCATTGGCAGGGATAAGCTATCCCCCAGAGGAGTCTAATCATATTCAGCACGTCTGCTATTTCACAGCGGAGTTATATACCCCAGCAGGGTATTACTTCGTCGAGGTGTTCGGTTAAGTTCCCGGTTATCCCCAGCGGAGTTGATTTCACTCTCCCAGCATTTATTTTGCTAGGACGATTCAGTGATATCCGGGTTATCCCCAGCAAAGTTGGCCTCGCCTTCAGCATTTATTTTGCTGAAGTGGTTTTCTGTACCCGGCCTTCTCCGGCAGCTCGAGCCTGCTAACATATTGCATGCATCATATTTGCATCATACCTGCATGACATTTTCAAAATGCGTAGCATTTCCATCTAGAATGGAGCATTGCGCTGTAGAAAGATTAAAGCATTTGCATAGGCATACAAAGCGTAAGTCAGGTTTTCTATCAGCCTCATATGGCGCGTGAATTACTCTGTGATCAGTTCAGGGGCATTTATCCAGCAACAGTGTTCAGACAGTTCAGCGGATTAGTTGTATCAGATCATACAACAATTATGCTTTAAGCAAGCAGTCATCTGATATCGACAGACTTTTCTTCCCGTCAATTCATATTGGCGATGTGTTCCTCCAATGAGTGGATTTCTCCGTCTATCATTAGACGTCGGGAGTACGAATGTGGTTTTCTTTCCGTCTATCCATAGACGATGTGAAGTTGCGGGTCACAGTAAGATTTCAAGAAGGGGTTTCTCCCAGGATATGCTTTTCTTCCCGTCTATCAGTAGACGATGTGAAGTTTTGGTTGATTTTCAATGGGGTTCAAAATAGAGTTTCTATAGCAAGTGGCTTTCCTTTCCGTCTGTCAGCAGACGATGTGAAGTTCCGAGTTACTGTTCAGCGGGTTTCTTATTGCCAGATCATACGTATGATGAGGTGTTTCCCCAGCGAGTCTTCTCCGGCTATCCTTAGTTGTTGAGGGGTTTCAAAATGATTTTGAATATTGGTGCTCTTTCTGGTTATTGGATATGATGACGTTTAAGAGGGACTTTTCTGACCATCAATCCCTATTGATGTCGAGGCTCTTCGAAGAACGTTCAGTTTTCATGATCGTTGATTCTTATTGACGACATGGTTCCTTAAAAGGTGGTTTTTCTTACCGTCGGTCCATACTGACGATGTGGCCCCTTCAAGGATATTGATCTTTCCATCAATTCCCGTAGACAGAAGGATTCTGAAATTCAAAGGATGATTCCGTCTACTCTTAGACGATGAGAATATTGATTTGTTTCATCAATCAGGATGATGCCGTCTACCCTTAGACGATGTGAATAATGATTTGTTCATCAATCAGGATGTTCCCGTCTACCCTTAGACGATGTGAATAATGATTTGTTCATCAATCAGGATGATGCCGTCTACCCTTAGACGATGTGAATATTGATTTGGTTCATCAATCAGGATGATTCCGTCTACTCTTAGACGATGAGAATATTGATTTGTTTCATCAATCAGGATGATGCCGTCTACCCTTAGACGATGTGAATAATGATTTGTTTCATCAATCAGGATGATGCCGTCTACCCTTAGACGATGTGAATAATGATTTGTTCATCAATCAGGATGTTCCCGTCTACCCTTAGACGATGTGAATAATGATTTGTTCATCAATCAGGATGATGCCGTCTACCCTTAGACGATGTGAATAATGATTTGTTCATCAATCAGGATGATGCCGTCTACCCTTAGACGATGTGAATAATGATTTGTTCATCAATCAGGATGATGCCGTCTACCCCTAGACGATGTGAATTGGGAGATTAATGTTGTCTTTCCGTCTATCATTAGACGAGGTGAGTATTCAATCAAGGTGCCTTCCCGTCCATCTTTGGGCGATGTGAGTATATTTCTTCCTGCCTATCAGTAGGCAATGTGAAAGAATCAGGTATGTTGTTGCAGCTCTCAGGGTTTGTTATATGGGGTATCACAAGCAACGGGTATTCAAATCAGGAGTTCTTTATCAGATGATTAATCAGTTTGGCGCCGCAATGACTGGACTCGGTTTTCTGGACTTTATTCTCCAAGCAGCTTACAGTATATGCTCGCGGTTGGCAAATTTTCGGGTTTTATTTGTATTCAACCGTCTCGTACCTCCGAATGTTTGAAGGCTGAACGCTCTTCAAACCCTTCAGGTCCAAGTCGCTTGAATAGGGGCAGCTGTTGCACCCTAAAATTTGACCAACCAATTCTCCTATCTGACTCAGGGTTTAAATTCATATTCACAGCTCAGATGTATGATTTTTGTGCACAAGCAGGGGATATCAGAGTTTACAGCTTGATTTTTGTCTATCAGATGTGGCAGATCCAGTCCAGATTATCGGGGTTTTATTTTCGGGAAATTGTGCGCTCCTCGGTGATTTTTCAGTGATTTTGATGATATTCTGATGCCCGGGGATCTCTGTTCGATTCGATCTGGTCTCGTGCGCTTTTATGGGGGTCATTTGCATTCATCTGCATTTTTAGGATTTTTTGTGAATTTTTAACAGGCTTTATAGATTTTTCTGGAATTTAAATAGGGTTTTTGAATATTTTAATGGTTTAATCTGCATTTTTAGGATTTTATAAGAATTTTTAAATCAATTTTAGAATTTTATATAGATTTTAAAATAGGTTTAATAGTTTTTTAGATAATATAAAAAACAATATAGTTTTTCTTTTATTAGTAGATATTAAATAATATTAGATTTTAATAGATAATTAGATTGATTTAGAGTTAATTAGACTTTTAATCATTTTTTAGAGTTTAATTAGATATTAATTGTTTTTTTAGGATAATATAGAAATTAGAGCATTAATCTCTTTTTTAATTAGATTTTAATTGATTTTCAGATTTAATTAGGATAATATGAGTTTTAATCATTTTTAGAGTTGATTAGGATTAATCATTGGTTAATTAGATTAATTGGTGTTAATTAGATATAGTGAGGATTAACTGTTTTTTTTAATCTAGTTTTTTACAGTTTTTTTTTATTATTCAGTTCGTTGGGCCCAATTGGGGAGGCCCAGTATGGCTTTCTTTTTTTGTCCAGAAAAATGGTCCAAAAAGTCCACATTCGTCCAGCAGACTCCAGAAACTTCTGGAAAGTGCCAGCAAACTTCAGAGTAATAAATAAAGCTGACACGTGTTGCGCAGCAAGAGGACCCACACGTTCACTCAGAATCACACCACGCGTACACACGTGTCCCCCACCCACTCTCTCTCTCTGCGCATGCGCGCCATCTGTCCTCCCCACATCCCTCACCGGAGATTCACCAGAACGCCACCGGCGGCCATGCATCAGCCGTAGCCCCCACCGCCGGCCACCGCCAACAGACTCCGGCCACCGGAATCTGCAAACACCAGGAAATCACCAGATTATCTTCTTCTTCCTCCGATCGTCCCTCCGTCTACCTTCATCGGTGCATCGCCGGAAAATTCAAAGGCACGCCGGAAACTTCAAAGAATTCCAGAACGCGTTCTCCTCCCTTCCACCTTCGTTCACCTTCAACCTCCATCAATTTCCCAGAACGGCTTCAACCTCCATCAATCCATCCAAACCTTCAACAACATTCGTACAAATTTTTCCAGAAACTCTACGTGGCTCAACAACCTTCATCCTTCATACAAATTTTTTCCAGAAATCAACCACTTCATCTTCTCACATCAATCTTCATCCAGTTTCTCCAGAACGCCATCATCTTTTCCCAGAATTCCCAGAATCCACTCAGACGTTCAATCTCAAGCAAGAAACCTAGAAGATCCTCAGACGTTCATCCTCCTCAGCAACATTTCCAGAAACTCCAATCGCGTTCAATCTTCCAGGAGATTTCCAGATTTCTTCGCTCCAACCTTCATCTGTAGTGTATTCAGAACAGTCCTTCAAAGAAGGCGAACTAATCCCCAGGTATGCTCCTTGCATGTTCTTCTTTAGATTAAATTGCGTTGCCTTCAACGATTAGGGTTTCGAGATACTCATTGATGCGTGGTTTGTTGTATAACGCTGAGATTTGGGGGTTTGATCTTGATGCTGTGTTTGATGATGATATAGAACGTTTAGGTTTAGATTGATTGCGTGGCTGGGTTGGTGTTTGTTGTTGATGGAGATCATAGGGGTTTCAGATAGAGAAGGGATGAGGGAGAGACGAAAGAGTGAACGGCGCAAGGTCAAGGGATGATGAACAGTAGTTAGGGTTGGTAGTGATTTAGGTTTTGTTTTTCTGGGTATTGGATTAGGGTTTGGACCCTGGGCTTAGGCCCAAAAGCGTGTTCTGCTGATGCTACCTCCCAAACTGCTTGTCCCCCCCCCCCCTGGCGTGTGGAAAGTCTGAGTGAGTGAGTTGGGCCTTAGGCCCCAGATTGCTAATAGCACCCCTCATTTGAGCCCATAGGGGATAATAACTGGAAAGTATGCTAACGGCACCCCATATGTTTTCTCTTTTTCTGATTGCTTTGATTTCAAATTTGGGCCTGCGCCCAACTGCTAATGGCACCCCCCCAATCAGGGCCCAATGTAGATAATAACCTAGAATCATTGCTGTTTGGACCCCCCAGGTTATTTCTTTTATTTTTTCTTTTATATTAGAAAATCATAATAAATTGAATATAATTGTTTTTTTTATGATTCTTTTTTTCATCCATTTCATGAAATTGTTAAGAAAATTAAAGAAAATAAAAGTGACACTTTATTTTTGTTTCCCTATTTTTGTGCATATTTTCCATTTTAATTGATGTGTTTTTTTAATATTTTCAATGCATGCATATCATTAGAAAATTCATAAAAAATGGTAGATTTAGTCAAATAATTCCGTTCTTTTTTCTGTAGACTCGTGATGCAGTGTAGAATTTTATAGTGCAGAAAACATTGGCTTAATCATGCATTTTCATTTTAATTGCATTTTGTCACTGTTACTGATGTTGAATAAATTGGTCTGTGGATATGTCTGTGTTGCTGATTTTGATTCTTTCATCTGGTATTGAATTTTGTTCTGATTTTTCAGTATGTTGTTTTAGAGCCATGTAGGTCTCCCGTTAGATTTTTGATAGATTTTCATAGGATATTCTGATAGGATTTGTCTGAGCCTGAAGATAGGAGAAGTCTTGATGACTTCTGACTTTGAAGTTCAACTGTGGTTGAACTTCAGAGATAGTCTCCTGTGGTTTGTTGGCCTGTGGGTTCTTCTTGAAGGTGGGAGCTGATGGAAGTCCTGTTGGAGCTTGCAGGGATGCATTGGATTGAGGCTTAGTCTAGGAGCTTGTTGTCTGTTTGGGAGGTTCGAGATCCTGAAGTTTGAAGGGAGTTTATGGTACTTTCCTGAGGAAGGCACTATGAATGACTTTCGTTCTTCCTTCTCACCTCTTTCTTAAGTATCCAATGATGTCGGAGCCGACTTGTGAGTTTAATTCCTCCTGAGGAGGAATATAAACTGATCACATGTTGTTGAGCCACATGGGATACGGTTCCTAAGTGGAAGCCTCCTAGTACTTTCCTGAGGAAGGTCCTATGGGTCTATTCACTTAGTTCCAGTAGTTTGTCTAGGATTTCTTAAGTATCCAGTGATGTTGGAGCCAACTTGTGAGTTTAATTTCTCCTGAGGAGAAATGTAAACTGATCACAGTTGTTGAGCCACGTAGGATACGATTCCTAAGTGTCAGTCTCCTAGTACTTTCCTGAGGAAGGTCCTATGAGTCTGTTCACTTAGTTCCCTTAGTGCATATAGGTTCTTTCCCAAGTATCCCGTGATGCCGGAGCCTTCATGTGAGTTTAATCTCTCCTGAGGAGGGATGTAAACTGATCACAGTTGTCGAGCCGCATAGGATATGACTCCTGAGTAGTAACCTCCTGGTACTTTCCTGAGGAAGATACCATGAGCTTGTCTGCTTAGTTTCCTTTCTCTGGTAAGCTTGTTCTGAAGCTTGGAGACTGGGATTGATTCCTCTTGCCTAGGAGTTTGTTTAGATCCTTGCTTAGGGTATTGTATAGAGTTCTGCGTAGAGCTAGATTAGGAGATTGTTTTAGGTTTGTTTCAGGCCCTGCTCAGGGTTAGTCTCTTTGAATTGTTTGACTTGTGTGATGTTATGCTGCATTAGACTTAGGTATTCATCTAGATAGTTCTGAATAGGTGCATCTTAGAAGTAGACTTTGTGTGCATAAGAAGTTGAGGTGGTCCTCCTTCTGCTTGTTTGTTATTGCGTGGCTTTGCTTGTTGGTATTTGGTAGAGCTGAGCTCCCTTGCCTTTGTGGTTTGCGGCCTCTGTGCCTTGTTTGTCTAGTTGTTGCATTCATGCATATTTTCAGTATTCTTTTCCGTTGCAGTTTCTCGTTTGTGGTTTAATCCTGTTGCCATGATCCCTTAGGAGCTCTGACTTCTCCGCTGCGGAGTTGTTATGATAGACATTAGGGTGGTCAACCAGGTGATAGCAGTATATAGATTCCCCTGTTTCTCAGCTATAGTTCTAGGGTTTCCTTTTCCTTTCTGTGGGAGCTTTTGAGTAGCTTGGTCCGTAATTAGCTGAACTACAGCTGCTCTGATTCTTCGTTCCAGACGAAGATATGTAGGCATAGGATGCGATATCCTAGCGAGCACACTAACGACTAACCTTTAGTTCTCTCGCGGCTGTGCGATCGAGACTTTCCCGCTAACGACTAATTGTTGCCCCTTTTCTCTTGCCCGAGTGCATTTGAGACCAGATCGTATTTGTAGGTTCCTGAGCCTTTAGGACCAGTTTGTTTTCTCACTGCTGTGTGAGAACCCCTGTTTACCCGTAGTTAGCCGAACTACGTTTGCTCTGATCTTTCATTTCAGATGGAAGTACGTAGGCACAGGACGCGATGTCCTGGCGAGCAACCTTTCCCCCGTTTAGACGTAGGAAGTCGAACTACGTTGACTCTGACTTTCCCATTGCACGAGGGAATACGTAGGCCCAGAACACCGTATGTTCTGTCGAGTCCTGTCCTTTTATTTTCTTTTCAGACCAGCCAGTAGCGTAGATAGATAATACACCCTTTTACCTATAAACACCAAGCGTGGATCCCATCGAGTACGATGGACGTGAGGGGTGCTAATACCTTCCCCTTGCGTAACCGACTCCCGAATCCAGGCTATGGTTGCGATGACCATACCTTTTCCCGTCTTTGCGAGGTTTACTTCGAGCGTTTCCTTTCCCGCTCTGAGGGATAAATAACGCACGGTGGCGACTCTCCTGTCAAGCCGGCGCCGATTTTCGCAGTAGCGACAAGCAGCAATATATTTTGCCTCTGTTATTGAAAGTGCAATTGTAGGTTGCTTCTTGCTGAACCATGAGATCAGATGACTTCCAAGAAACTGACAGCTTCCAGAAGTACTTTTACGTTCTATTCTGTCTCAAGCATAGTCAGCATCACATAATCCAACTAACTTATAATCATCAGATCTTCTGTAACACAGACCCACATTAGTAGTACCTTTCAAATACCTTAGAATCCTCTTAACAGCTGTTAAGTGAGATTCTCTAGGATCTGATTGGAATCTAGCACACAGACAAACACTGAATAAAATATCAGGTCTAGAAGCAATCAAATATAAGAGAGATCCAATCATACCTCTGTAAAGTTTTTGATCAACTTTCTTACTTACCTCTTCCTTACCAAGTGTGCTTGTAGGATGCATTGGAGTCTTTGCCAATTTGCTTTCGTTCATATTGAACTTCTTCAGAAGCTCTTTGACATACTTAGTCTGGTGAATATATGTACATTCTGGAGTCTGATTTACTTGGATTCCCAGAAAGAATCTAAGTTCTCCCATCATGCTCATTTCAAATTCAGCCTGCATAGACAAAGCAAACTCCTTTCCCAGCATAATATTGGTAGATCCAAAAATAATATCATCCACATAAATTTGACAAATTAGTAAATCTTTCTTAAATGTTTTATAGAAAAGAATTGTGTCCACTTTGCCTCTGATAAAGTTCTTTTCCAGAAGAAAATTACTTAATCTATCATACCAAGCTCTGGAGCTTGTTTCAAACCATAAAGAGATTTTTTAAGTTTGAAGACATGATCTGGAAATTTATCACTTTCAAAACCAGGAGGTTGATGGACATAAACTTCTTCTTCTATAATACCATTTGAGAAGGCACTCTTAACATCCATCTGATATAGAGTGATGTTATGTTGTGCAGCAAATGAAATAAGAAGGCGTATAAATTCTAACCTTGCCACTGGAGCATAAGTTTCAGTGTAATCAATTCCTTCTTGTTGACTGTAACCTTGAGCTACTAACCTTGCTTTGTTCTTAACAACTTCTCCTTGCTCATTTAGTTTATTTCTGAATACCCGCTTTGTTCCAATAATGTTGAAACCTTTTGGTCTTGGAACCAGATCCCACACATCATTTCTTGTAAATTGATTCATCTCATCTTACATTGCAAGTATCCAATCATTATCACTCAGAGCCTCATCCACAGATGTTGGTTCAATAATAGACGCCAACCCAACAAGTGATGTTCCAGATGATCTGATAAACGACCTTGTTCTTATAGGATCATCTTTATTTCCAATAATCATTTCTTCTGGGTGAGAAGCTTTGATTCTGGATGATCCTTTAACTGTTGGTTCATCAGAAATATTCATGTTATTCATCTGAGCAGCCAATGGAGTTGCATCTGGCGTAGCTTCTTCTTCAGCTTTCTCTACATCTTGTTTCTTAGATTCTGTGAGAATAACTTCTCCATCTGCAGAGTTTTCAAGCTGCTTTGGCTTTTGATTGCCAAGCTTATCATCAAATCTAACATGTATAGATTCCTCCACAATTTGTGTCTCAGTATTGTATACTTTGTAGCCTTTAGAGCGTTCAGAATATCCAAGCATGAAACACTTTTGTGCTTTAGAATCAAACTTGTTAAGATTCTCTTTAGTGTTTAGCATAAAACATATGCATCCAAAAGGGTGGACATAAGAAATGTTTGGCTTTCTATTCCTCCACAATTCATAAGGAGTATTTTCTAGAAGAGGTCTAATAGACACTTTGTTCTGAATGTAACATGCTGTGTTAATTTCTTCTGCCCAAAAATGTTTTGCCATGTTAGTCTCATTGATCGTGGTTCTGGCCATCTCTTGCAATGTTCTATTTTTCCTCTCTACAACTCCATTCTGTTGTGGAGTTCTAGGACAGGAGAAATCATGAGCAATGCCATTTTCATTAAAACATTTTTCAAAATGTTTGTTTTCAAATTCACCACCATGATCACTTCTGACTTTAACAATTTTGAAATCTTTTTCAGTTTGAACTTGTTTGCAGAAGTCAAAGAACACAATATGTGACTCATCCTTGTGCTTTAGGAATTTTACCCATGTCCATCTGTTGTAGTCATAAACAATGACTAATCCATACTTCTTGCCTCTGATGGATGCAGTTTTCACTGGTCCAAACAGATCAATGTGAAGTAACTCTAATGGTTTTGAAGTTGAAACAACATTTTTGGATTTGAAAGATGATTTTGAAAATTTTCCTTTCTGACATGCTTCACAAAGAGCATCTGAGTTGAATTTCAAATTAGGAAGTCCTCTGACCAGATTGAGTTTATTAATCTGAGATATACGTCTCATATTAATATGATCCAATCTTTTGTGCCAGACCCATTGCTCATCATTAACAGACATAAGGCATTTAACATTCTGAACCTTAAGTTCTGAAAGACTAATTTTATAAATGTTGTTTTTCCTTTTACCATTAAAGAGGATTGAGCCATCCTTTTGACTAACAGCTTTACAACACTTTTAATTAAAGATTATGTCATAACCATTGTCACTTAATTGACTTATGGACAATAGATTATGAGCTAATCCTTCAACAAGCAAGACATTAGTTATGGAAGGAAGTTTACCATTGCCAATGGTTCCAGAGCCAATTATCTTGCCCTTATGATTCCCTCCAAACTTGACGTCTCCTCCAGATCTAAGCTCCAGACTTTGGAACATAGACCTTTTTCCCGTCATATGTCTTGAGCATCCAGAGTCCAGGTACCATGACTGGAGTCTTGACTTCGCTGCTAAGGATATCTGCAACATAGATTATCTTATCCTTAGGTACCCAGATTTTCTTGGGTTCTTTTTGGTTAGTTGCCTTAAAGCTTTTTCTGAACTTCTGTCTTTCAACATAAGACTTGTTCTGATTAGCTTTAGATTTATTAAACACAAGTTTGTTCTGATTAGAACTTGTGTGTTTAATATCATTTAAGTGACCAAATGTAAATTGAGAATATAAAGGAGGATACTTGATATCCAGTTTATCTACAGATTTTGGATTTGAATCTTCATAAGAGAAGGATTTATATCCAACACCTTTTCTATAGTTTCTGCTAATACCATAGATCATTGAAGCCATCTTGCTTCTATCTAGGCTTTTAGTTAGAAACTTCCTGAAGCTATAGTCATACTCTTGTAAAATATTTTTAGAGCATGGTTCAGATTTTAGATCAGAGTTTAGTTGAGTAGATTCTAAATTATTTTTCAGTTGAAGATTTTTAGCTTTTAGCTCAGCTATTTCTGATTCAAACTTGTTACTCTCAAATTCAATATGCTTTAGAAGCTTTTTGTATTTGAGTTTAACTTTGCTATAGTTTTCAAGAATATCATATAGACTTTCAACAAGTTCTTGTCTAGAAAGTTCAACAAATACCTCCTCAAAATCAGATTCTGATTCTGATCCAGATGATTCAACACTGTCTTCTATGTCAGCCATGAATGCTACATTAGCACATTCTTCTTCTGATTCTAATGACAAATCAGATGCTTCTGAGTCATCCCAGGTAGCCATCAGAACTTTCTTTTTATGATCTGACTTTCTCTTTGGCTTCTCCTTCTGAAGCTTTGGACATTCACTCTTGTAGTTCCCAGGTTCTTTGCATTCATAGCAAACAACCTCTCTTTTTCCTGATCGTCTGTGTCCAGAGGAATCTCCAGATCTTCTGTATCCAGAGTGTTCTCCAGATCTTCTATGTCCAGAAGATTCTTTATGTTGATTTGGTTTTCTGAAGTTCTTGAACTTCCTTTGCTTATTCTTCCAGAGTTTGTTGATTCTTCTGGACAGCAAGGATAGTTCTTCTTCATCTTCAGAAGAAGACTCTTCAGAGCTTTCTTCTATTACCTGCAATGCTTTAACAGATTTATTAGATTTTAAAGCAATTGACTTACCTTTCTTTAGAGGCTCATCTTCCTCTAGTTCAATCTCATGACTCCTCAGAGAACTGATTAGTTCCTCCAGCGTAATCTTGTTCAGATCCTTTGGCAGCTTCAGAGCAGTGACCATGGGTCTCCATCTGATTGGCAAGCTTCTGATTATTTTCTTGACATGATCTGCTGTAGAGTAACCCTTGTCCAGAACCTTTAGGCTAGCAGTGAGAATCTGGAATCTGGAAAACACGGCTTCAATAGATTCAGATTCTTCCATTTTGAAAGCTTCATACTTCTGGATCAGCGCCAGAGCCTTGGTTTCTTTAACTTGAGAGTTCCCTTCATGAGTCATCTTCAGGGATTCAAATATATCAAAGGCAGTTTCTCTGTTGGTTATTTTCTCATACTCAGTATGAGATATAGCATTTAGCAAGATAGTTCTAGCCTTGTGGTAATTTCTGAATTCCTTCTTTTGCGCCTCAGTCATTGATTTTCTGTCAATTTTCTTGCCATTCCCATCAGTGGGATGAACATATCCATCAATAACTAAGTCCCAAAGATCAACATCAAATCCTAGAAAGAAACTTTCTAGTCTATCTTTCCAATAGTCAAATTTCTCTCCATCAAACATGGGAGGTTTTGTGCTGACTCTTTCTTCATATTTGTTGTTACTGGATGTTGAAGTTTCAGCAACCATAATGTATATCAACCAAGAATATCAAGAGTTTTTCCCACTGGATCTTTTCTGGTCACGGTTAAGTGATAGCACAAACAGAACCGGAGCTCTGATGCCAACTGAAGGTGAGAAAAACACTTAGAAGGGGGGGGGGGGGGGGGTTGAATAATAGTTTTTAAGAAATATGGCAATAAAAACAACTCAAGATTTTTATCCTGGTTCGTTGAACTCAACTACTCCAGTCCACCTTATCAAAGATGATTTGCCTTTCTCCACAAGGAATTAATCCATTATTAATCAACTGATTACAATAGTAAGCACTAAGAACAATTGTCTTAGTCTTCTCAAGAACAACTGACCACACCTTGGTCTTCTCAAGGAACTTCTTACAAATTAATGTAAACTAACAAGTGTTTAAATGCTTCTAATAAGCTGTATCACAACTGTGATAGTTACACTTAAGATTAAGTACAAATAAAACTATACAGTTTTATGAAAGAACAAAAGTATATGAACTTTGAGAGAGTTTTCACTTTGATGCTTCAAACGTGTGTATGAATATTTCTTTCTGAGTGAACTAGCAACTTCTAAATGTTGTAGAAGTTCTCCTTTTATAGCTTTTCCAATTTCTTTGAGTAATGTGCAACTGAGTATTATATTAGAAATATAAGACTTTTCATCACCAAAAGGTATGGGAAGAGACATGCTTTCTGCAGGAAAAGTATGGTTGTAGAAGCTTTGGGATTTGCACCACGTCACTTCTTTGGACAAAATAGCCGTTGGTTACTTTAGAAGTAGCACCACGTCCAATCAAGTTTACAACTTCTTCAAGAAGCTTCCTTAAGGATGAAGTCTTCATAATCTGCACTTCAGAACTTGGAGCAAGCTTAAAGGAATGAAATACTTTAAGATGATCAGAGCTGAAATGTTTGAGATGATCAGAGCTTGATAGATGATCAAAACTTGATATATCAGAGTCTCAATCTTGATCAAAGTCTTCATCAGAGTATGCAGCAGTAAGTGCTCGAGCGTGAATATTATTTGATTAGAGTCTGATTTGATCAAAGCTTTCAACTATTCTTTCAGCAACACTTCAGATCATTCTGCAGCTTCTGCTTCAGATTCTTTTGGCAGCGCTTCAGAGTCTTCTGATTGTCTTGCATCTGATGCTTCAGAGCCTTGCATAGTTGTTTGTACTTATGTATTTTTCTTCTTTAAGAGTATTCAATTTAATACCTGAAACAATAATACTTGAACAAATTTTTAGAGAATATATTTTCTTACTACAAAATTCCATAAGAGTTATCATCAAAATATAGAGACATAAGAAACACTAATATGTGTTCTAACAGGGTTTTCCTTCAAGATCAGTGTGATTTGAAGGTTTTGGACAAGATCACGTCAACACAGATTCGATCGAGTGAAGGCCTTAGGACAAGGTGGTTTCCTTGCAATGGAGTAACGCGAGACAATGAATTGTGTTCGAAAATCTTAGATTTCAACAAGTTGCATGCTCAGGATAATCGGAAGACTGTAGCCGCATTGTTGGTCACTTGATCAAGATTTGATAAAGAGTTTGGAGGTGCAAGAATCAACACAAATCATAGGGATTTTGGGATTTAAGTTCTTTATCTCTTGTATAATTTTTGTTTTTTGCAAAGTTAAGATTAATTGCAAATATCTCAATTCGATTTCGGATTGAGGGCGGACGTACCCATAGAGAGGCCAATTTGGGAACTACCTAAACAAATATTTGTGTCTCTTTATTGCTTTAATTTTCTTTAATTGTTGTTCGTACAAATTATCGATTTTGTTGTTGTTTCGATTAATTCAATTGGAAATTGTTTTCAACTTTCTTTTAAATTGTTGTTGTTGATATAATCACAATCACTTTTATTGTCATTGACTTTTTGCATCAACAAAATAAATCGAATTTCTAAATGTGATCAATCACCCACAAAGTTTTCGATAAGTTGTTTGTGTGTATTTTTATAGCTTTGTATTCATTGAAAATAAACATTACGAATAGTTTTGCATTTGATTGATTTATGATTTGACAATTGTTGAATGATATGTATTCATTATCATTCCAAAAGGTTTACATTGCACATATAACCTTTTAATAGTAGATTTAATTAGACGATTCGATCGGGTCGTTTTTCTGCTGCACCATATTTTTGAAAACAAATTTTTAGTTGTAAAATTTGTGATATATCGTCTAAAAAAGATATAAAAAATATATTTTAGCCAAATAAAAAAAATACTTTTTGTAGTTAACATATACTTGAAAAAATAGTTAATATATAAAAAAGTGTACTAAGAAAAAAATACACAAATTGTGAATTTTTTTTTAATATAACCAATATTTTAAAATTAATTACCAAACAAATTAATATTTCGAAAAATTTCCCAAAGCAACCAACTTTCAACGTTGGGTCACCATTTGGGATGGCAGATCAGCCTAAAACACAAAACTATCGTTATTTGGTCTGGCGAAATGGTTCATGGGTCAATGGATTCGCCATTTGGTCTGACGAATCAGCCCAAAAATTTTTTTGTTTTGTTTTGCCATTTTTCTTTTTCTATTTATTTATTTATTATTTTTATATTTTTTGTTTTTCATAATTTATATAAAAAAAGTTTCTATTTATTTGTTTCTTATTTTTATATTTTTTGTTTTTTATAATTTACATAAAAAAATGGATAGAATTTAAATAATCTAAATAATCTAAAAAAATAAATGGAAGAAATATTAAAATATATTAATTTATAATAGAATATAAATTAAAATTGTTAAAAAAACTAATGGTCGACTCTATCTAAACGACCACCGGTACCACACTGTGGAGGATGCGCGCGACGACGAGGTCTACCACGAGGTTGCTGAGGTGTGACCGGTCTTTGGGTGTTGACTTGTGGAAGAGGTATTTGTTGGAACGACCTTGGCGTATCAGATAAATTTTGAAGCATTTGACCCCAATAGCCGGGAGGTCCACTATTAACAACGCTTCTGTAGTTAAGCCCAATGCCCATTTCTTCGTAGGATTGTCGGGGAGGTTGGAAGGAGTATGGACGGCATGGTTGTCCGAATTGGTACATTGAATCGGGTTGGAAACGATGTGTTGGTTGTTGTGGGGTTTTGTAGTCAAACAGTGGATAGGTGGAAGGGGTAGGGTCAAAAGAGTTATCTGGGCTATAGGTGGAAGGGGTAGGGTCAAAAGATGTACCAGGGCTATATTGGTAAGGCTGTTGTTGTTGTGATTGGGTTGGTGGCATGTAAAGGTCATGGTAAGGCTGTTGTTGTTGATGTTGAGCATTTGGTGGCATGTATGGGTCATGGTAAGGCTGTTGTTGTGGATGTTGAGCATTGGGTTGTTGTTGTGTGTTTGAGGAAGAATCACGTTGTCTTGGGTCAATCAAATAGGTCGGCTCAGACAGAAATGGTTGTGATGTTGTAACCGACCTAAACCAAGTCATATATTGATAACTTGGCCTATCCCCTTCCACAATATGGTCGGTTAAGATATGTTGCCGTCGGTTCTCCCAATCCTGACACATCTCTTTCGCAAACTCCTTCCAACGACCGACACTTCATTGTGAATCCACCCGTAGTTGATGCCACTGTCCCAATGACGTTGGAGCATCTGGAATATCCTGATGCATCCCAAACTGTAGCTTCACCCAATCACTTTGGTGCATCTCCACCGTAGTGAACCTAACGATGGATGTTTTGGATGTCCACACAGCAATATCATCGGCCTTGGGCTGGTGGTCGAGACCCTCGTACGACATCCAGACAAAATACAATAACAATATACGCAATGAGAAATACAAGTTTGTGCATATAAGTTAGACAAAGTAAAGGTAGATAAATTACATCATTTGGCCCAATGTGTTCGATGAGGTTGCGGTACACGATTATGGAGGTGCTGGGATATCTTTGATAATTCATCCCCGAAACAGACCACCTAAAAAAAAGAAACACAAATAAGTTAGACTCTAAGACACATCTTAAAAATTATTAAGTTACAAAGAAACTTTGGTTGTAAAATAGTCTTGAAAATAAACTTACTTGTTAGCATATGGGAATGTAAACGGATTACGGTTTACTGGAGCAAGCGTTGGCATCCTAGACGAACCCCACGGTTGAAGGAGATAGGCGCAGCCATAAAAAGTACAGGAATTTTTTTTGCATTTTTACACAGTACACTATATAGATGGGCGAGGACAGCTGATCCCCAACTATATGTGCACACTTTGTTTATGTTATGTAGCAACGGTAAATACATAATATTTACAGTATTTCCAGTGCCCTCCGGAAATAAAAAATGACCAAACAAAATCATAATATAGCACCGAGTTTTGAGTATTTTCTCATACTCGGTGGACTCCTCACTTAAGACAATAATGTTGTAGTGTTGTCTGAGGTATTTAAGATTTATACCTTGACCCTTTGGTCGACCCTCGCGTTCTGGTTCAATTGTGTCCACACAAAGAGGGGCGCCTAGTAAATCTTCGCAAAGTTGGTCGTTAACACCAACTTTGCCGTTGACGACCTTACCATTGATGTGTAGGCCGAGAAACACGTAAACATCCTGAAGAGTTACAATACACTCACCGAAAGGTAGGTGAAATGTATGTGTCTCTGGTCTTCAGCATTCTAACAACGCTAGAATGAACTTGGCATCAAGTGAGTACGATTTGGTTTTAATCAAATCACCGAACCCACATGCTTCAAGGTATCCCTCTATGAAAGTGTCGTGTGGTATGAAGTCATGCACACGACAGCGAAACCTTGATGCATCCTGCAAAAGAAATTAAACACCGTTAGTTTTAAAGGAGAATTAAACTTCGTAAACATAGACAACAAAAAAAATACTTACAAACTCTGCGATGTTATCAACTGTGTCTTTGTGAGAGTTGTCCATTGTGAGTAGAGACATTGTGGTTTAAGAATTTGCTGGGTGAAGAAGAGTTTGAGAGTTCGGATGAGAAGAGTTTGCTGGCTGAAGAAGAGTTTGAGAGTTGGGACTTGAAGAGTTTGTTGGGTGAAGAAACGTTTGAGAGTATGAGGATGAGAAGAGTTTGCTGGTATGAGGATGAGAAGAGTTTGCTGGGATGAGAGGAGTTTGAGAGTTAAAGAACCTCTATTTATAATCCACGAATGCATGTGACCTGGAAATGCATGCAGAGCAAGTGTCAATAATGCATGTGACCTGTAAGTGCATGTAGAGCAAGTGTCAATAATGCATGTGACCTGTAAATGCATGCAGAGCAAGTGTCAATAATGCATGTGAGGCGTGCAAGTTTAGTCTTGTCTTTGTAGTGCATGTTGTGGTGTTGTCATGCATGCAGAGTGTCGTCAGGCATGAATGTGACATGCATTAAGGGAGACGTGCAGGTCTAGTCATGTCAAGCATGCTCCAGGCGACTCACACAAAGTAATGCTTTTCTCCGTTTGTTGTACAATCTTGTGTCTAATTTTCAACCTTTTCTTCTTATTTCTTCTGTTTTTTTTATTTTTATAGTAAAAGTTTTAGGTTTACTCGTTATTAGGGCAAATAAACTCAATTGCTTCTTCTATCAAAACTTACTCGTTATTAGGTTTAATATATTTTTAATTATAATATTTTAATAATAATATTGGGTTAATAAATGTAAACATAATATTTTTAATGTTACTATTCTTTTCATGCATATGGTGTTCAGTCTTGTCATGCATGCAGAATACAGACGGTTACTGTAGCCATGTGTATAAATTTATTAGTAACAATCTCATAGGCCTACATAGAATTGGTAGGCATGCAAGGAATCAGTTACTGTAGACAGAGTGCAGATGGCAGTTAGAGTGTTGTCTTGTCATGCAGCTCACCAAATTGTTATTAATACAGTAGAGAGATCTGAATTATTATCATATCAATTAGTAAAAAAATCCCTCCAAACACAATTTTAGTTATGTCTCAAACACCACAATACATGATTAGTGCACATCTTAACGGTGAAGTTTTTGAATGTGACATAGCCGGTTACAATTTCAGAAACACTGACATTACGAGATTTTTAATTGACAGAAGGTCAAATTTTTTACACTTGAAGTCAAGATTAGAAAAAAAATTGCAACGTGGTCCAGTTGGCCAAATAATATACAAAAATTCAGTGTTTTTTGGGGAGCATAGTGAATGCAAATTTTTCCCATTAAAGATTCAAGACGACAAAGATGTGCTTACCATGTTCCACAGTCACGAGTATTCTGGTTTCTCAGATATCATGTTACATGTTACGTTACAACAACAACAACAGTCTCAACAACTAGATTCTTCTTAAGTTTTTTGTGAATCTGATGAGGAACACACTGAAGTCAATGTCATTGACGAAGAAGAAGAAGCAGCTGAAGTCATTGTTGACGAGATGGTGAACAACGACGAAGAGGGGGTTCCATCCGGCCGTGTTTATTGCCCACCTCAACACATGACAACTCTTGACTTAGGTGACGATGAACCATCAACAGATGTTTTTTACAACCCGGACTACGCAACAGAAGGGCAACTAAAAGAGGGTCACGAGTTTCGTACCAAAGAAGATTGTGTCTGAGAAATTAAACAATATCACATGGACTTATCATCAGATTATAGAGTCGATCAGACAACTCCGACTCGGTATACGATTTATTGTCATAACGAGCTGTGCCCGTTCCGATTAACAACGTCTTTCAGGAAGAGAAATGATTCATGGAAGATAAGGTCAATGGGTCCAGCCCACACTTGTATAATCTCGAATCCAATGCAGGACCATCGCAAGCTCAGCTCTCAATTTATTTGCGATGAGATTCTATCGGTCATTAGTGACAACCCGTCTTTGAAGGTGAGTTCCATAATTGCACATATGGTTCAAAAGTACAATTACACTCCTTCATACCGGAAAGCATGGATTGCTAGGACTAAAGTAGTTGAAAGGGTGTTTGGAAATTGGGAGGAGTCTTACAAGGAACTTCCAAAATTCTTGGTGGCTCTTAAACAATACTCTCTAGGGACTGTTGTCATATTAGAGACAATGTCAGCGTGTACACCAGACGGGACTTGCGTTGGTGGAAATGGAATTTTTCATAGACTCTTTTGGGCGTTTGAACCATGCATCAAAGGGTTTGCATATTGTAAACCTATAATTCAAGTTGACGGCACATGGTTATATGGTAAATATAAGGGCACCCTACTCATGGTTGTGGCACAGGACGGGAACAACAACATTTTTCCAATAGCCTTCACTATAGTTGAAGGGGAGACTGCTGGGGGTTGGAGTTTTTTCTTAAAAAATCTCCGCTTTTATGTTTCTCCCTAACCTAACTTATGTTTGATCTCTGATAGACACCCATCAATCGAGAGTGCATACAATAACCTTGATAACGGTTGGCAGAATCCTCCCTCGACCCATATGTATTGTATAAGACATATCATCCAAAATTTCATGCGGGAAATCAAAGATAAAACACTAAGGAAGAAGGTTGTGAACGTAGGATATGCACTAACAGAGCCCACATTCAAACACTACCGTGACGAGATTATGCTAAAAAACACGGATGCATTAAGATGGATTGATAACATTGATAAAGAGAAATGGACATGGGTATATGACAATGGGGTGCGATGGGGCCACATGACAACTAACCTCGTTGAATTAATGAATTTTGTTTTCAAGGGAATCCGAAACCTACCGATAACTGCCTTGGTAAAGGCAACATATTTTAGGCTAGGCGCACTCTTTGATAGCAGACGTACAAAGTGGGGTTCAGTATTACAATCTGGTCAGCTGTACAGTAATAGTTCAACAACATTCATGAAAGACGAAGCTGCCAAAGCCAACACACATGTGGTCACAATCTTTGACCGTAACAAAGGTTGGTTCAGTGTTGCTGAGTCAATTGATCATAACGAAGGAAGGCCTAGGGGATGTTATCGTGTTGAACTGGATAGGAGCTGGTGTGATTGTGGGAAGTTTCAGGCATTTTGTATGCCTTTCTCTCATGTTATAGCAGCATGTTCGAAGGCGCGCCAGGACCCAGCCAACCTTCTTTCTGCAGTTCACCAAGTGATAAGTCTATGCAATGTCTACACATGTAGCTTTCAGGTGGTGGAAAAGGAGGACTATTGGCCTCAATACGAAGGCGAAATTGTCTGGCATAATGATTTGATGCGAAGAAAGAAAAAGGTTTTCCCTAACAGCACGCGCATTTGAACGGAAATGGATACCGCAAACAAGATGGTAAGATTATGTAGTTCGTGTCGGCAACCAGGACACAATCGTACAAAATATCCTAACGTAGGATCAAGCACAAGATCATAGTTGTTGCGGTGGAAATAGGATCACAAACTATTAATGAGTTTGAATCGCAATTCAATTCACAACCGCTCTTTGATTTATCCGAAGGAAAAGGTCAAAAAGAGGGAAAACCTATTTTGCATCGTAAACACAATGCGGGGAAAGATCTAGGGTTCGGGGGTTGGTTAAATTTAGGGAAGGTATTAGCACCCTAAACTTCTGTAGTACTCTACAGGAACCTTTTGTTCAGATGTTTACTATTTGCTTTATTTATTTGCTTAAGGTATATGTACATAAGGATTACAAGTGAGAAAAGAGACCTAAGGGGTTAATTCTAAGTTTACTCGGCAAGACATCGCATCTTGTGCCTACGTATCCTTACGGGAGTGGAATCAGAGTAATCGTAGTTCCCCTCAAAAGGGAGGTTAGAGACTTCTTGACTGTGGTCAAGGTCTCAATGGGGAATAAACGTATCTTAGGGACACGCTTACGCGGAGTGTAGAAACTCCAATATCTATGTTGTAAATTGTTAAGTGAATTAGGGTTAGGTTAGGGATTCCGCGGCGGGAAACCCTAAAATGAGTGCGGCGACCCTTTTGGCCTAACACTAGGATAAAAGCAATTTTGCCCACGGCGGGACACCTAGGCTAAACAGGGTTTGATCCATTAAAGGGGTAAGGCTATTGACTCGGCGGCCAAAAGGCTGGACCTAATCCTTCGGAAGGATAAAACTGTAAAAAAATGTGAAAATATGACAAATCATTATATGGAGGAATAATTAAGGTACAAAAATAAGAAAAGTAATAAAGGCAGAGGGTATAAAGAAACAAAGAAACATTTCTGAAAACATGAAGAATATGAAAATATGTAATGACACTTAGAATGAAGTGAGGGAGGAAAATAGTGTGGGGCTGTGGCCACCACAAGCACATCTCAACCTCAAGCATGCAAATGAAATGCAGGAATAAAGAAAATAAAAGGTACACAAAATGACACGGCAAACATAAGGAGTTCCTTACGAAAAGGTTTTAATTTTTTAATATTTTAATTATGTAAAAAAATGTTTTAATTTTTTTAATATTTTAATTATATATATAAAAAGGTTTTAATTTTAAAATGGAATTACTTAGTTAAAAAAAATTTAAGTTTAAATTATAAAAAAATGTTAAGTTTAAATTATATATAAAAAAAAATGTTTTGGGGAACAAAAAGGTTTTTTTGGAAAAAAATGTTTACGGGAACAAAAAAAGGTTTTTTTTTGGGAAAAAAATGTTTACGGGAACAAAAAAAGGTTTTTTTGGGAAAAAAATGTTTACGGGAACAAAAAAGGTTTTTTTTGGGAAAATTTTACGGGAACAAAAAAGGTTTTTTTTGGAAAAAAAATGTTTACGGGAACAAAAAAAGGTTTTTTTTGGGAAAAAATGTTTTGATAAAAAAAAATAACAATAGAATTGCAAATGCAAACAGACAATTAATGGACATGCAAACAATCCTATACGACACAATCATGGTTCATACATATCAAAATCTACGGATCTAAACAACAATGAAGGTTAACATGGCAAGGATGCAAATAAATATGAAAAATGCAAAGGATTTAGTAATTTAACGGACCTAAACACATTAACATGGCAAAATATGCACATAAACATGAAAAGGCAAAAGGTTTAGTAATTTAACCTACGAAGCGGAGGTTTGCTTCGGTAAATGTGAAAAAGGTTTGAATAAGGGAACACTGGAGAGCTCCAATCCTTCTAACGAGTTGTGGGAACGACCGCCTTTCTTCTCTGGGGATCTCCTTTGTTTCTCCCTCTCTCTCCTCTTTTCTGAAGAAAACCTTCTGACCCCCTTTTCAACAAAGCAACACATGTATATATAGGGAACAAATTAGGGTTAACACCAAATTGTCAATAATGTCCCTAAAGCCCATTTTAAAGCCCAAACTAAATAATTAGTTAAGAGAAAAAATAAAATTAAAATAATTAAAATAAACTAATAATCCTATTGATTCCTAAAATCAAAAATATTATAAAAAGAACAAAAAATTTTTTCAATATTTTTTATTTTATGATTTTTTTGGATATTTTTATGAATAATTTAGAAAAAAGTGAAAAAAATAATATTTTTAAAAAATGATTTAATTAAAATACGAAAATAATAATTAAATAATAATAAAAGACTATTTTTGTTATTTTTTTAATGAAAGATAGAAAAATTTAGAGTAAAAATAATAAAGAACAAAAAAAGTGACAAAGGTGAGATTTAATTTTTAAAATAGTTAGAAAAAAAAAAGATTTAATTTTAAAAAAGAATTTAGAGGAAAAAAAGATTTAATTTTAAAAAGAAGTTAGAGAAAAAAAGATTTAATTTTAAAAAAGTTAGAAAAAAAAATTTAGTTTTAAAAAGGTTAGAAAAAAATATTTAATTTTAAAAAAGTTAGAAAAAAAGATTTAATTTTAGAAAGTTAGAAAACAAGATTTAGCTTTAAAAATAGTTAGAAAAAAAGATTTAATTTAAAAAAGATAGAAAAAGATTTAACTTTAAAGAGGAGTTAGAAAAAGATTTAAAAAAAGTTAGAAAAAAGATTTAATTTTAAAAAGAAGTTAGATTTTTATTTTTAAAAAAAATATTAGAATTTGATTAAAAAATGTGTTAGAAATTAATTTAAAAAAAGGTTATAAAAAATTTACTCTTGAAGAAAAGAAAAAAAAAAGTTAAATTTTAATCTAAATCCTAAAAGTTAGTAAGAAGAGCTTAAAATAAATAAACTAAATAGAAAAAAAAAAGTTAATAAAAAATATTAGTAAAGTTATAAAAAAAATTTAATTAAATTATTATTAGTTAAAAAAACAAGATCTAAAAAAAAGGTTAATTTATTAGGTTAATAAGAATTTAAAATAAAAATAAAAAAGAAAGGGTAAAATTTGGGGTATTACAGTTGCCCCTATTTAAATAGCTACACCAGATGATTTGAGTGACGGAGACTCAAGGAATCATGGTGGAGGGATTTAAATATAAATAACCGAAAATTTTGCCCTTATATGCGGCGATATGCAATGCTATGGACAAAGCGAGAACAGATTAATGCAGATGATGCCGTGAATATGATGTGATGCGTATGCTGGAATGATGAATGCGAAAATGCTGACGAATACGACGACACAGATGCTACGAGAAGAACACACTGGGGAAAACGACGCGCTGAGACACAGTACATCACTGGGGAATTCTAAAAATGATAGTCAACTGGTGCGAATGACCAATTGTCACTTTTAGAAAAGGAACGAGATCCTCGAATGGAGATGGTACCTATGAGACGGCCTCCACTGGGGAATCTAAAAATAAAACTGGATCACATACGATTGTAAGATCGATTACAGAATGCTGGAGCATTGAGCAAGGAATAACATCCAAGCTTCTGTAAACTACCCCTCGTGACAGGATCAAACGGACTTTTCGGAACTCCGTAGCAAATATACAGGGTAAAGACCGACTGTATGCCAAAATAAATGGACTTTGATGGGAATTGCCCTGATAAGCTTCTCGAGGGAGAACTGTCACTTATCGTTGGAAGGGACTTATGTGCAAAAAATGGATAAGCACTCAAATAAAGAGGCTGCTGCTCATCTGATAAATAAATCTTCTCGCATTTAAGGTCGGCGCCTGGAATACGATTCTGATTCTTCTCTTACTGAAGGATAAATAAACTTCTTCATGCTTCAAGATTATGTTCTCCTGAACATGAAAAGGGTAAACTGAACTTCCTCATACTTCAGAATCGTGCTCTCCTGAATATGAAACTGGATGACTGAATATACTCATATTTCAGAATCGTGCTCTCCTGAATATGAAACTGGATGACTGAATTTACTCATATTTCAGAATCGTGCTCTCCTGAATATGATTTGGTTGTAAATGAATTTTTCCATACTTCAGAATCGTGCTCTCCTGAATATGAAACTGGATAATCGAACTTCCTCATAACTCAGAATCGTGCTCTCCTGAATATGATTCGGCTCCTGAAATTTCTTCATTCTTCAGAATCGTGCTCTCCTGAAAAACGGCCAACTGAACTTCCTCATAACTCAGAATCGTGCTCTCCTGAATATGATTCCGCTCCTTCTTTTACTAAAGGATAAATGAACTTCTTCATAACTCAGAATCGTGCTCTCCTGAATATGATTTCGCTCAAACCTTCCCGTAACTCAAGATCGTGCTCTCCTGAATACGATTTGGTTCAAAACTCAAGATGGCAGGTAAATGGAAACCCAACTGCTCCATGGAGATGGCCATTTGCTGCGAGTCATAACGAGGATATGATCGACTTCTTAGGTGAGAAATGTCGTATGCTGATGCTGTAAGATGTAAAGTGTTGTACCGATGTTGTAACATGTAGGATTGTAAAGTGTTTTACTGATAGATTTTCCAGGCGTGAACTGGCGTGTATCTGTAAAGGATTGTAGTTGATTTTCTTGAAAGATAGTGCAAAATAAATGCACGTCCGGGTACGGTGATAAACTTCTCAAGCGAGATAGTCGCGTATCTGTCATGGTATGGTGAAAATCTTAGATGGTGCAAAATAAATGCACGTCCGGTTGGGATTGACGACCGACAAGACTGAGATTCAATCTAGGATCGAGCTAGAAAGAAGACTGGTAATCAAAACTCCATCGAGGGAATGATCTCGGAGGGTAAATATCTTATCCTGGCGAGGAAAGATAGCTGAAGTAACCGTCATCCACGAGGATCGAGCTCTGTGGGGAAACTGGAAACAAGTAGGTATTTTATGCTTAAAGCTGACAATCTATTTGAAGAGAATGGATAAACCCAATTACTCGGCGATAACAACCAATGACGGTGAAACGCAGTGAACCTGTGAATGCTAATGCATATGTTAATGTCTATGTATGTTAATGTTTATGTATGTTAATGTTTATGTATGTTAATGTTTATGAAATGAGTATGTAATGAATATGTAATGAATATATAATGAATATGTAATGAAATAGGCATGTGATGCTTATGCCCTTGCGTATGCTGACGAAGCTGACTAGAGACGGGACGAGAGATGAAATAGACATCTCGACGGAAATACCCTGCGTTCTCTGCAACCAATACGTCAATCATGGGTAAGAAAGATCAATGGTAGAACCGAATCTGGTTTTAAAGTTCTGAATTCTTTGGGGAGAAGGTAATCTGCTTGGGTGCATAGTACCACGTCTTCGCATGGGGAGAAGAAAACTTGAGGGACACTTTCGAGTTACCCAAGAAAAAATTGTCAGCTTATAGTCTCTCTGGGGACTGTGATGAGGCAATAGTTTAGGAGTCTGTTGCAACACTGAGGCTTACTGGGGTATGAAGGCCGCTGTGAGTAAAATCCATCGGGTGCATGAAAAAAATTGTGAAATCCCATGGTTTTGATCTTGCAGGACCTTATAGTAGCCGCCATTTGTTTCTTCAAAAACATGGTGCCCCAGGATACTTGCGTTGCGAGGTAGGGTCATCTCAAGAGGATTTTATAGAGAACACCGAGTCCGGTTGCCCCATTGTTCTCAAACTCTTTGAGAGATTTGTCAGGTCTCGACGTAACTGGCACAAATTAATCGTGTTACGACGAAATGTTTGGGAAATAGCTCTTAAGAATGTCAGACTCGCGTTGGTAAGCGAATTGGGAAACTGCCTGCCCCTGTTCAGCAGGATCTTCAAGTTCCACGGGTTATGTTCATATGTAAATCTCTAAGATATCAAGCAAAGTTGTCATGCCTGAAATGCCTATCCTGAGCTTGTCAATGTACACATATATTTGTCTTGAATTTTTGTTTTGAAAAAAAGATATCGCAACAACTTGTGACCGAAATCACTAGTCAGGATATAAGTTTTAATTATAATGCCATCATGAATTTTTTTCTGAGCATAGCTCGTAGGAGTCAGGAAACGTGATCTTGTCAAGTATGCTTTCAACCGAAGTCCTACTTCAATTAGGTCTTTTAAAGGTTGTATCGTGGCTCAGTTCACGGTTTAAGAAACAAAAGGATAAAGGCTCAAAGTTATATTTGTACCCACCCATTCTTCGTGATGTTCTCCAATCCTAATTCAATTAACCGGATACGAACGCTCATATCTCAAGCGGATTTGCTATGGTCGAGAACTTATCAAGGCTTTGGACATGGCAGTCGCTCACCTATTACATGATCTTGTTCTTTACTAGGGACTATTTATTGTACCCTCTTGTTTTGCTTTTATTCCCTAACTTTTGCCTGGACAACGTCTTTTGATCTGACTTTGGAGTCCAGCGGGATGCCCCAGTTTTGCCTAAGTCTCCTTCATAGGTTTTTGACTTAGCGGGCTCTTATTTTTTGAATATTCTTTTATGCACAAGTCGTGTAAATCTTTTGAAAGGCTCGTGACTGCCCCACTCCTTAGGTAACCGAAGGATAGTCATTGTATTGGACTTCTTAAGATGCTAAGGATAAATTCTCGAAGGTTTGCTCTTCCTTTTTAAGAGTCTAAGCGCTCGATCGGTTTAACTGAAACCTACCCTGCACCAGGTTAGGATGAAGGTTCTTTAAAAGAAAGAAAAACTCCTACTTCAAGGCTCAAAGGGTTGACTAGGGGTTAACATCCTTATATCTCCAGTGTTTGGGATTTGAAACAATGCCTTACATCATCAGCGGGTTTCAATCAAAAGCATACGACAAGAAATCTGACGTTTTAGGTTCGTCATCCTCCTCCCAATTCTCCATCTGAACAAGAGATCGGGTAAAGTTGGCATTATAATTTATGAAAAATATATTTTGAATGAGTGAAACGAATGGATTTATTCAAGACAAACATATGCGTTGCATTAATTAATCAAAGATAAACAAGTTCGTGCATGCTAAATATGATTAATCGAAGAGAAATACATATAAATAAACAAATGAACTGTCGGAAAAATCCTTCTAAATGTTTATGAAATCTTGCATTCAAGAGTAACAGTTTCCTTTGGCGGAGCCTCAATGGAAAGGACGTCTGGTTCATGATCACTGTGAGTCGTCATGGCTTACCCCAGTTATGCTGGTCACATCTTCAACAGTTTTCAGTCGTTGCTTCAAAATAAATTTCCCAGATCCTTTGTTGATCCCGGTCATATCACCTTGAGGGTTACTGAAATGAAGCGGGCTAGGCCTTTGAATAATGACTGGATTCGGCTGATAGGCGTAGCATGCTTTGCAGAATTTGCACTTGACGAGTGAGGAACCCCGAAAGGAGTCTCGATCTTCAGCTGAGCATCGCCAAAAGACAACTTCTTCGTTTCTAGCAAATTTCTGACAACTTTCTTAAGAGCATAGCAATTCTCTAGATCATGGCCGGGCGCACCCTCATGAAATAAACAATGAGCGGTAGCGTTGTAACTTGCAGGTAATGGATTAGGTGGAGGATTAGGAGGCGGACCCAAAGCCCGAGTAGTGATGAGACCTTGCTTGACCAAAGAGGGACACAACTCGGTAAAAGTCATCGGGATCGGCGGACAAGGTTTATACGTTCTTCTGTTTGGCATATTCTGGCGAGGAGCCGGACTCTTTGGCTGTTGAGGAGCAGGAGTATTGGGTGCCTGTAGGTAGTTGACAGGAGGCGGCTAAACAGGAGGTTGTTGCATAGGTTGATACATGGGAACCTGTTGATTGAAAGAAGGTGTAATAGCTGCCACATAGGGTTGTTGAGCATATTGGACTGGGTACCCTTGAGGTTGAGCATAACCTTGCGGATGCCGATAAAAGCGTTCCCTTGGTCTACCAGAGGATATAGCATTAGTCTCACTCTCCTTCTTTTTCTGGGAGCTATACGGAGGTTTCTTCGGCTGATCCTTAGAAGCGCCATGATTATTTGTCATTTTACCACTCTTCATACCCAATTCAATCTTGACACCCACAGCAACGATGTCGGAGAAATTTGAAGTCACACTACCCACCATTCTCTCGTAAAATTCTGGACGGACTGTGTCGACAAACCAATCAGCTAACTCTTTCTCGGTCAAAGGAGGTTCTACCTGCGAAGCAGTTTCTCTCCACCTTTGAGCATACTCTTTGAATGACTCAGAATTCTTTTGCGACATACTCAACAACTGTCTTCTGTCAGGAGCCAGATCCATATTGTACTTGTAGTGTTTGATGAAAGCGTCAGATAAATCCTGGAAACTCTTAATGCGAGACTGGTCTAAAGTTAATACCACTTGGAGGAAGCACCCTTCAAACTATCTTGGAAGCAATGAATCATCAGTTTATCATTCTCAACATGGGCAGCCATTTTGCGATAATACATGATCAGATGACTCTTAGGACAGGTGGCACCTTCATAACGATCGAAGTTCGGAGTTTTGAACTTTGGGGGAATAACCAAACCTGAAACCAAACAAACATCCCTTGCAGCAGTCCCAAAAATTTGATCACCCTCTACCTTTTTCAATCTCTGGACGATAGTGTTTACTTCCTCACGAAGCTTATCATGTTTCTCATAACCCTCAACATTCTCATCAAGATTATCAAAAGCTGTCTCATTGAAGTACGGTTGCGCACGAGTGTGTACAACAGGTGGTGCAAAGATAGGAGCCCCCCTAGAAACTTCAGAAAACAAAGGCACGGCTTGCTGAACAGGTTGATTAATCGGAACAGTGGCTTGAGGAGGCACAAAACCCGGAGCAAGACCATAAGGTGGGTCCCTTGCTACGGTCACACTTGGTGGAGGGTCCACAGTAACGCCGGTAATCTCAGAAACAACAGTGGGCTGGGTATCCATCTTAGCATTCATGACATGTAACAATTCCATCATACGCCCCATACCCCCTCGAAGGTCTTCGAGTTCATTGCTAAGGCGATCAATCTCTTTTGCCTGATCCTCCATTCTTTTCCGAGTTTGAGCTCTGGTGTTGTATTGGTGCCGAGAACTCAGGGTGACGAAACTGGAAGGTGAGAGAACCGAGTGTGAGAAATCGGGAGACACATGCAATGCAAAAGTATGATGCTAAAATGTGAATGTAAATGAAGATTTCATGGAATTCAAAACATTTACTAATGTCGTGGGGTACCGAAGAAATCTTTTTCTTGTTTTTTCATTTTATTTTTTTTTATTTATGGTATCCCGCGATATCCATAAATGATGTTTGAACTTCATGAAATACAATGCGATGAGATGCTTTATGGATGCAATGCATGAAAACACACAAAGTCCTAGGTTAAAAGCTTGCATGAGGTTCAAAGGCAAATACCCTCCCCTGAAGTTAGATGGTTCATCCTGTCCTACAAAAGTAACCAGGTTCTAAGGGATCTCAATATCATTGATCTTTCACAAGGATGGTTGTTCAGAAGGCAACTTACTTGCCAACCAAAACCCTCCAAGTTTAAGATCTCAATGAGCGTAGTATCGAGTGTCAACCAACTTTAGTCTGCACCAAAGCCGATTACCTCACTACTTTCTAAAGGCCAAGATGAGTTAACTAGGGTTCTAAAAGTCAGTTAGTGCGTTGACAACATATGGCAGCCTCAATATTATCCTCAACTTGACTTAAGGAATATAAGCACCAACCAAGAAGTCGCACTAACCATGGCCACCAGATCAACCGTATCGATATACGTCGTACAGTTTCCTTGGTCTATTGCCATTTACCTAAGGTACACTAGATCCGGGTGTAGGACCTATCTCACAGCACAAGGAACAGTCCCACAATCAAAGCACAAATATATACATGCAAATGAATAATGACACAGATAGTAATAAATATGAACAAGTTAGGGATAACCCTCAAAAGTTTAGGTCTTCCCAGTGAAGTCGCCATTTTCTGTTGCGGTGGAAATAGGATCACAAACTATTAATGAGTTTGAATCGCAATTCAATTCACAACCGCTCTTTGATTTATCCGAAGGAAAAGGTCAAAAAGAGGGAAAACCTATTTTGCATCGTAAACACAATGCGGGGAAAGATCTAGGGTTCGGGGGTTGGTTAAATTTAGGGAAGGTATTAGCACCCTAAACTTCTGTAGTACTCTACAGGAACCTTTTGTTCAGATGTTTACTATTTGCTTTATTTATTTGCTTAAGGTATATGTACATAAGGATTACAAGTGAGAAAAGAGACCTAAGGGGTTAATTCTAAGTTTACTCGGCAAGACATCGCATCTTGTGCCTACGTATCCTTACGGGAGTGGAATCAGAGTAATCGTAGTTCCCCTCAAAAGGGAGGTTAGAGACTTCTTGACTGTGGTCAAGGTCTCAATGGGGAATAAACGTATCTTAGGGACACGCTTACGCGGAGTGTAGAAACTCCAATATCTATGTTGTAAATTGTTAAGTGAATTAGGGTTAGGTTAGGGATTCCGCGGCGGGAAACCCTAAAATGAGTGCGGCGACCCTTTTGGCCTAACACTAGGATAAAAGCAATTTTGCCCACGGCGGGACACCTAGGCTAAACAGGGTTTGATCCATTAAAGGGGTAAGGCTATTGACTCGGCGGCCAAAAGGCTGGACCTAATCCTTCGGAAGGATAAAACTGTAAAAAAATGTGAAAATATGACAAATCATTATATGGAGGAATAATTAAGGTACAAAAATAAGAAAAGTAATAAAGGCAGAGGGTATAAAGAAACAAAGAAACATTTCTGAAAACATGAAGAATATGAAAATATGTAATGACACTTAGAATGAAGTGAGGGAGGAAAATAGTGTGGGGCTGTGGCCACCACAAGCACATCTCAACCTCAAGCATGCAAATGAAATGCAGGAATAAAGAAAATAAAAGGTACACAAAATGACACGACAAACATAAGGAGTTCCTTACGAAAAGGTTTTAATTTTTTAATATTTTAATTATGTAAAAAAATGTTTTAATTTTTTTAATATTTTAATTATATATATAAAAAGGTTTTAATTTTAAAATGGAATTACTTAGTTAAAAAAAAATTTAAGTTTAAATTATAAAAAAATGTTAAGTTTAAATTATATATAAAAAAAAATGTTTTTGGGAACAAAAAGTTTTTTTTGGAAAAAAATGTTTACGGGAACAAAAAAAGGTTTTTTTTTGGGAAAAAAATGTTTACGGGAACAAAAAAAGGTTTTTTTGGGAAAAAAATGTTTACGGGAACAAAAAAGGTTTTTTTTGGGAAAATTTTACTGGAACAAAAAAGGTTTTTTTTTGGAAAAAAAATGTTTACGGGAACAAAAAAAGGTTTTTTTTGGGAAAAAATGTTTTGATAAAAAAAATAACAATAGAATTGCAAATGCAAACAGACAATTAATGGACATGCAAACAATCCTATACGACACAATCATGGTTCATACATATCAAAATCTACGGATCTAAACAACAATGAAGGTTAACATGGCAAGGATGCAAATAAATATGAAAAATGCAAAGGATTTAGTAATTTAACGGACCTAAACACATTAACATGGCAAAATATGCACATAAACATGAAAAGGCAAAAGGTTTAGTAATTTAACCTACGAAGCGGAGGTTTGCTTCGGTAAATGTGAAAAAGGTTTGAATAAGGGAACACTGGAGAGCTCCAATCCTTCTAACGAGTTGTGGGAACGACCGCCTTTCTTCTCTGGGGATCTCCTTTGTTTCTCCCTCTCTCTCCTCTTTTCTGAAGAAAACCTTCTGACCCCCTTTTCAACAAAGCAACACATGTATATATAGGGAACAAATTAGGGTTAACACCAAATTGTCAATAATGTCCCTAAAGCCCATTTTAAAGCCCAAACTAAATAATTAGTTAAGAGAAAAAATAAAATTAAAATAATTAAAATAAACTAATAATCCTATTGATTCCTAAAATAAAAAATATTATAAAAAGAACAAAAAGTTTTTTCAATATTTTTTATTTTATGATTTTTTTGGATATTTTTATGAATAATTTAGAAAAAAGTGAAAAAAAATAATATTTTTAAAAAATGATTTAATTAAAATACGAAAATAATAATTAAATAATAATAAAAGACTATTTTTGTTATTTTTTTAATGAAAGATAGAAAAATTTAGAGTAAAAATAATAAAGAACAAAAAAAGTGACAAAGGTGAGATTTAATTTTTAAAATAGTTAGAAAAAAAAAAGATTTAATTTTAAAAAAGAATTTAGAGGAAAAAAAGATTTAATTTTAAAAAGAAGTTAGAGAAAAAAAGATTTAATTTTAAAAAAGTTAGAAAAAAAAATTTAGTTTTAAAAAGGTTAGAAAAAAATATTTAATTTTAAAAAAGTTAGAAAAAAAGATTTAATTTTAGAAAGTTAGAAAACAAGATTTAGCTTTAAAAATAGTTAGAAAAAAAGATTTAATTTAAAAAAGATAGAAAAAGATTTAACTTTAAAGAGGAGTTAGAAAAAGATTTAAAAAAAGTTAGAAAAAAGATTTAATTTTAAAAAGAAGTTAGATTTTTATTTTTAAAAAAAATATTAGAATTTGATTAAAAAATGTGTTAGAAATTAATTTAAAAAAAGGTTATAAAAAATTTACTCTTGAAGAAAAGAAAAAAAAAAGTTAAATTTTAATCTAAATCCTAAAAGTTAGTAAGAAGAGCTTAAAATAAATAAACTAAATAGAAAAAAAAAAAAGTTAATAAAAAATATTAGTAAAGTTATAAAAAAAATTTAATTAAATTATTATTAGTTAAAAAAACAAGATCTAAAAAAAAGGTTAATTTATTAGGTTAATAAGAATTTAAAATAAAAATAAAAAAGAAAGGGTAAAATTTGGGGTATTACAATAGTGTCTAATGTAACCGTGTCCCTTTAAATCAAAAGCAAATTTCATTCCATTTAAAGCATACTTAACCGATTACAATTAGCAAGCAATAAAAATTAAACAAACATAACTTAATATCACAACAACATTTCAAAAATAACAACAACAAAACGACATAAAACATAATAATGCATCAAGGTGTCTACGATATCACAACCATCAATGTTATCTTCTTTGGTTTTAACATCATCACAAGGACACCAACATCATTTTCCACTTTTCTCCATTCACGAGTAACTCCGTTTCTCCCTGCCTCCTTGACCAACCTCTTAATTTTCCTAATCTTTTCACCTGCAGCAATATCTCCTTCTAGCCAGCGGTTCAGTTCCCTATGCAAATGCTCCAACGTCTGCGTATTCCACATGAGCACCTTCATTGGAGGCTTTGTTGCTGAAAAATAAACTAGGGCATTTCTTTTCATTAGAGGAAATGTTGGAAACGGTTCCTCCGATGCTGATGACGACGACGAAGAACGTAGATTTAGAAATGCAGACATTCTAGACTCCACTCCACTCAAAATTATTAAGACTTCAGTCTTTTGGTATAAAATATTATGGAAAAATATATGCGTTTGCAGTCGTATTTATAGAAAAGTGAAATAGTACGTACGCCATATGATATGCCTTAAATACCCTTATAAAATTTATATACTTTTTTTTAACAAATACCAAAAATTTTCAACGTAAGATATAAAAATATCAAAATTCAAAGGTGACCTACAATTATATATTTTAAAATTATATATTTAATTATATACGCATTATGTTTTAAAATTATATGTTAATCATATATTTATTATGTTTTAAAATTTAAACTTGTTTATATTTATTAAGTTTAAAATTTATATACAAATATATTTATTATTTTATAAAACTATATCACAAAAACTATATTTATTATTTAAAAATTTAAATATATTTATAATTTAAAAACTATATTTATTATTTAAATCAATTTAAGTCAATTTTTATTTTAAATCACAAATATATTTAAAATATATTTTAAAACTATATCACAAATATATTTATTATTTTAAATATATTTAAACCAAAATCAATTAAAATATATTTTAAAACTATATCACAAATATAATTTTAAAACTATATCACATAAAACAAAAAATATTTAAAATAAATAAATAAATAGAAAAGAATAAAAAAAAAAAAAGGGAAAAGGCCTGATCCGCCAATCCAATTGGTGAATCCATTGAAGCCTAACACATTTTCGCCAGCCCAATTGGTGACAGCATTGTAAGGGAGGTGCATTCGCCATTCAAATGGCGACTCAATGTTGAAATTTGGTTGTTTTGGGAAATATTTTGAAATATTATTTTGTTTGGTAATTAATTTGAAAAACTTGGTTATATTAAAAAAAAATTCTCATCTTTCCTCAACAAGATTTTGAAAATTGAAAATTGAAAGAACACAATGATTGATGATTATTGATTGAGAATATTGGGAATAAAATCAATAACATGTGATTCTTGGCCTAATAATATTCTTTGTAAAAAGAATAATCTATGATAATATTTTAATATTTTTCCTTTAAAAAACGCGAGTCTTTATATATATATATATATATATATATATATATATATATATATATATATATATATATATATATATATATATATATATATATATATATATATATATATATATATATATATATATATATATATATATATATATATATATATATATATATATATATATATATATATATATATATATATATATATATATATATATATATATATATATATATATATATATATATATATATATATATATATATATATATATATATATATATATATATATATAATTTTTCCTATTAAATAAATACTAAAATGCAATTAAGCAATATTGTCTATATTTAATACATCCTTACAAGGTGGATTATAAAGGTTGCGTAAACTAAGCTTGAAAATGTGAAACTCAAAGAGAGATTTGTATAACAATTTGGTTTAAAAAACTGCTATTTGTGTATGAGTGTTAATATGAAATAGTTTTATAAGGCAAACGTCAATCTTCTCCTGAATAATGTGACAATCGATTTTGATATATTTGGATTTCTCATGAAATGACAGGTTATGAGTTAGATAGATTGCTGAAATGTTATCATAGTACATGGAACTGGGTTGAAGAAGTGAGATGTTAAATCATTAAATAAGTAATGCAATTATTGGGCTACGCAGGCTAAGCTAGCAAGGGCTCGATATTAAGCTTCAAAACTGCTCCTTGAGAATGTATTTTGCTTTTTTTAATTTCCATGAAACCAATGAAGTTTGTAGAAAAGCATCATATCCGATTATGAATATTTTAGAAATTGAGCAAGTGGCCCAATCCGAATCTGCAAAATCAAATAATGAAAAGTTAGGAGAAGCAAAGTAAAATAAACCAATACAAGGAGCAAATTTTAAATATTGATGCACACAAGTTGTAGCACGAAAGTGAACCATTTTGGGATTAGAGACATATTGACTAAAATGTTGAACAACAAAGCCAATATTTGGTCTAGTTGTAGTTAAATAAAGGAGTCTACCGAAAAGCCTATGTGCTGCGATTAGAATAGGATATCAAATTATTAATTAATTTGAATCACATCTTTAGCTCACAACCGATCTTTTATTTATCCGAAGGAAAAGGTCAAAAGAAGGAAAACCTATTTTTGCATCGTAAACAATGCGGGGAGAGACCTAGGTAAGGGGTTGGTTAAACTTAGGGAAGGTATTAGCACCCTAAACTTCTGTAGTACTCTACAGGAACCTTTTGTTTATTTTTACTATTTTGCTTTATTATTTGCTTAAGGTATATACTAAGCTAAGGGTTAGGAAGTGACAGAGAGACCTAAGGGTTAGTCCTAAGTTTACTCGCCAAGACTCGTATCTTGTGCCTACGTATCTGAGGTAGGGGATGGAATCAAAGTAATCGTAGTTCCCCTCGAAAGGGAGGTTAGAAACTTCTTGACTGTGGTTAAGGTTTCAATGGGGAATAAGCGTTCATAGGGAAGCGCTTACGTGGAGTGCGGCGACTCCTATTTCTATGTTGAAATAGTTGAATTGAATTTGAAAGGGTAAACTATGTATTCCACGGCAGGAAACCTAATATAGAATACGACGACTCCTTATTGTAAGGATAGGGTAAATGGTAAAATTGTCCACGGCGGGACACCTAAGCAAACTAGGATTTTGAAATAGTTAAAGGTTAGGGTTATTGACTCGGCGGTCAAACTGCTGGACCTAATCCTTCGGAAGGTGATTAACGGTAAAAGTTATGCAAAAAGACAAAATATTATACGGCAGAATTAAAGTACGGAAAAATAAAGAAAGCGGTAAAGAAAAAAGTATCGCGACGATCACTCGTGTAAATTACAAATCCCAAAAATGCCAAAAACAAATAATTGCGACGATTACTCGCATAATTACAATTGAAAAGAAAAAATTATGACATGAACGAATGTGGAATTAATAAGATGAACAATCAAGAAACAAAAAGGGTTAGACGGAAATCGAAGCAGCTACGTCAAGAGTTCTTTATTTTTTTTTTTAATTTTATTTAAAAGAGAAGTTAATTTTGCTATTTGGAATTTTATTAATAAAAGAACCATTATTTTAAATTTTTGAGTAGAAAAGTTAATTTAATTTTTAAAACAAGGGTTTCAACTTTAAAGAAAGGTGGATTTTTCATAAGACATTAGTCTAATATTTTCAAAAGTTATTATAAGTTTAAAAACTAACTAAAAGTTGTTAAAAAATGGTGTTAAGAAAAAGATAACTTCAAGTTAAAAAGTAACGAACTACTATAAGCTATATAAAATTTTTTTTACAATAAATTACTAAAAGGTTTTCTTATAATTTATTAAAAAAAGGTTTTTAGTTATAATAATAAAATGTTTACATTGTAAGGAAAACGTCTCTACTAATTATTTGTTAAACACATGTTTTTTCAATTAATAGCTACTAAACAAAAATGGAAAAATAATAAATAAAAAATGAAAAAACAAATGAATAAAAATGGAACATATATTAAAAGGGGGAACATTCATGATGAATTTACTTCAGTAGGGTTTTTGTACCCTCTTCCTTCTCCTTCATCCACCGACGGCAGTACAGGTTCCATGGATGGGTCCTTTGCATGTTGCCTTCTCACTTCCCGTGGCCTTTCTCCTTCCTTTGTTTGTTCCACCTGAAAATAACAAGAAAACTTTGTTATTGATAAAAAAAATTGCTCACCTCGTTAAGGGTTCGAAGTGGTTCGCGGTGGTTTTGTGTCGTTCGGTGGATTTGATGGTGCTTTCCTCATCTTCTTCTTAGCGGTTCGCGGATGGTGATGATGAGCTGTGATATCCCGTTCGTTTTCCGGTCGCTGTTGAAAAAGAAAGCCGGTGATGATGAAGATCTGAGGCTATGGAGGTTCCGCTCGTGGCCGCCTCTTGCGATGGTGGTAACGATTGTTGTCCGGGGGAGGCTTCGATTCGGCGACAGTGATGAGCTTGGAGTTCGTCGCTGCCGTGTTGGATCTTCCGCGAGGATGATGGCTGGCTCTTTCTCTTGGCTTTTTATGCTCGTAATCTTCTATGTCCTCTTCTTCTTCTGGGTTGTGATGAAGCCGTTGAGGCCTCTGAACCTCGGCGATGATGTTGAAGCCTTTAACGGCTTTTCTGAGCCTCTGTCCCTTTTTACTTTAGGTTTTCAGTGATTGTTTTCCCCCTTTCCGGTAAAACTTTGATGATTTATATATGATTTCTTTATGTGATTTATGAGCTGGATTCATTCCGTTTTGTGGCGATTCCGTTGCAGAATTTTCCGGAACTTAAACTTGCTGCAATCTCGCATGGAGATTCACAGGACTTTTCATGGTTTGTTGCTACTTGTTCATTGATTGGTTGTGTTTTGTTTGACTGGCTATAGTTGTTGTTTGCATGCGGCGAAAGTATTGTTGATCTGTGGGCCTTGTGATTTTCTGGAACTGCTCTTTACGCTATGTTTGGCCGAAAATCCAATTTTTGTGAAATAAGCACTTTTTCAAATAAGCGCTTTTTCAATAAGCACTTTTCTGGATAAACACTTTTTAAACCAGCTTTTTCCAAAAGCACTTTTATCTCTCTCTCTGGTTGCCTTTAATTTGAACAGATTCTGCCGGTATGGCCGAGGTCGAGAATTGAGTCGGGAGCTGGCGACAGAGCAATCTATTACCCTCCCGACGTACCCGATGATGACATTGGTTCTGAGGGTATCGGACGGAAAAAATCTAACTGATTAAAATTGCTTATTTGTCACTGATTTTTGCAGGTTCGGAGAATATAATCGGAAACTCGAAGAAAATTGAAAGTGAAGCTTATTTTAGAAATTTAGGAATTTTATGTAATTATTTTATTAAATTCATTTATTTATTTTTTATATTGTAAAGAAATTATATTTTTTTTAACAAAATTCTTCATTTTTTAGATATTGTAAAAATAAAGAATATTATTATTTTTGATATAAAAATGATGAAATGAAACTAAAGTTATTTTTGATATAAAAATGCAATAAAACATAATAATATATATATTTTTTATATTAGAATGAATTAAAACACAATAATCTTTTTTTTTGATATATTGAAATGAAATAAAACATCTTTTTATTATTAAAATGAAATGAATCATAATAATATTTTTGATATTAAAATGACATGAAACATAATAATTTTTTTTATTAAAATGAAATGAAACATGATAATTTTTTTTTATTAAAATGAAATGAAACTTCATCCGATTACTTCTCGTCTCCGATACAACTTTCGACTACTTCATTCCAATAAACTGAATTGATTTAGTTCATCCGACTCAACTCCTCCACGATTAAACTCTTCCAATTAACACCCTCGGCCTCATAAATTGTCAGCAGGCTGCAACTAAATGACCATTTTGCCCTTCATAAGTTAAAGAGCATGCAATGTGACTTTTCCTGCAAAACCAAACAGACTACACAAACCTGTTAGTGGTTAGTTACAATGCCATGCGAATGAGATGACGTGCGAAATGAACCTCATAATCTCGAGGCAAAATTTGGGGTATTACACTATGATATTGGGATTCATCCTCAAAAAGGGGAGAGTCAGTGCAATCAAACTTAAGGGAAGGATCATAAGGATCTTTGGGAGGTTTGGTGGCGAGATGGCTAGAATCTTCCAAGAGTTCTTTGGATAATCATTATTTATTTGGAAGATCTGACTACCTCTATTCCTAGAAGGAATCTAAGAGTACCTAAATCTTTTATTTTGAAATAATCATTAATTTTTTTTGGTGAACTTGATTTCATAGATGTTTACCAGATAGAATAATACCATCAACATAAATTAATAATGCACTGAAAAAAGAACCATTTTATTTTGTAAAAAGAGAGTAATCAGCAAGAGAATGTTTATAACCAATGAAAAGTAAAAAATGTTAGTGCGTGAGGTACTTTGAGTGAGAGAAGGAATGTGAGAGAGAGAATGAAAAGTAATTGATGAATTGTTATTATTGAAATCTATATTAAAAACCAAATTACAATTATGTGTATATATACAACTATGTTACTTGTATACTAAGTAACTAACATAAATAACGCTAGCTCTAACTAACTTGGAATTGAGTTTCACAACTTGGATTATATCTTAACATTCCTCCTTATAATCCAAGTTGTTGAACACAAACTTAGTCATAGTCGATTCGAGCATGGTCCCCAGAGACGTCAAAGAAAAGCTCAATTTTTAACCCAACCAACATAAGCCCGTGAGTAGAGCTACCACACCAAAACAATGATGAAACAAAGTTATTGACAACACATAATAATGAAATAAAATCATTCAAGACATAGAATGATGAAACAAAATAGCTCAAAGTGATAAATGATGAAATAAAATTATTGGCGGCACATAATGATGAAATAAATCATTCAAGACATGAGATGGTAAAATAAAATCTTTCACAAAGATAAATAATGAACAGCAATCATAGGTGCAAGGAAGGAAAAACAACACCAATCATAAAGCAAGATCAAAAATAAATATTCATAAAGTATTTACAATTACAAACACAGTGAGCCCGCTCGAAAGACCAAGACGGATGACGAAGGCAACCTAGTAATCTCAAACCTTCACATTACTATGCAATAGCATAACTTTGTGGGACAACTATTCTGAATCTGTTAAAGGCCTAAAAGACAAAAAGTTTGATCACATGAGAGTCTGACCAAAAAGAAACCTCCACAGAGAAGAGCAACTAAGGATCACGTATAACAATGTTGAAGAGTCCAACACTTAATCCCTACCGACCAAGAATCGCCAACCATCACATTTTACAAGATAGTTTCCTACATCTCATGTCGGAGAATACCAAACGGTTCTAACTGTTTTCAATATATAAATTCCACCACAAGTTACTCGTATGTATGATTTCACTCGTATTATCACTTCTCTTTCATCGTTTACTAACTTGAGAGTTTGAGTAATAATTTTGTAGATCCATTTCACTCTATTATATTGGAAGCTCTCGCCTCTATACTAGAAGCTTTCGCCTTCGTTCTAGACGAATTCGCCAACTCGCCCTAGCAAGTCCCATTATCCTTGCATATATCATTTTTAATTTCACAACAGAACACGATGAATCTTCAGCAGTTAAAAGTAGCATATTAATCTCTCATACTCTTCAATCATGAGATACCCCACTACAATACTTGTAAAAAAAAACATTTTAATTTTTTTTAGCTATACTTTGAATTAATAGATGCACTCCATAACACATATCATTAAGAAAAACTCAATGTAATAAGTTTTTAAATCTTCAATTACAACTATAATTACAATTATACATATAAATGCATATTAACAATTTTAAATTGTTGGTTGAAATATCAATAACTAAAATTTCGTATATTTTTCTTACATTCACATGATTAGGGGTGTGCAAAATAACCAATAACCATAAACCAAATTTCTATCCAAATTAATCCAAATTTTAAAATCCAAACCAAATTTATATTTTAAATTTGGTGGCCCATTTATCAAATTAAAAAAAAACCGTAACCATTTCTTTCAAACCGGTTTGAGATTTGGTAACCATTTTTCAATTTTGGAAAAATCAAGATCAACACAAATTTCAAAAACCTTAATCCTCACAATCCAAAGTTTATTCATCTCTTTCTTGTTCATCATTCTTTAAATTTCAAACCTTAATCTCATTTGTATCTTAATTCTCTAAAACACAATCATGGGTTTATCGAAATAATTCTGCGACGGAGGAAATTGCGGACGAACGTTAAGTAACGACGGAGGATGGTTAGTGATATAAGGTAACATCGGAGGACAAATACGTTGAAGACGGGAGCTTTGTTGTTTGGAGATGCGGTCGTGGTCGTGCGTAGGTGAGCCCGTTAATTTTTGAACATTTTCTATACTGTTATAATTTTAAACTCTCAGTTGTTATGCTTGCATACCAGATGTTCGATCTATTTTTATTATATTAGTTGTTCGATCTATTTTCATCGCCTTCTGCTCTAAATTTTCCAACCTTCACTCCTGACCCTGCTAAATTCTCCACTAAATCCACATATGATTCTTTCATAGCCTGTTAGAATTTAGATTAAACATGTTATTAGAGAGTGATTTTTAGAATGTTGTTAGAATTTAGCCACCAGCTAATACATTGGGTGTGCAACAACAATTGATGGAGAGAGATATGTTGTTAGCTCAATTGAAGAATAATCTTAGGTGAGCACAACAAGTTATGAAGGCTCAAGCTAACAAACACAGAAGTGATGTGTAATTTGAGGTAGGAGAGCATGTGTTAGTAAAATTACAACCCTACAGACATAATTCGGTAGCTTTGCGTAAGAATCAGAAATTGAGGATACGCTATATTGAACCATTTACCAATTCGAGACCTGCAATTTGGCCGGATTCTCAATTCCAGCCCTGCCTAAGCTTACCACATTCTCAGAGTTGAAAACATATCCTTGAGAATGCAATGAATTAACAGGCACATCCATTGTTCTTAGGAAGGTCCATATGTCAATGCTATTCACATTAGCAACCGGGTTCCACTTTACCAGGCTGACACTTCTGTATTATGCAAATTCTACAACTTTAAGCATGCATCCTGTTTATTTCTCCCTCTTTTGCTGCAGTTTAACTTTAATTTTTCTTTTAGGAAGACTTGCATTTGCATATGAAAAAAATATAGTAGATCACTTAAGTGTATGGTTTTGCAGAAAAATTAAGGGAAATGCACACACTTAAATATAGTAGATCACAAGTTGTATTGATGCTAGGATAAATTGGAAACTCATGCAACAATCAGAAACAAAATCACAATTGAGATTTTCTTACCTTTCCCTCCAAAATGCAAGGTTTGTGCAAAAAGATTTTGGCTTAGATTTAGTTAAGTGTTATTTGAACAAGTCACTTACTAAATGTCTAGTAGTGACAAACAGATAAAATAGTATGTTTCCTGAACTATGCACTTACTTTTCATTTCTTAATACACACTGCTTTGGGTGACAAACAGAAAATTTGAGTGATTCATGCCCGTGATTTTGCTTTGGGAAATCTAGATTATTAGAATTTGTGATGGACAAACTCTCTAAGGATAAGGGTAAATAATCTCTTGGAAACGATATCACAGAAGAACAATTCTTGATGGGGTGTTGGCAATGGCTTGAAAGACAGACTTTGTCACCTCTCTTCCTCCAACAGTTAAATCTTGTAGTGAAAGGGGTGGCTCATTCAAGGCTACTTTATTGCTTTCAAATATGAAAACATTGCAGATGGCAGGAGCCCTTGGGAGAGAAGAAACAAGTTGGTTGCATCCACCAAGCCATGTTGCCAAATCATGCACAAGATCATGCATTACAAAATGTTGGTTGAAGTTCTCGTTATGAGAAGGTTGAAAAAATGATTTGGAAGCTAAGTCATTAAAATAGCCATAACTAACTTCTTCTAAAGTCTTGTTATTTTTTGAAGGATGTAAAAGATCCTCAGCCATCCACAACAAGATTAACTCATCTCTATCAAATTTATAGTCCTTGGAAAGTAGTTAACAGTACTGACCTGGTTGTTGTTGTTGGAAAGAGCAACTTTGGTAGAGATGTTGGCATTGTATAATCTGGGTATTGGAGTGTTGGAATTGTGGCCATTCTCTATGCTTTACCTATGTTATTTGAAACATGTTTGAACTTTGGTTGGGTTAGAATCTTATGTGTTCATGACTGTCATGGTGTTTTTGCTTACTATTGTGTTGGAAGCCTCACTTCCATATGTCATATGTTGACTCTGTCCATGGCTGATGGTTGGATATCCATAACATTATTTATATGTTATTTGAAACATGTTTGAACTTTGGTTGGGTTAAAATCTTATGTGTTCATGACTATCATGGTGTTTTTGCTTACTATTGTGTTGGAAGCCTCACTTCCATATGTCATATGTTGACTCTGTCCATGGCTGATGGTTGGATGTCCATAACATCATTTATATGTTATTTGAAACATGTTTGAACTTGTTTGGTTTAGGATCTTATGTCTTCATGACTGTCATGGTGTTTTTGGTTGCTATTGTGTTAGAAGCCTCATTATCATATGCAATGTTGTACCTCTGTTTAGAACTAGGTTGTAAAGGATCATAAACCTCATTTGTATGACATATGTAATGTGTGTAAGCCATCACCCCTTGTGTATCATGTATGAATAAGCCTATGCTTTGGAAATTGCATTTTTTGTGCATTTGTAATTAAGGGAAATGCACACACTTAAATATAGTACCCCTGTTTAGAACTAGGTTGTAAAAAATCAATTGAAAATTGAAATGAAAAGTGAATTACCAGTAGCATGAATAATTATACAGAGAGAAAATAACAAGATCATGCATAAGATGTTTAGAGGAAAAGAACCTGAAATTGGTAAAGAAGCTGAGAAATTTGAGAAAAGTGCAGCAGCAGTAATTAATATAATAATCTTTATGATATATGGAACCAACAGTTAAACTGCAGCAAATATATAAATCACTTTGCCTTTGTTCTCAGAAGTGCATGAACTAAACAGTTTTGAAGCTTGGATAACACAACATATATAAATCACTTAAGTGTCTCTTTGCCTTTGTTTTGTGCTGTCAAATTCATGTCTAACAAGTGGATGTATTAAGTTTGAATCTCTTTGCCTTTCTAGTTAATTGAAAACTTTATTTTAAGAATAAATAATCTATGCGTTTCTAATTTATTTTTCTAATTTTAACAGAGTCAAGATGACTAATGTTGGTACAACTTATGCAACATCCGAGAATACAGTTTCAACCCCTCCACCTACAATCTCTAGTGAAATGCCACCTCCTCACATCAAGAAACGAAAGAATCGTTCAGAGGTTTGGAATCATTTCATTGTATCGTCGGAAGAAGAACAAAAAGCTTCGTGCAAATACTGTGACATATAAATTAAGTATAATAATGGAACTAGTTCCATGCATGCTCATTTATTGAGATGCCTCTTTCACAAGAGGAAAAGGACATCGTATTCTATGACAAGTGTTGAAGAACATGTTAGGTCTCCTTTAGTCGTCAAGTTTGATCAAGAAGCCATTCGAAGAGAAATGGTTAAAATGTTCATAAACATGGAGATTCCTTTTCGGAAGGTCGAACATGAGTCTTTTCATGAATTTATGAGTCTCGCTTCACCAAGATTTCAGATTTGTTCGCGCACAACATTGGCACGTGATGTCTTGAAACTGTGGGACACAGAAAAGATAATTTTAAAAAAATTTCTCTCTCTGAATTGTCGAAGAGTTTGTCTCACCACTGATATGTGGACTTCTTGTCAAAAGTTGAGCTATATGTGTGTGACGGCCCATTTCATTGACAATAATTGGCACTTACAGAAGAAGATTTTAAATTTTTGTCAAGTCACAAGTCATACCGGAGATGCTATTTGTGAAACAATGGAGATGTGTTTGAACAATTGGGGCTTAAACCGCGTGCTTAGTTTGACGGTTGATAATGCTTCATCTAATGATGTTGGAGTTGAACGTCTCAAGAGAAAGCTTTTGTCTAAGAATAGTTTAGTTATGAGCGGAAACCATTTTCATATGAGGTGTTGCGCACACGTATTAAATCTAATTGTGAAAGAAGGTTTGAAAGACATTGATAATTCTGTTTATAGAGTTCGTCATGTTGTTTGGTATGTTAGATCTTCTCTGGCGAGGCTTGCTAAATTCAAGGCATGTGTTGATGAGGAGAGCATGGACTATAAAGGTTTAGTTTCTCTAGATGTTGAGACTCGTTGTAATTCAACTTATTTGATGTTAGTATCCGCATCAAAACATGAAAGAACCTTTGAAGAATTAGGTTTTCGAGATAAAAGGTACGTGAAAGCATTTTGTACTAGGTAGTATTTTATTATGACTTTTAGCTTAATTCAAGTCATATATCAATATAAGAGCTTTTTGTACTAGGTAGTATTTTATTATGACTTTTAGCTTAATTAACTTGGTTTTTAAAACTGTATGAAAGCATCAGTAGTAACTTGTCTTCGACCTTGACGTCTGTGGTTAAAACTGATAAGTGATAATGTAAAACCTGGACTTGGTATTTGGTGACCCAGTTCTCTTGCTAATCTATTTAGAAATGTTACCATTGTTAAAATGTTAGATAGTATCTTACAACATCTTTATATTTTCTTATTTATCTTGTAAGATCAATTTGTAATCTTAGAGTATCTAGGATTAGTTTCTATATCTCCTGGGAATTTTGGGTTGACCAGAGGCTGAATCAGCAATTTATATCTGACTGTCTGGGTCAATCATTGGCACCCTGGTGCTCTACTTCCCCGTCATGGTCGGTTCTAGAGGAGGTTTGGATCCATGTAGGCAGTCTTACCTTGTGTTTGAGAGGCTGATTAGATAGAGATCCATGTAGGCAGTCTTACCTTGTGTAATGTAAACCATCAAATAACAACAATGTATTTTTCTGGATGTTTCCTCTATGTTTATATTGGTTTACCATCATGTATTGCTCCTATTATATTTGATGAAATGCCATAGATCCATTTTAGTCAAGCACACAAAGCAATTATGCTGCCTGTGTCTCTGCCTTCTCAGGTCAATTGATTACCTTGTTTGAGAATGGGATTCATAGATTACTAAATAGTCTGGTTTCTTATAACTTTCCTAAAATCTGAGATACATGATTCAATGTTTAAACTATTCATGATTTTTCAATTTCATATTTTTGTATTTTGTTGGGATATTTGTTTTATTCAAAGAGACTGTATGTTAAGCTAAGATATCAATGATGGTTGTGTTAAATATCCATACTTCAATTTATGTTAAACATTTTATGTTGTGCTAGGTATGTGAATGAGTTGACAAATAAGGGAAAAGGTGTCCCGACGAAAGATGATTGGAAGCATATCAACTTAATCATTCCATTCTTGAAGTTGTTTTATGATGCTACAGTACACATATCAGGGTCATCTTATTTGACAAGTAATATTTATATGTTTGAGGTCCTGGGTATTGGAAAGAGTATTGCGGATATGTGTGCGTCTGAAGATGAACATCTACGTTCAGCAGCTCAAAAGATAAAGAAGAAGTATGATAAGTATTGGGTATCTCATGAGAAGCTTAATATGATTTTGTTGATTGCTCTAGTTTTCGACCCTAGGCACAAGATTAAATTGGTTGATTGGATGGTAAGGCGGTACTACAATAAGGATGATGCAGATGCCTTGAAAGCAAACTTAGATTTCTACTTGAAATCTTTTTATGAAGAATATTATGCTGGATTTACGTCTCCTCAAGGTAATTCAGATGAGCCGCAAGTTTTTGGTAGTGTTAGTTATCCTTATGGAATTGCTGAGTTCTATCTTTTAGAAGGGTGTGACAATGCAGATAATGAATTAAGTACTTATCTTGGAGATAAGTTGGAGCATAACATGGAGATAAATGTTTTAGAGTGGTGGAAAGTTAACTCTGGCCGATATCCCATCCTTGCAAACATTGCAAGAGACGTACTGGCTATACCTATAAGCACAGTGGCGTCTGAATCTGCATTCAGTACAGGAGAAAGAGTGCTTGATCCATATCGCAGCTCGTTAACACCTACAACAGTTGAAGCACTGATTTGCACCCAGGATTGGCTCAAAGGAACATCTTCATCCTTGATTACAAATGAAGATTTTGATACTCTTGAGAGATTTGAGCAAGGTATGATAAGTAACTATATTTCCTAATGTATTATTATTTATTATACTTGAGGCATAATGAAATGCCTTTATATGTTTTGTAGAATTAGTTTATACTGAAGATGGTGTTAGTTGTTCAACCTCTTCAACCTCTGTTGCATTCGAAGAAGACTTAATGGTATTTTTAATTAAGTTTTCCCCTTTATTATCCTTAGTTTTCTACTTTTTAATTGGAAGACATTGTTGTTACCCTTAGTTTTCTACTTTTTAATTGGAAGACATTGTTGTTATGTTATGACAATGAGTAGAAATTTCCATTCAAGTGGTGTGAAGAGGATGGGAGGTGGATATGACATTCATATCACATGTACAACTTGGACCAGATGAAGCATCAGGGGTTGAAGATGTCTCATGCAGTGTTCACTGCTCTCAATCAATTTTTATGTACTGCCAAATACTCGTGCTTGAACATTTTCATTTCTTAATACAAAGTATAGAATTAAAATGTTTCAGGTGATTTATCAATTATTTATAGTTTGCAATAAAATTGATTTTTTTAAAAAATTGGTTTTAAAATTCATTTTTTTTTATAAAATTGGTTTTAAAACTGATTTCTTTAAAGAAAATAAAAAAACTGGTTTTAAGAGAAACCGGTTTAAAACTGGTTTTTAAAAAAACTGTTTTTTTTATTTAAAAACCGGTTTGAAACCAAACCGATCCACTTGTAAACCGGTTTTAAAAAAATAAACCGGTTTTATATAAATGGTTTTAAGATCCAAACCAAACCATATATGTGGTTTGATTTGGTTTGGTTTATAATCCATGCACACCCCTACACATGATCAATTTCTTCTTCTCTAATAAAAAAAGACATGACCATGACCTATGAACCATAAAATAGTTTGTATTTTCTGTACAGTGATTACATGTATACCACTAATGAAGTGGAAATATTTTTCTTAGGCTTGTACAATTAAGCAAGAAAGCTTGAAGGGATATAATTAGCCACATTAACTTTGAGAGAGCTATGGTTTCGACCATAGAAAACATAAATAATAACTCATAGTGCTAGCCATACAGAAACTCTCAACCAAGTTGCACCTAAAAATATACAAACATAAATTAAATACTTAACTTCTGCAATTAAAGAAACATAATTCATTGAATAATTAATGTATTTGAACACTATATAAATCAGATATATTGATTATTGAATCAACATAAAAAGTTTGAAAAAAAAGTAGTAAACTTTGAAAATTGAAAATGAATACTTACCCAAGACTAATAAGTAAATAGGAATTTATAAGAATGGAAATTATAGGTAGCAATGGCACCAATGGACATGTGAAACCTGAAAATAAATTAATAAGAATTATTTTTATTTCAAAACTCATTTTACCATAAATAATTGTAACCATATATTATACCTTCAGAGTTTCCAAACACGTATCTTGCATCATCTTGTTCTATACATGTTAGAAAGACAAGGCTAGACAAAACAAGAGTGCCACCAACTCCACATAATGTAAATCTAACTGAACTGTTGTTAATAACAAACATTAAGAAATACTCCAATGCCATGCAACATCAAAAAATATATAAATGATCAATGTTTTTGCAAGTTGAAAAATGAAATATCTGCCATTAAACCAACCTGAGAAAGTGTGTAGAAGAAGCTACAAATGTAAGGATAAATACAGCTAAGCACATGAATGCTATTACACACCCAACATTTTTTTCCTATTGCCACTATGTGCAACTGCATCCATAAACAAATAGGAGCCAGGAGAAAATGGTATAGTTAAATGTAACCATACTTATCATTGCCAGATATCAGATATCAGACACGCCTTTGATTTGAAGTGTCACTGTTATATAAGTTTTGTGTAAACGAGAAATTAAATAGAAAAGGAAAAACATAACTCACATGTGTCTATTGTGTAATTTTTGGGAATAAGGGAATAATCAACTGATACATCCTCTTGGACAACTAAGGTTTCCTTTTTTGCATCTTTTTCGAATGTTTCCAAATGGCTCCAAACATGCTCGATCGACTCTGCATCAATTGGTTCTTGTAGAGAAAGGGGCAATGGAATCTCAATTGGTGGGATATATCTTACTATCAACACAAATATTGCTGATATGGTGAATGCAAGAAGAATACCTACACTAACCTATAAAATACAAAGTAGGACTTGAATTCAGTTGACAAATCTAACACAACAACCGTTCTAACAATTTCAAATATATATTTAGACTTATCATCCCAGCAAGTTGTGAGACATCCATGAAAAATGCCAAGGCTGCAGCAATAAGGCCAGGGACTACGATACTATTTACAGAAACATGGCTGTGCTTATTTATGTCGGGAAAAAATGGTGGAAGCAGTACATCCCTTCCCATAGCCATCAAAATTCTTGGCTGGGAGACATTAAACAAAAAACGCATCAAAATTCAGCTTTTTCGCTTTGATTTGTAAGAAAACAAAAAAAAAGCAGGAAAGATAAGTAATACAAAAAGAGGGCAGATGGTTCTAATTAGTTTTACCTGAAGCAACATTCTGTTGGACTTTCAACTAGGGAGCATTGAACATAGTGGGACTTTTTCTAGAGCAACCTTTGTGAGAGACGCACCACATACTCACCCAAAACCTTAAGGTGATAGGTGTATGGGTTCTCTCACTTATAAATGCTCAAGTCACCATATTTCTATCCAATGTGGGACTATTATCCACCCTACTCACACTTGTTAATACTTAACACTCTCCCTCAAGTGTGAGTCTATCCCAATGCTCTCCCTTAAGCGAAAACTTTAACTATGCAGCTGCACCCTTGTACCACCGTTGACATTCTTCAACGAGACACTCAACCCACGACCTATGGGGATACTTTCGATACAAGTAAGTCGTTCCCTTTATTCGAACCAAAGGCTCATGATACCACTGTTGGACTTTCAACTAGGGAGCATTGAACATAGTGAGACTTTTTCTAGAGCAACCTTTGTGAGAGACACACCACATACTCACCCAAAACCTTAAGGTGATAGGTGTATGGGTTCTCTCACTTATAAATGCTCAATTCACCACATTTCTATCCAATGTGGGACTATTATCCACCCTACTCACACTTGTTAATACTTAACACTCTCCCTCAAGTGTGAGTCTATCGCAATGCTCTCCCTTAAGCGAAAACTTTAACTGTGCAGCTGCACCCTTGTACCGCCGTTGACATTCTTCAACGAGACACTCAACCCACGACCTATGGGGATACTTTCGATACAAGTAAGTTGTTCCCTTTATTCGAACCAAAGGCTCATGATACCACTGTTGGACTTTCAACTAGGGAGCATTGAACATAGTGAGACTTTTTCTAGAGCAACCTTTGTGAGAGATACACCACATACTCACCCAAAACCTTAAGGTGATAGGTGTATGGGTTCTCTCACTTATAAATGCTCAAGTCACCACATTTATATCCAATGTGGGACTATTATCCACCCTACTTACACTTGTTAATACTTAAGGAGCAATTACCATGAAGATAGACAGCATGTCAGCTACCAACTTGGCAAAGAATCCAATAGCTCATGGTCGAAGCAAGCACATCGAAATGAGGTTCCATTATCTCCGAGAGAGGGTAGTGTTGCACCCTAAAAAATTTGCCCAACCTTATTCACTTGGTTTATGTTTCAATTGCATTAGCATTTGCATATAGGGCCATGTACATAGGTTACTCATCTGTATAGCACAAGCATAGCCAATCATTCAACAGGGGACCAATCATTATTCTTATCTCTAGAGGCCTATTAAGAGGTTATTATCCAAATTCAATCTCATTCAAGTCATCATAAAAGAATTTGAAAGTTGGAGAAGTCAGTAGATCAAGCATTGAGTCCATCTCCTATATGAGGGTATCTGGGGATCATCAAAGAAGGTATGGGTTGTGAATTGAGAGCATGGGGAGTATCTAGACATCTTGGAGGACTTATAAAGTCATTTGGATAAGGAAACAAGTCATTGGTGAAGTCACAAGAATTACAGTTGAAGACAGTCAACTAGGGTTTCATCTAGGTCAACCCTAGGTCAACTCTAGGTCAATTGACTGATTGAAAGGCATTAAGGGCTATTGGAGAGATGTGGGGTTCATCATTCGACATGAAGAATAAGGATATGTTGTTATGCTAAGAAGAATTCAAGAGAAATCAAGGAGAAGAGGAGTTTCTAAATTAGGGTTTCTGTGTAAAATTCCCTAGTTTAGGACAAACTTCCAAGCAAGATAAGTCAAAATGAAAGCTTCAAATGGATCCTTGTCCAACATGGAACTTGTAGAGGATCTCAATACCTTTAATTTGAGTGGTGGAAGACATCAAGGAGATTTATAGAACTCAAGTTATGGTCCTTACAAGTTACAGGTCATCTGAGGTATCTGAAATTTTGTCTGTGAAAGTGACTTGACTTCCAAGCAATATTTACCCCTCAAGGATATTTCAAATGAATTTCTGGTCAACATAAGAGTTGTTCCTCATTGTCTTAGCTTTCTAGAATGGTATAGTATTCCTTCATATGATTTGTGGAACTCTACTTGTGGTCTTGGCAAGCAAAGGGTATTTTGGTCATCTGAGAATTACAGGTCATTTCAAGCCTATGCCCAAAAATCATACAAGGAAGCTTCAAATGGAAAACTTTAAAACATAAAACTTGTTCCAAATGACATTTTGAGTCTAGAAAAGTGACCATGAGAGATTGGAAAGATTCATAGCACAAGGTTTCAAAATTGTTGGATTTAATGAATAAAAATGGACTTAAAAATGAGATTTTTCATATCTTGGCCAATTGAAGCAAAATTATAGGTCATTTTGAATGGAAAGATTATTTTAAAGATATTGGATAAAATAGAATCTTGAGGTTAGTTCAAATTTTAAGAGTTATCCATGGTTGCTTGTAGTGAAAGATACATAAACCAAATTCAAGGGAAAGAATGCAAGGGAAACTTCTCCAAGTTTCTAGGAGGTTCTAAGGACACCTATATATTGATACAAGATGGTTCATGCCATGGTTGGTGATTGCATTTTCTCAAAACCTCAAGTTTCATTCATTTTCTCCACTTTGCATAAGCATCACAAACTCTCTCAAATCTCCATCAATCTTCACATTTTTTGATTGAATCTTCATCATCATCATCCAAGCATCATAATCCACATCAAGATTGGTAGAATTGGAGGAAGGATCGTGCTATTCAAGATAACCATCCAAATTGCAAGAACTTCTCAAGTACAAGATTCAGGAAGTTTGAGCCTAGATCTTTGCATACAGAATCAAAGTGGTGGTGTGTGGATCCGTTTCAAGTCCTTGCAAGCATTGATTCAGGGATTTCCATAGCTGTATCTCCATTTTGAACCAGGTTGGATTTCTCTTCGAATTGCATGTTTTTGGTTAGCATGATAGGGTTTTGATAGCTTAGACTGGTTAAGTTAGGTTAGATGATGATTTTCACAGAGTTTGAAGAGGTTTTGTGAGTTTTGGCTATGGAGTGAACAATCTGTTAGAGCTTGTAACTATTAGGATAAGGCACGAAAATCTTGTTGGATTAGCATGTTAAGATCAGCATGGAATGTAGATTAAGCTAGGATAAAGATTGAAGAGAATTGGAGCATTTGATCACAGGTGTTCATGGTGGATCCTGCCTGTTACCTCTATCGGGTTTGTATTTTGAGGGGATTTTAGAAAGAGTTATTATCATGGTTGTGTAGAGGGAAGAAAATGGACCAAGTTTGCTCTTGGAATCGTGCGAATCCATGGAGGTATAAGGGAGAACAAAGGTGTGCAAGATCGTGCATGGTTAGGGTTTTCTGAAACCCTAGGGTTGCTCAAGGTTGAAGATGAGGTCTAAGCCACACGATGGGGTTGTTGACCTTGACTGGGAATCTGATCCAACGGACGCGATTTAAAGTGAGAAACAGAGGGAAACTCTGGGCATCAAAACGCCCCGTTTCATTTAAGTGTTCTGAGTGGGCCTTGAATTTCATTACTAATGACACCCCCAATAATCAAGCCCAACGTAAATGAACTGGAATTCATGCTATTTGCACCGTTCTGAGGTTTTTGGTTTTTGGTGATATTCTGAAGCACGTTGGGCCTATCTCTTTATTCTATTCGCACCTCCTGTCCTGTGGCCCACCTGGAATATGAACTGAGCGCGTTTGCTCTTCATACCCCCTCCCTTTATTTTCCTTTATTTCATTTTAATTTCTTTTTTCATTTTTCATGCATTTTCTAAAAATCATAATAAATCATAAAAACATTATTTTTCAATAATTCTTTTTGCATAATTTTCTTTAAAGAGTCTAGAAAATTATAAAAAATAAAAATTGCATTTTATTTTTTATTTGATATTTTTCCCATATTTTCCAAATAAATAGCATTTTAAATAGTTTCATTTCATACATGAATTTGATATTTTTTGTTCTCATAGTTGCTTTAATATTTTTTTTGTCCATTCTTTTTAGGTTGTTTAGTTTATATATACAACTTGTAGATACAATTTAGTTCCCATTTTTAGGACTTAATTTTAGGTGTTTAGTTTAGGTGTGAACAACATGAACAAATTAGGGTTTTAAGTGATAACTTAGGTGAATTAGTTCATTTCCCTTAGGGATTAGGGATTAAATAGTTTAGCTATGGGACTATAGGGGCTATGGGTAGTTATTAGATCCCCTTAGAAAAATCAGGATTCCCCTACTGCTATTAATATATTGTATATATTGGATTGACTGGTGTGGTGTGCCCTCTGGGGATTATTGCTTGTTTGTTTGGGTATTGGGATTGCTTGGGGATTTGGGAGAGCTGAAGACTTGTGAAGATGAAGCCATTGGAGATCCAGAGACTGAAGACCAACTTCCAGAGTTGGTAAGGAGACTCTTGCTAGCAGCTGTTGAGGAGATTAGGGCTTAAGAGCTAGGCAGAGCTCTAGAGTAGAAAGCTTGTTTCTCAAACATGGAATGCCTTGTCTGCATCCATCCTTTCTCTATGATTCAAAGTCTCTTTCAAATATCCACCTCCTTCCTTTGGAAGGATCAGTGAATGTATTTGAAAGATAGAACTTTTGAGAGGAAACTGTCTTTTTAATGTTAACAGTTGATGAACCACCCTTGGTAGGTAAATTAACTGTCTAACATTCACTCACTTCATCTGGTTGACTGATGTTTCTTCTGAAGATTGAGACTTGAAGAAAAGCCATTGTAGATGGAAGACTGGTGATCAAGACCTTGCTTGAAAGCTGTGGAGATGGGGATTGATGCTTGCTGAAGCTTGTAGCTGATTGGAGATGACTTGGAGATAGGTGTTGTTTGCAGAGCTGCTGTGGCTGTTTATTTTTGCTGTATTTCATTTCTGATGTATTGTTTGGTTTCCCTGACTATATTGTTTGCTGTTTACCCTGCTGGGTTGAAAGTGAATCCTGTTCACTTTTGCCTATTGTTTTCCAGGTTCGAGGTTGAGTGGGACTCCCTTGCCTCGCTTGTATTGTTGCATCCATGCATTTTACTGTTACTGTATATATCTGATATTGTTTCTGTTTCCTTCTATTCCCTTAGGATCTCTGTTTCTCTCTGCGCAAGAGAGGAGCATGATAGACACTAGGTCTTAACCCATGCATGATAACATTAGGATAGTTTGATTCCCTTCGCAACCGTAGGTTAGAGTTCTGTCTCTTTCTTTCTCAAAACAAACAGAAAAACACCATAAAGATTTCAAACACAATAAAAGACACTTCTTCCGTAAAAGAACGTGAACTCATCAAGACGTCATTTTTGTCCGCTTGGACTGCTAATCAGAAACCCTTTTTCAGAAGGAATAAAATCAATCAAGACAGACTTGTGTCGTACGTAGCCCGAACTACGTTTGCTCTGATCTTTCATGCTGTATGAAAGTACGTAGGCATAGGATGCGATATCCTAGCGAGCAACCTTCCCCTCCTTTCCCGTAGGTAGGCGAACTACGTTGACTCTGATTTCTCGTTCCAGGCGAGAATACGTAGGCATAAAGTGCGATACTTTGCCGAGTCATTTTTATTTTCATTTTATTTTCTTTTTAACCCTTGACCTATAATTTAGATAGAATAACAATCCATACCCGAAAACAAGCGTGGATCCCGTCGAGTACGACGGACGTGAGGGGTGCTAATACCTTCCCCTTGCGTAACCGACTCCCGAATCCAGGTTTTGGTTGCGACGACCATACCTTTCCCATGTTGTGCGAGGTTTACTCTGAGTGTTTCCTTTCCCTCCCGTGGGATAAATAACGCACGGTGGCGACTCTTCTGTTCAGCCGGCGCCGATTTTCGCAGTAGCGACAGCTGGCGACTCTGCTGGGGATCCAACGTCCCCTGGCTGCTAAGGACTGCGATAGTTCTTATGCATTTGGGATCCAACGTCCCTTAAGAGAGTCAATCCTAACGCTTGTTTTCCCGTCGGGGATTTTGTATGGATTTACATTTCTGTCATTTACTTTCAGCATTATATTATTGTTATTATTGCTGTATTGGGGTGTGACGGGTGTTCTGATATTGAGTGAGAAGCCGGACCTGGGCTTGAGTGCACCTAGAATTAGAGTAGAAAGTAGTGGGCGCGTGTCGGCTTTGCTTGCATTAGTGTCTCATGAAATCTACACTCGGACGAGGTTCTTCTGGTTGGCTTCTTTTTCTACCCTTTGGGTCGAAGGGGTTGTTGGTCAGCTGAATTGTCGACTCCGGGAACCGATCATTTGGAAGTTGGCTAAGTGAGGCCTCTTCAGGATTTGATGATGCCACTCCTTCTGGGAATCGTATCATCAACCCTGAAAGTCTGTGACGCCGACGACCGCATAGGATGCCATACCTTTGTCAGTTACTAGGACATCCACCTGTGAGAGGGTTTGGGGTTATGCAGGTAACTATACCTTCAGACTACCGGTTATTTCTTGATCAGAGATCCTGGGTATTTATGGAGAGTTATGAGGTCTGTCAGAGACCATTTGGAGATATGTTCTGAGGTCTGTCAGAGACCAGTTGAGAGTCTTGAGGTCTGCCAGAGACCAGTTGGAGTTATGGTTTGAGGTCTGTCAGAGACCATTGTTGGAGCTTTGTTTCAGGTCTATCTGAGACCAGGGTTTGAGGACTTCTATAAAGTCTATCTGAGACTTCTTGATATGGTTCAGGCTGTTCAGCTACGGCAGTTGGTCCCTGTTGCATGTTACTTGCATTGCATTGTTTGCATTATCATTGCATCTCATTAACGTGTGTCTGTGCTGCAGGTGCATTTGCATATCCGCCGATTCTAGTGCCCAGACTTCTGAGTATTGATTATGGCTGGTTTGAGGAAAACAGTTGCGTATAAGCTGCCTTCACCTGATATTACTTCTTTGCTTGGTCTGATATCTCTTGCCGATGAGGAGGTTAGGAGAAGCTTCAGAATGAGTCATGGGAGATTACTGAGATTAGTCTGCAAGCCCACTACTGATGAGATGAACGGGCTATACACCTTGATGCAGTTCTATGACCCCGCATTGAGATGTTTTACGTTTGCCGACTTCATTCTAGGGCCTACCATTGAGGAGTATGTGGAGTTTACTGAGCTACCCGTGCAGAACAAGGTTCCCTTTATTCACTCTGCTGCTGAACCCAAGTTGGAGGACTTAGCCAAAGCCTTGCATATGGACGCTGCAGAACTGTTAGTGACTTCTTGGCTTGGGGTTTCAGGTTTCTCTCTTGATTTCTTGGTTGGCAAAGCTCAGGAGTATGCCAAGAGCGGATGTTGGGTGGTTTTCAACGCTATTTTGGCTCTATGCATTTACGGGATCGTGCTATTCCCTAACTTGCCCAATTTTGTAGACTTGGACGCTTTCCATCTATTTGCTGTCGGCAACCCAGTGCCAACGTTGATCGGAGACTTCTACCACTCCTTGCACTACAAGAACGAAAACAGAAGGGGAAAGGTTGTTTACTGTTGTGCTCCTTTGTTGAATATATGGTTCAAGAGTCATCTTCCCATGAAGGGGTCTTTTGTAGAGAGTGCAACCACAGCTAGCTGGTCAGAGCGCCTGATGAGGCTATCTTCCGAGGACGTCGAGTGGTTTGATAGAGATCTGCTGGGATCCGAGCTTATCTTCAGTTGTACTGGGTACCCTAATGTTCCGCTGATAGGAAGAAAAGGGTGTATCAACTACAACCCTTCTCTGTTCATTCGTCAGTTCGGATATGTGCTGAAGAACCCGCCAAAGGAGGAAGAAGTACAGGAATCTCTGTACTTCACCGGAGATTTGAAGGGGGAGTTACTAGCCAAGCTGCGGCATGCCTGGACGCGTATTAACCGAAGAGGGAAGCCGTTGTTAGGGAAGAATGACTGTCAGGCCTATGCACCTTACAGAGAGTGGATCCAGGAGAGAGCCAGTCAGTTGAGGATGCCATTTCCAGATGCACCAGTTCTTGTTCCTATTCCGGTAGCAGAGCCAACTACTGTTCCTAGGGAGGCCTACGAGCAAGTTGTGAAAGAAAAAGAAGCCTTGATGAAGATCAACGAAGGGTTAGAGCAAGAGCTAGCCCAAGTACGCAGTGAGAAAAATAAGGTCGTCCATGCTTTCCAACAGCAGATTGAGCTAATGAACAGATTAGGGAGTGAGTTGACTGAGGAGAGGAAGAAGCGCGAGCGTCTAGGGCAAGAGTTCAGAAGCTCCCATGACATGCTTGAATCCAAGAAGAAAGTGCTTGACATCGCTCACCGAGAGATCTCTTCCTGTAATAAAACTTGGAATGCCACGCTCACTAACAATAAGAAGAGGGAGGATAAGTTGAAGCAGCAAATCTCCGACCTCGAAGAGCAGTTGAAGTCCAACATCAAGAAGTGTGAAGAAGAAGTGATGACCCGGTATAATCTCCAGAATGCGCTAAACAAGGCCATCAAAGGCAGAGATGAAGCTGTGTCGCAGAAGCGTAAACTAGAGGATCGCTTCGGAGAGGGGGCATGGGAAGAAACTGCTGAAGACGTGCGGCGTGTTCTTAAGAAAAGGAACCAACTTGTGGAAGGGCTGCTTGATCGACCAAGTCATCCGGAGACCAAGAAGCTGCTAGAAGAATACCAGACTTATGGGAGGATTTGGTCATTTCGTGTAGTAACTTGTATGCTTTATTTGCATAGGGCTGACCATCACCAGGATTGTTGGTTGAGGTCATGCCTTCTCTTTGTACTCTCAGTGACATTGTATGCTTGGCTTATCAATTTCTCAGCAATATATGAGGCTTTTTGTGGTTCAGCTCCGATCTTTATATTGATATCACTGTCACTACACCAGCACCTTCACACTAGAATCGGGGAATGAACTGCCCTAAGGCACAGACACACATTGCATTGCATTCATATTCATATTGCATTACAGGTAATCTTTGGATGGTGTCTTACTTCCTGCTCTGTATCAGGTACTTTCCAGGATTGCAGATCAGCACCCGCACCGCTATTCTACCCGCACCAACTGTCGAAGAATCATGGATCAAATGCAGAACGAGATGCAAGATGTGCGCGAGAAGCTCGCTCTCTTCATGCAGACCATGGAAGCTATTGCAAAAGGTCAGGAGAATTTGCAAGCCATGGTCCAACCTCTGTTGGCCCGAAATGCTGGTCACGGTAATGAGGAGCATCAGTCACGGTAATGGCACGCCCACGCCAGTGGCTCCACCCGTAGTCAATATACCTGCCGCTAATGTCAACAACGCCACCGCCGCTGTGAACGGTAACGTCGGAGTTGGGAATGAGACTGCTGTCCATAACGTTGGGCTTGGTGATATCAACTTGGGTGACAATATGGGAGGCAACAGCTTTGGAAATGCTGGATTCGGGTTCAACGATCAGGGATTCGATAACGCTGGGAAATATGGTTTCAATGCTCAAGGCTTTGGGCAAGATGGTTATGGTGTGGCCAATCAGGGTTACGGAGGTTTCGGAAATGGAAACGGCGCGGGGTTAATGGCTTTTGGGCCTGCTGGAGGTGTTCAGGGATACGGCAACAGAGGCCGAGGTCCGGGGATGAATCAGATTAGAGCTGGCCAAAATAATGGATATGATGGGTATGGAGCTGGGAATGGTATGTGGCAAGAAGATCAGCAGGAGGACACTTTCTCCGGCGGAGGTTTCGAAGGGCCGATGGATGACTCCCAGAAGATCAGAATGCTGGAAGAGCATATGAGGGGGGTCCTGAACCAAAGTGTTGTGGGCTTAGACATGGCAACAATGGGCTTGGTACCTGGCTTGAGGGTGCCAATCAAATTCAAAGCTCCTACGTTTGATAAGTATAAAGGGGACACCTGTCCGAAAGTACATGTGCGAGCATATTACAGAAAGATGTCTGCGTACTCAACTGATGAAAGAATGCTAATGCATTTCTTTCAAGATAGTTTGTCAGGCCCTTCCCTAGAGTGGTATATGGGGTTGGAGCCAACCAATATCAAGACATGGAAGCAATTGGCAGAGGCATTTGTAGCTCACTACAAGTATAACAGCGATTTGGCGCCCAATCGGGTCCAATTGGCAGGGCTGTCTCAGAAGAAGGGGGAGAGCTTTAAAGAGTACGCGCAAAGGTGGCGCGATATGGCTGCCAGGGTCCGTCCTCCTGTAGAAGATAAGGAAATGAACGACATGTTCGTCAGCACATTCACAGGCTTGTTTCATGACATGTTGTTTCATACATCTCTGGCCAGTTTTTCAGACTTAATTCTGATGGGAGAAAAGATTGAACGTAACATTAAGCAAGGAAAATTCCAGGCTGAGGAATCAACTGCATCTGGCAGTAATAGGAAGGCTTTTGGTGGGCGCCGTCAGGGCGAAGCAAGCGCAGTATTTGGAGGCCGAGGCCGAGGCAGAGGCAGAGGTCGGAACCAATATCATCAGCCGCAGCAGGTGGCGAGTGTTACTATTCCATATCAGCAACAACCACTTCAACAACAACAACCGGTTCAGCAGCAGCCGATGCAACAGCAACAGCAGCAGCAACCTCAGCAGGGTGCACAGCAGGCTCAGCGAAGATTCCAGGGTGGTAAACCGAGAAGAGTGTTTGAGAAGCCTCCCTCAACCTACGCAGATTTGTTGTAGACATTGTTGGGTTTGAACCTGGTAGAGAAGAGAACTCTGGCACCGATAACGGGAACTCCTCCGTATGGTTACGATGCAAGCAGGCACTGTGAGTTTCATTCTGGGGCTCCGGGCCACGATATAGAGGGTTGTCATGCTTTTAAGCACGTTGTGCAGGATCTGTTGGACAATAAGACTATCAATTTCGGAACGGCAGGCCCGAATATAGTGCAGAAACCCATGCCTAATCATGGGGCGAATGCCATTCTGACTGAGGAAGGGTTGAATCTGATTAGGAATGTCGACGATTTAAAGACGCCGCTGAGCGAGATAAAGAGCAGATTGTTGCGAGGGGGTGTTTATCCAGGATGTGACGAGTATTGCTTAGAATGCTGGACCCTAGCTGGAGGGTGTGATGATTTGAAGAAAGGCATTCAGGATTTGATTGATGGAGGCACATTGCAGTTTGACCGAGCAGCAACTGAAGAGCCTGCAAGGGCAGTAGCAGATGATCAGAGTGATGTGGCCACTGTAACGATTCCTCGGAAGACAATCACTATTGCAGCATCGGTTCAGCGACCACCGATCACCATAACTAAAGCCGGACCGATCCCGTACGAGAACACGAAGGCAGTCCCATGGTCATATGGGTTGGAGGTGTATTGTGACGGAATAAAGATTGATGTTAACAAGCAGCCAGCTGAGACTGTGGATAACGTTGTCGGTTCAGGAGGTATGACAAGAAGTGGTAGGATCTTCATATCGCCTGAGGTAGAGGCCGAAAGACTAGCGAAAGGAAAAGGGAAGATGGTTGAGAATTTCCCAGTGCAAGCAAGCGAAAAAGAAGCGGCATCGAAAGATGTAGAAGAGTTCATGCGCTTGATTCGAAAAAGTGATTATAAGATTGTGGAGCATCTGCAGCAGACGCCGTCCAAAATATCCATCTTGTCATTGCTCTTGTGTTCGGAAGCCCACAGAAATGCTTTGCTGAAAGTCCTGGATACTTCCTTTGTACCCCAAGACGTCTCTGTAAATCAGCTGGAAGGAGTGTTAGCACATGTAAATGCAGGCCACAGCTTGGGCTTTACCGACTTCGATTTGACCCCGAAAGGGAGAGATCATAATATGGCGCTGCACATATCTGTTGAGTGTAGAGGATCAGTAATGTCGCATGTATTGGTCGACACTGGATTGTCTCTGAATGTGATGCCCAAGAAAGCGATGATGAAGCTGGATGTTAGAGGAATCCTGTGCACGCCCAGTGACCTGGTAGTTAGAGCCTTTGACGGCACGCGAAGAACAGTCTTTGGATCGATAACATTGCCTCTACAGGTGGGGCCGGAGGTGTTTGCGACGGAATTTTATATCATGGATATACAGCCTGCGTACAGCTGCTTGCTTGGAAGACCTTGGATTCATGGGGCTGGGGCAGTCACGTCTACCCTGCATCAGAAGTTGAAATATATGGTCGGAGACAGCGTAGTCACCGTATGCGGAGAAGAAGACATCCTGGTCAGCCATCTATCGTCATTTAAATATGTGGAAGTCGACGGAGAAATCCACGAAACACCCTGCCAGGAATTTGAAGGGTTGCGTATCAAGGACAAAGGTCCCGGGCCGAGCAAAGCGTCGGAGATAGTCGTTTCGTCGTATAAAGAAGCTCAAGCTCTAGTGGAGGCAGGAGAAGCCAAGGGCTGGGGCAAAGTGCTGGATATTCCTGTGAAGATGGACCGGTTTGGGCTGGGATACCAACCGTCGTCGTCAGCGCCTGCTGTGGGGGCACCCCGTTTCAGAGGGCCAATCACCATCTCTGCCAGTGGAGTATGTCATGAAACCATCAATGCTGCTTCGGAGTCTGACGAAGGAGACAGCGACTGTGATATGGATGCCTGGATTCAGCCAAGCACGCCAGGACAGGGACTGTGCAACTGGTCTATTCAGGAGCTTGTTCCTGTGACTCTTAAACAGTAATGCTTTGCTTTATTAATTGTTGAATAATCTGATGTCTTGCCCGGGGCATCAGGATTTGCTTAGGGCTGTGTTGTTATGAACATTGCGTGTTAATCATTAAATAAATGGCGTTTTTTCATGTGCAAATACTGTAATCTCTGTCTTTCTTGTTTTATATTTTTCAATAAAATGGCAACGTGGTTATTCGCTTTATATGCATTTTGAAGCACTTAACCATTCCTTTTGCAGGACAACATTTTCAGATGACATCCTTGAACCACCCATGACTCGTCCCGACTTCGAACACCCGGTATTTCAGGCCGAAGAAGAGGTTGTCGAAGATAGTGACGTTCCTGAAGAGCTGTCTTGGTTGGTGAAGCAAGAGGAAAGAGCTATTCTGCCTCACGACGAGGTCATCGAAATTATCAACTTAGGGTCGGAAGGGGTTGAGAAGAATATTCGTATCGGAGCCGCGCTGAAGAGCGATATCAAGCGAAGACTGGTTGAAATGCTCCGAGAGTACAATGATGTGTTCGCTTGGTCGTATGAAGATATGCCAGGGCTCGATACAGATATGGTTGTGCACCGCCTGCCACTGAAAGAAGAATGCCCGCCCGTCAAACAAAAACTTCGCAGAACTCGACCAGACATGGCAGTGAAGATCAAAGAGGAAGTTCAAAAACAGTGGGACGCTGGTTTCCTGGCTGTGACAAAATATCCCTCATGGGTTGCTAACATCGTACCAGTGCCAAAGAAAGATGGCAAGGTGCGGATGTGCGTGGATTATAGAGATTTGAATAAAGCAAGCCCAAAAGACGATTTTCCACTTCCTCATATTGACGTGTTAGTCGATAATACTGCTCAATACTCCGTATTCTCCTTCATGGATGGCTTTTCAGGCTATAATCAGATTAAAATGGCGTCAGAGGATATGGAGAAGACCACTTTCATAACGCCTTGGGGAACATTTTGCTACAAAGTGATGCCCTTTGGTTTGAAAAATGTTGGGGCAACATATCAGCGTGCGATGACGACTCTTTTCCATGACATGATGCATAAAGAGATCGAAGTTTATGTTGACGATATGATTGCCAAGTACCAGACAGAGGAAGAGCATCTGGTGAATCTGCTGAAGTTATTTAAAAGACTTAGGAAGTTCAGGCTGAGGCTAAACCCTAACAAATGCACCTTCGGGGTGAGATCGGGTAAACTGCTGGGGTTTATCGTAAGCGAAAGAGGAATAGAGGTCGATCCTGCCAAAATAAAAGCAATCCAAGAAATGCCGACGCCTAAAACAGAGAAGGAGGTGCGTGGGTTTTTAGGGAGGTTGAACTACATCGCTCGGTTCATATCTCACCTAACTGCTACGTGTGAACCATTATTCAAGTTGTTGAAGAAAGATCAAGCTGTAACGTGGAACGAAAATTGTCAAAAGGCGTTCGATAAAATAAAGCAGTATTTGCAGGAGCCTCCTATTTTGATACCCCCAGTGGCAGGCAGACCCTTGATCATGTATTTTACGGTTCTTGAGGGAAGCATGGGTTGTGTTCTCGGTCAACACGACGAGACAGGAAGAAAAGAGCATGCGATCTACTACTTGAGTAAGAAATTTACAGATTGTGAATCTCGATACTCAATGCTCGAGAAAACTTGTTGCGCGCTAGCCTGGGCCGCCAAGCGTTTGAGGCAATACATGCTGAATCATACAACCATGCTCATCTCGAAGATGGATCCTATCAAATATGTATTCGAAAAGCAGGCGTTGTCATGGAGAATTGCCCGTTGGCAGATGATCTTGACTGAATATGACATCCAATACGTCTCGCAAAAGGCTATAAAGGGGAGTGTGTTGTCCGAGTATCTGGCGGAGCAGCCCATTGAAGATTACCAATCGATGAGGTTTGATTTTCCTGACGAGGATATCATGTACCTAAAGATGAAAGATTGTGAAGAGCCGTTGCCAGACGAAGGACCAGAGTTGGGTTCCAAATGGAAGATGATATTTGACGGAGCTGTGAATGCTTACGGTAGCGGAATAGGGGCAATCATCACTACGCCACATGGGTCGCACATCCCGTTTACTGCCCGATTGACCTTTGTCGTTACCAATAATGAGGCCGAATACGAAGCTTGTATAATGGGGCTTGAAGAAGCCATTGATTTGCGAATCAAGCATCTCGACGTATACGGAGACTCAGCTCTGGTGGTGAATCAAATAAAAGGGGAATGGGAGACACGTCAGCCCAATTTGATACATTACATGAATTATGCAAGGAGATTGTTGCCTTTCTTCGACAAGGTGGAATTGCATCACGTACCGCGGGCAGAGAATCAAATGGTTGACGCCCTGGCCACTTTGTCTTCCATGTACAAAGTCAACTTCTGGAACGAGGCTCCCAGAATCATTATCTCTCGGCTGGACAGACCAGCTTTCGTATTTGCTATTGATGAAGCATCCGACGACAAACCGTGGTATTTTGATATCCTTAATTTTCTGAAGAATAAAAAGTATCCGGCTGGGGCATCCAGTCAAGATCAGAAGACTCTCAGGAGATTAACGGGTAATTTTTATTTGAATCCGGATGGCGTCTTATACAGAAGAAACCACGATTTGGTGCTGTTGCGTTGTGTAGACGAAAGAGAAGCAAAGCTGCTCATGGAGGAAATACACGAAGGTACCTTTGGTACGCATGCTGGCGGGCATGCTATGACGAGAAAGCTGCTGCGGGCAGGTTATTTTTGGCTGACTATGGAAACTGACTGTTTCAAGTTTGCGAGGAAATGCCACAAGTGCCAAATCTATGTTGACAAGATCCATGTGCCTCCGAGTCCTCTGAATGTGATGTCATCGCCTTGGCCATTCTCGATGTGGGGAATCGATATGATTGGAAAGATCGAGCCGACGGCTTCTAATGGGCACCGGTTCATTCTAGTAGCAATCGATTATTTCACCAAGTGGGTGGAAGCGGCGTCTTACGCAAATATAACGAAGCAAGTGGTGGCCAGATTCATCAAGAGAGATATCATTTGCCGATATGGGATTCCCGAGCAGATAATCACGGATAATGGTTCAAACCTGAACAACAAAATGATGAAGGAGCTCTGTCAGAATTTCAAGATCGAACATCACAACTCCTCCCCGTACCGACCCAAGATGAATGGCGCTGTTGAAGCGGCCAATAAGAATATCAAGAAGATCGTTCAGAAAATGGTGGTGACCTATAAGGATTGGCATGAGATGCTACCCTTCGCATTGCACGGTTATCGTACGACGGTACGCACATCAACCGGGGCAACCCCGTTCTCGTTAGTATACGGAATGGAGGCGGTATTACCATTGGAAGTTGAGATCCCTTCTCTGAGGGTATTGCGAGACGTTCAGCTGGACGAGGCAGAATGGGTAAAAGACAGGTTGAATCAACTGAGTTTGATGGATGAGAAGAGGCTAGCTTCTCTAGCGTATGGTCGTTTGTACCAGAGCCGAATGAAGAAAGCATATGACAAGAAGATACGTCCGCGAAGCTTTCAGACGGGCGACCTTGTACTGAAAAGAATTCTCCCGCCGCAGGCAGATCACAGGGGCAAGTGGACCCCCAACTACGAAGGGTCATACGTTGTCAGGAAGGTCTTTTCAGGAGGAGCGTTGTTGTTGTCCACTATGGACGGTGAAGACTTTACGTCGCCTGTGAATTCGGACGCAGTTAAAAAATACTTTGCTTAAAATTGACCCGCTGGACAGAAAAAAGAGAGTCCAGGCAAAAATGGGGCATCCCGGCGAACCAAAAACAGAATGAAAGGTTCGGGCAAAAGTTAGGGATAAAATTGAAAAAATGTACACCCGCGAAGTTGAAAATCTACACTGGGCGGCTTCGGCAAAAAGGGGTATCCCGGTGAACTGAAAACCCGTAAAGGGCGGTTCACGCAAAAGTTAGGGATTTGAAAAGCAAATGACTGCGGTCCGAATTTGATATTGCAATGACCATCGGTGCGGGAGAATACCTGGAGGGTCGATTATCAGATACAACCTCTTTAGAAGTGTGGATACCTGGGAAGCATTAGAGTCGGATGAGTCATAGGAGGATCAGTTCTTGGTGTTCGTCTGCATCCCGTTGCCGACATGTGTACAAAATCTAATTTGTCAAAATTTTTATGCTTCTTGTGCATACGTGTATATTTGCTTTGCGCAGCTTCCTCATTTCAGGAGTTACATCCCGTGTACAAAACTCCGCCCATTCAGGGGCCCAATCAATAAAATATGTTATTCAGTACTTGATGCTGGTTCTTTACTATTTTGTGCATGATAAAACGCCTAAGTTTATTGAAACTAGCATGTGTATAACGTCACTGGCCCTTGCCAACAATTGCTAAAGCTTTGAATTAATTGGAGATAACGTCACTAACCTGAATCGATTTGGTTGTATAGGCTTGTCTTGTCTCGTTTGTGTTGTTGCAGGTTTCATAGCCGTATGGGGAAGATGATCAAAAGGTTGCAGTAACGAAAGACGCGTTCCCCACGCAGGTCATGCATGTTCTTCCTGAAGAAGGATAGAATTCCCCAGCTAGTCGTAGCTTATCCAAAGGACAGGGTCCAACAAAGCCATTTATTCTCAGCAGAATTGGCGATTCCAAAATTATAGGCTGTATTCAGGAAATGTGGTGTTCCCCAGAAGGATTCCTTGTCTCAAGCAGAGGGGTTTAGCCTCAGAAGATTAATATTTCAGATTGGTGAGCTGTATTCAGGCAGTTTACCTTTCCCCGCAGGGTCATTTACTCTCCCCCAGCGGAGCCAGCGGATTTTCCCCAAGAGAATCATCCCATCCCCAGCGGAATTCTCTTCTCCACAAGTATTTTCATTCCTCCCAGTGGAACTCGAAGAGTAAGACTATCCCCGGCAGAGTCGGGGTGGCGCATTGGCATTTATTTTGTCAGAATACCGTGTGATACCCGTTCACTTTCCCGCAGAAGTTCGATCATACCAGGCGCATCTGTTATTCTCCAGTAGAGTTGTATTCCCCAGCAGGGCGTTACTTCAGCGAGGTGTTTGGTTCAAGTTCCCAATTTCCCAGCTGAGCCGACCTCATCCTTCCAGCATTTTGCTGGAATAATTCTGTAGCATCTGGCTATCCCCAACGGAATTGGCATTATCTTCAGCATTTATTTTGCTGAAGCAGTTTCTATACCCAGCAGTTCGAGTCTACATTTGCATCGGCATATAGTGCATTGGCATATAATGTCATACTTGCATCCACCAAATAAAAGCGTAGCATTTCCATGTCGAATGATCCCTTGCTCAGGTGAATCAATAAACATTCAGGATCTCGACGTGGGACGTTCAACGAAGTGTCAGCTGTGGCACTATTCCCCACGGAGTTATCAGGATAAGCCTCTCTTTGTCACCAAGCAGAGTTACCTATTTCCCCGCCAGGGTTCTTGTTGAAGTTTCCCTAGTCTGATCAGCGGATTGTTTCCTTCAAAGTTGTTGTTATGTTAGCATTAAAAGGTTTCACGAACCAGAATTGCAGAGACTACCGCCAGCTATCAGAACAGGCCCCCGGTGGTGTGGTTTCCAAATATCCCCAGTAAATTCTGCTTCAAAATCGCTGTCACGTCAATGCTAAGAAGTTTTGTGGTTTGGACCAATGGAAGGCTGAGTCCTAACGTGGACAAAATTCTTGACAAGTTTTCTTTGTGCTAGAAAAGTGGGGGTCCTAACATGGACGGATTGATTTCCTCAGTTGACGATATGTGCTAGTCCTAACGTGGACAGGTTCGATTTCTCAGAATTGTTGGAATGTGGAGTCCTAACGTGGACATTTCTTCCCATTTGACGACATGTGTTAGTCATAACGTGGACCGATTCGAGTGCTCGGTATTGATTGATTGAAGAGTCCTGACGTGGATAAAAGTGGGTTACTCTTCGTGTTGGCGTCCTGACGTGGACAATTTATTTCCAGCAGATAGCTTTATTCGTAATGGTGAAATGTGCGTCCTGACGTGGACAAGTTATAGTGCTTTGTGATGACAAGATGTGAGAGTCCTGACGTGGACAATTTTATCCTTCTTCGGGCTGATGGCAAAGTGTGAGTCCTGACGTGGACAAGTCTTATTTCCCCAGCAAGTCGAAGACGCGCAAGTCCTGACGTGGACAAATTTTTATTTCCTCAGCGAGTCAAGAGGTGAGTCCTTACGTGGACAAATCAAGACGAAATGTGAGTCCTGACGTGGACAAGGTCATTCCTTACGTGGAAAGAGAAGATAGATTCCTTACAGGGAGAAGTTTGGTCCTGACGTGGACAGATTCAGATCAAGATCATTCCTTACGTGGAAAGATTGGAGTCCTTACGTGGACAGATTAAGATGGTGTTCCTGACGTGGAAAGGTGGGTCCTAACGTGGACGATGTTCTCCTTACGTGGAAAGACAATGTTTCCTTACGTGGAAAGAAGATGGTTTCCTTACGTGGAACGAGATTGATTCCTTACGTGGAAAGTTTAGTCCTGACGCGGACAGATTGAGAAAAAGTTTGATTCCTTACGTGGAACGAAAGTTATTCCTTACGTGGAAAGTGTGGTCCTGACGCGGACAGAATCAGAAAAAGTGGTTTCCTTACGTGAAAAGATTGTGGTTTCCTTACGTGGAAAGGTGTGATTCCTTACGTGGAAAGATGGAGTCCTTACGTGGACATATCAAATTGGAAAGTCCTAACGTGGACAGATTGAGATTGTATTCCTTACATGGAAAGATTGGGGTCCTTACGTGGACAGATTCAAATTGAAATGTGATTTCTTACGTGGAAAGATAGTATTCCTTGCGTGGAAGGAGGCTTGTATTCCTGACGTGGAAAGAAAGAGTGTGTTCCTGACGTAGAAGAGGTTTAGTCCTGACGTGGACAGGTTCAAAAGAAGACGTATTCCTTACGTGGAAGAGTTTGACGAAGTAGAAGTTCATTCCTTACGTGGAAAGGTGAGTCCTAATATGGACAGTGTTATTCCTAACGTGGAACGGTTATTCCTTACATGGAAAGACGAGTAATCTCCAGCACGGTCGCACGAGATCAGTGGGTTGCCGTAACAGTCAGATTCAGCTGATGAATGTCGTTCCCCAAGCAGTGGCGCAGTTTATTTCTACGGTTGGCAAATTTCTGGGTTCCTAGTATTCAACCGTCTCGTACCACGAATGTCTGAAGGCTCCGGGATCTTCACCCAATCAGGTCCAAGCCGCTTGAATAGGGGCAGCTGTTGCACCCTAAAAAATTTGCCCAACCTTATTCACTTGGTTTATGTTTCAATTGCATTAGCATTTGCATATAGGGCCATGTACATAGGTTACTCATCTGCATAGCACAAGCATAGCCAATCATTCAACAGGGGACCAATCATTATTCTTATCTCTAGAGGCCTATTAAGAGGTTATTATCCAAATTCAATCTCATTCAAGTCATCAGAAAAGAATTTGAAAGTTGGAGAAGTCAGTAGATCAAGCATTGAGTCCATCTCCTATCTGAGGGTATCTAGGGATCATCAAAGAAGGTATGGGTTGTGAATTGAGAGCATGGGGAGTATCTAGACATCTTGGAGGACTTAGAAAGTCATTTGGATAAGGAAACAAGTCATTGGTGAAGTCACAAGAATTACAGTTGAAGACAGTCAACTAGGGTTTCATCTGGGTCAACCCTGGGTCAACTCTAGGTCAATTGACTGATTGAAAGGCATTAAGGGCTATTGGAGAGATGTGGGGTTCATCATTCGACATGAAGAATAAGGATATGTTGTTATGCTAAGAAGAATTCAAGAGAAATCAAGGAGAAGAGGAGTTTCTAAATTAGGGTTTCTGTGTAAAATTCCCTAGTTTAGGACAAACTTCCAAGCAAGATAACTCATAATGCAAGCTTCAAATGGATCCTTGGCTAACATGGAACTTGTAGAGGATCTCAAGACCTTTAATTTGAGTGGTGGAAGACATCAAGGAGATTTATAGAACTCAAGTTATGGTCCTTACAAGTTACAGGTCATCTGAGGTATCTGAAATTTTGTCTGTGAAAGTGACTTGACTTCCAAGCAATATTTACCCCTCAAGAAGATTTCAAATGAATTTCTGGTCAACATAAGAGTTGTTCCTCATTGTCTTAGCTTTCTATAATGGTATAGTATGCCTTCATATGATTTGTGGAACTCTACTTGTGGTCTTGGAAAGCAAAGGGTATTTTGGTCATCTGAGAATTACAGGTCATTTCAAGCCTATGCCCAAAAATCATACAAGGAAGCTTCAAATGGAAACCTTTACAACATAAAACTTGTTCCAAATGACATTTTGAGTCTATAAAAGTGACCATGAGAGATTGGAAAGATTCATAGCACAAGGTTTCAAAATTGTTGGATTTAATGAATAAAAATGGACTTAAAAATGAGATTTTTCATATCTTGGCCAATTGAAGCAAAATTATAGGTCATTTTGAATGGAAAGATTATTTTAAAGATATTGGCTAAAATAGAATCTTGAGGTTAGTTCAAATTTTAAGAGTTATCCATGGTTGCTTGTAGTGAAAGATACATAAACCAAATTCAAGGGAAAGAATGCAAGGGAAACTTCTCCAAGTTTCTAGGAGGTTCTAAGGACACCTATATATTGATACAAGATGGTTCATGCCATGGTTGGTGATTGCATTTTCTCAAAACCTGAAGTTTCATTCATTTTCTCCACTTTGCATAAGCATCACAAACTCTCTCAAATCTCCATCAATCTTCACATTTTTTGATTGAATCTTCATCATCATCATCCAAGCATCATAATCCACATCAAGATTGGTAGAATTGGAGGAAGGATCGTGCTATTCAAGATAACCATCCAAATTGCAAGAACTTCTCAAGTACAAGATTCAGGAAGTTTGAGCCTAGATCTTTGCATACAGAATCAAAGTGGTGGTGTGTGGATCAGTTTCAAGTCCTTGCAAGCATTGATTCAGGGATTTCCATAGCTGTATCTCCATTTTGAACCAGGTTGGATTTCTCTTCGAATTGCATGTTTTTGGTTAGCATGATAGGGTTTTGATAGCTTAGACTGGTTAAGTTAGGTTAGATGATGATTTTCACAGAGTTTGAAGAGGTTTTGTGAGTTTTGGCTATGGAGTGCACAATCTGTTAGAGCTTGTAACTATTAGGATAAGGCACGAAAATCTTGTTGGATTAGCATGTTAAGATCAGCATGGAATGTAGATTAAGCTAGGATAAAGATTGAAGAGAATTGGAGCATTTGATCACAGGTGTTCATGGTGGATCCTGCCTGTTACCTCTATCGGGTTTGTATTTTGAGGGGATTTTAGAAAGAGTTATTATCATGGTTGTGTAGAGGGAAGAAAATGGACCAAGTTTGCTCTTGGAATCGTGCGAATCCATGGAGGTATAAGGGAGAACAAAGGTGTGCAAGATCGTGCATGGTTAGGGTTTTCTGAAACCCTAGGGTTGCTCAAGGTTGAAGATGAGGTCTAAGCCACACGATGGGGTTGTTGACCTTGACTGGGAATCTGATCCAACGGACGCGATTTAAAGTGAGAAACAGAGGGAAACTCTGGGCATCAAAACGCCCCGTTTCATTTAAGTGTTCTGAGTGGGCCTTGAATTTCATTACTAATGACACCCCCAATAATCAAGCCCAACGTAAATGAACTGGAATTCATGTTATTTGCACCGTTCTGAGGTTTTTGGTTTTTGGTGATATTCTGAAGCGCGTTGGGCCTATCTCTTTATTCTATTCGCACCTCCTGTCCTGTGGCCCACCTGGAATATGAACTGAGCGCGTTTGCTCTTCATACCCCCCTCCCTTTATTTTCCTTTATTTCATTTTAATTTCTTTTTTCATTTTTCATGCATTTTCTAAAAATCATAATAAATCATAAAAACATTATTTTTCAATAATTCTTTTTGCATAATTTTCTTTAAAGAGTCTAGAAAATTATAAAAAAATAAAAATTGCATTTTATTTTTTATTTAGGTGTGAACAACATGAACAAATTAGGGTTTTAAGTGATAACTTAGGTGAATTAGTTCATTTCCCTTAGGGATTAGGGATTAAATAGTTTAGCTATGGGACTATAGGGGCTATGGGTAGTTATTAGATCCCCTTAGAAAAATCAGGATTCCCCTACTGCTATTAATATATTGTATATATTGGATTGACTGGTGTGGTGTGCCCTCTGGGGATTATTGCTTGTTTGTTTGGGTATTGGGATTGCTTGGGGATTTGGGAGAGCTGAAGACTTATGAAGATGAAGCCATTGGAGATCCAGAGACTGAAGACCAACTTCCAGAGTTGGTAAGGAGACTCTTGCTAGCAGCTGTTGAGGAGATTAGGGCTTAAGAGCTAGGCAGAGCTCTAGAGTAGAAAGCTTGTTTCTCAAACATGGAATGCCTTGTCTGCATCCATCCTTTCTCTATGATTCAAAGTCTCTTTCAAATATCCACCTCCTTCCTTTGGAAGGATCAGTGAATGTATTTGAAAGATAGAACTTTTGAGAGGAAACTGTCTTTTTAATGTTAACAGTTGATGAACCACCCTTGGTAGGTAATTAACTGTCTAACATTCACTCACTTCATCTGGTTGACTGATGTTTCTCCTGAAGATTGAGACTTGAAGAAAAGCCATTGTAGATGGAAGGCTGGTGATCAAGACCTTGCTTGAAAGCTGTGGAGATGGGGATTGATGCTTGCTGAAGCTTGTAGCTGATTGGAGATGACTTGGAGATAGGTGTTGTTTGCAGAGCTGCTGTGGCTGTTTATTTTTGCTGTATTTCATTTCTGATGTATTGTTTGGTTTCCCTGACTGTATTGTTTGCTGTTTACCCTGCTGGGTTGAAAGTGAATCCTGTTCACTTTTGCCTATTGTTTTCCAGGTTCGAGGTTGAGTGGGACTCCCTTGCCTCGCTTGTATTGTTGCATCCATGCATTTTACTGTTACTGTATATATCTGATATTGTTTCTGTTTCCTTCTATTCCCTTAGGATCTCTGTTTCTCTCTGCGCAAGAGAGGAGCATGATAGACACTAGGTCTTAACCCATGCATGATAACATTAGGATAGTTTGATTCCCTTTGCAACCGTAGGTTAGAGTTCTGTCTCTTTCTTTCTCAAAACAAACAGAAAAACACCATAAAGATTTCAAACACAATAAAAGACACTTCTTCCGTAAAAGAACGTGAACTCATCAAGACGTCATTTTTGTCCGCTTGGACTGCTAATCAGAAACCCTTTTTCAGAAGGAATAAAATCAATCAAGACAGACTTGTGTCGTACGTAGCCCGAACTACGTTTGCTCTGATCTTTCATGCTGTATGAAAGTACGTAGCCATAGGATGCGATATCCTAGCGAGCAACCTTCCCCTCCTTTCCCGTAGGTAGGCGAACTACGTTGACTCTGATTTCTCGTTCCAGGCGAGAATACGTAGGCATAAAGTGCGATACTTTGCCGAGTCATTTTTATTTTCATTTTATTTTCTTTTTAACCCTTGACCTATAGTTTAGATAGAATAACAATCCATACCCGAAAACAAGCGTGGATCCCGTCGAGTACGACGGACGTGAGGGGTGCTAATACCTTCCCCTTGTGTAACCGACTCCCGAATCCAGGTTTTGGTTGCGACGACCATACCTTTCCCATGTTGTGCGAGGTTTACTCTGAGCGTTTCCTTTCCCTCCCGTGGGATAAATAACGCACGATGGCGACTCTTCTGTTCAGCCGGCGCCGATTTTCGCAGTAGCGACAGGTAGCAGAAGGGAAGATGAAGTTGGAACACTGCAGAACTGAGAATCAGATTGCAGATATCATGACGAAGGGAGTGCAGGTCGAAGCCTTCAGAAGACTAAGGGCCATGATGAATGTAGACAGTTTAGACACAATGAATTAGGTGGTGTGTTAAATATAATTCATTGTGTAAACAAATTTAATTTGATATCATATGATTAGATTTGATATCATATGATTATATTTGATTTAGAATATTTTGGGTCTTTTATGTTTTGGGCTAGTGTAAACCTAAAACTATAAATAGGGTGCCTTGCTTTGTATTCTACATCACAACAGAACAGATTTCACAGTTGCAGTTAGCAAGTGAAAGTTCAATAAGAAATCCGACAGTTGTGGGTAACACATTCTCTCCAAATACTTCTTCTCTCATTCTTCTCTTTCTTGTTTGTTATTCTTCTTCTCTTTTGTTGTTCTTAATAATTACTTGTTATTACCATCATTATCATATAGTGGGTTTGTTCATCAATCTTGAGATCAAGATTGAAGGGAATTCTTCATAGGGTGTGAGGTGAATTTCCAACATCTTGTATCTAGAGCTCCGGTTGATAGATTCAAGCAAGGAAGATAGTGATGGCGATGAACTATTCGAACGACAACTTTCCGGCGACCCTGCCAATTCTCTAGAAAGACAATTATGAGAATTGGTGCAAGCAGGTTAAAGTGATTTTCTGTTATCAAGATCTTTGGGATCTTGTGAAGGACGGAGTGACACCGCTTGTGGAGAATGCAACGGAGGCGGAAAAGACTGCGCACAAAGAATTAAAGAAGAAGGATTATAAAGCACTCTTTATAATTCATCAGTGTGTTGATCCTGATAACTTTGAAAAGGTTAGTGATGTTGATTCAGTAAAAGAAGCATGGGAGATTCTTGAAAAGTCGTTTGGAGGCACAGAGAAGGTGAAAGAGGTGAGGTTACAAACTCACAAGAGAACCTATGAGTTGCTTCAGATGGAAGACAACGAAAGCATTACAGATTTCTTCACCAGAGTTACAAGGTTGGTGAATCAAATCAAAGTATGTGGAGAAACGCTGACGATGAAAGCAGTTGTCTCAAAGATTTTGAGATTGTTGGCTCCAAAATTCGACCACGTGGTAGTTGCCATAGAAGAGTCGAAAGATCTGTCAGTGTTGACGAAGGAAGAGCTTCAAGGGACTCTTGAGTCTCATGAACAGAGGATGGCTGAGAGAGCTGCAGGAAAGTCGAAAGATATGGCTTTGCAGGCACAGACGGAAAAGGAGAGAAAAGTCAAAGGTAGCTGGAATGGCAACAAAGGAGGAAACCAGTCGAATCAAAAGAAACCTTGGAACCAAGGCAACCAAAGAGGTGGTGCTGCAGGTAAAGGAAGAGGTGGTGGTCGAAAGACAGACAAAAGCCACATTCAATGTTTCAATTGCCAGAAGTATGGTCATTATGTTAGTGATTGTCCAGAAAAGAAGAGAAATCAAGAGACTGATGCAAAGCTGGCGAAACATGAAGAAGAAGAAACGTTGCTAATGGTCACAACAAACGATGAAGAAATATTCCAAGATCAGTGGTACTTGGGCTCAGGATGCTCATCACACATGACTGGAAGGAAAGATTGGTTTGTCAACATGAAACCCTCATCGAAGAATACAGTGAAGTTTGCAAATGACAACACTCTAGCAGCTGAAGGTGTTGGTGATGTTCTGATTATGAGGAAAGATGGCAAAAGGTCAACAATTTCCAACGTGTTGTACATACCAGGCATGAAGAGTAATTTGCTCAGTATAGGGCAGCTTATCGAAAAGAACTACAAGGTAGTTCTCGAAGACAAGATGATGAGAGTCCTCGACGCAGGTGGTAGACTAATCTTGAAGGCTCCAATGTCTCAGAATAGGACCTTCAAGATTGGACTCAATGTGATGGAGCACAAGTGTTTAGCAACTGCAGCCACTGAAGTCGAAATAGAAGTTCGATAGGAACCAGTTGCAGATGAAGCAGGTTCAAGCAAACCTCGACGAACAAGACACGTGCCTGCAAGGTTGGAAGAATGTGTAATCACATCAGATGATGTAGTCGATGAAGAGGGTGAGCTGGTACGTTATGCTTTCTACGCAGATGTCGAACCAGTCAATGCAGCTGAGGCATTGAAAGATTCGAAGTGGGTGAAAGCAATGATTGAAGAGTTAGAGTCCATCAAAGTCAAAGATACCTGATCACTTGTCGAATTGCCGCAAGGCAAGAAGGCAATTGATGTGAGGTGGGTTTACAAGGTGAAGGTAAATCCTAAAGGAGAAGTAACTCGACACAAAGTGAGACTTGTGGCGAAAGGATTTCTTCAGAAGGAAGGAATCGACTTTGATGAAGTATTCGCACCTGTTGCTAGAATCGAAACAATCAGGTTGGTTGTTGGTCTAGCAAATATGAACAACTGGCACACATGTCAGATGGACGTGAAGTGTGCATTCCTTAATGGCCCCTTAGAAGAAGAAGTTTATGTTGCACAACCAGCTGGGTTTGTGAAACAAGGCGAAGAAAGAAAGGTGTACAGGCTTCATAAAGCCCTGTATGGACTTAAGCAAGCTCCAAGAGCTTGGAATAAGAAAATTGTCAGCTTCTTAAGGGAGAAGGAATTTGTGAAGTGTACAACTGAGCATGAAGTATATGTAAGAAGAAGCAATGGCGAATTGCTTATACTATGTCTCTATGTTGATGATTTGTTGATAACAGGGAGTTCCAAGAAGGAGATCGAAGATTTCAAACATGACCTGAGTAAGGAGTTTGAAATCTCAGACTTGGGAAATCTCTCATATTTCCTTGGCATCGAATTCTATAAGACAAGTAGAGGTTTGATGATGCACCAAAGAAGATATGCAGGCGAGATACTCAAGAGATTTGAGATGCAAGATTGCAACCAAACTTCGACTCCAGCTAAGCCCAGATTTCAACTGTCGAAGGATTCAGATGAAGATGATGTCAACCCAACCCAATACAGAAGACTTATTGGGTCACTTAGATACCTTTGCCACACAAGGCCTGACTTAGCATACATTGTTGGTATGATAAGTAGATTCATGCAAAAACCAAAGGTATCACACCTAGCAGCGGCGAAGAGGATACTGAGGTATCTGAAAGGAACTCTCGACTATGGCATTTTGTTTCCAGCAGCTGATGAAGGAAAAGAATGCATGTTAGTGGGATACACAGACTCCAGTTGGTGTAGTGATGCTGAGGATCGAAAATCCACAGCTGGATATGTGTTTATGTTAGGTGGTGCACCAGTTGCTTGGAATTCGAGAAAGGAACCAGTGGTGGCATTATCATCATGCGAAGCAGAATATATAGCTGCTTCCCTTTATGTATGTCAAGCAACTTGGATGGTGAACTTGGTCGAAGAAATCACAGGGAAGAACCATGGAGCAATTACTATGAAGATAGACAGCATGTCAGCTATCAACTTGGCAAAGAATCCAATAGCTCATGTTCGAAGCAAGCACATTGAAATGAGGTTCCATTATCTCCGAGAGAGGTTAGCAGAAGGGAAGATGAAGTTGGAACACTGCAGAACTGAGAATCAGATTACAGATATCATGACGAAGGGAGTGCAGGTCGAAGCCTTCAGAAGACTAAGGGCCATGATGAATGTAGACAGTTTAGACACAATGAATTATATGGTGTGTTAAATATAATTCATTGTGTAAACAGATTTAATTTGATATCATATGATTAGATTTGATATCATATGATTAGATTTGATATCATATGATTAATTTGATATGATATGATTAGATATCATATGATTAGATTTGATATCATATGATTAGATTTGATTTAGAATATTTTGGGCCTTTTATGTTTTGGGCTAGTGTAAACCTAAAACTATAAATAGGGTGCCTTGCTTTGTATTCTACATCACAACAGAACAGATTTCACAGTTGCAGTTAGTAAGTGAAAGTTCAATAAGAAATCCCATAGTTGTGGGTAACACATTCTCTCCAAATACTTCTTCTCTCATTCTTCTCTTTCTTGTTTGTTATTCTTCTTCTCTTTTGTTGTTCTTAATAATTACTTGTTATTACCATCATTATCATATAGTGGGTTTGTTCATCAATCTTGAGATCAAGATTGAAGGGAATTCTTCATAAGGTGTGAGGTGAATTTCCAACACATTCCACCCAGCAATGATGAACACAACGCTGTAATAGCCCCAGCATTTATAATGTATCTGAAATCACAATCAAGAAAAATGAATTTAAAAACAATTGCATATTTGTTTGGCTATTTGAAAAATCAGAATTGAGTTGCAAATGTATACAAATTACGCTGCCCATTGCAATCCATTGTCAGCAAATGCAGAGGATATAGGGGCGTCAGGATTGATATCATAGTAAGGTACTAAACCAACAACAACAATGGATACTATCATACACAATCCACAACACATAGACAATGAACCAGCAATTCCTAGTGGTAAATCCCTTTGAGGGTTTTTCACCTGTTTATCAAAGTAAAACAATATTAGAAAGTTTGTTTAAAGTTACTCCTAATGTTTTAAAATAATGCAATTGCGATCACGGTCGCGACGTCAAGGTTTTAGATGTGGCTGCAATCTCTTTACGAATGCATAATCTGTATCATTGATTTTAAAACTGGGTTGGCTGGTTCAACTGGTTGAACCAAGAACAAACTAGTTATTGGTTCAACCACTATTCGTTCTTAGCATCTTAGAATCAGATCGAACTGGATTGAACCACCTTTTTTTAACCGGTTCATTTTTTTAAATATTTATTTATTTATTTTGTGAGATATTGAATCGAACTCTAGTATGGTCGAAGTCTGTTCGCGAGTAATGTGTGTTGTAGTCGAAGTTTGTTCTAACATGCATTAGTCAATATTGCTAGGTTTGTTAGCATGTTGAATTGGGCTTTGCTTTAAAGCCCAATTGTTTAAGTTAGCCTGTAATGGGTAATTGTTAAAAAGTCCATTAGGTTAGTGGGTTAGTTTTCTTATAAATAGCATGCTAGTCTCTCATCTTGTATAAAGAAAAATAGGAAGATAAAATTCTAATTCAAGAGAGAGAGGTTATTTTGTTATTCTTGTATACTTGTAATCTTGTTTGATAGAGAAAGGAAAGAATAATAGTTTATAACCAATCCTTGTTGTTTCTTCTTATTCTTCGTGCTCGTTTTCTATGTTAACCCTTACCCTTGTGTGTTTATTGCCTATAAAGAAACTGTTTATATTTTGTTTCAAGACATTCTATTCACAACATATTTATTAGACATCCGGTTTAACCGCGGTTCAATCAACTGAACCATGAACTAGATGTCTCACTAGTTCAATCTCCAGTCCGGTTTTGAAAACATTTATTCGTATTTAACTACAATAATATTAAGAGGGCGAAAGATATTTGAAATGATTGAAAATTTTCGCATCAGTAGTTTTTTTACTGCAATTTGACTCAAAAGATAGACAAAATACTCTTTTTGGTTCCTTAACTATACCTCGGGGTTAATTTTGGTCCTTTAACTTTAAAAAGGTTCATATTGGTCCCTTAACTCTTCAAAACATTCGAAGTTAGTCATTTTTGTCTAATTAACGACGAATTTAGCGACGGATTTTTGAATTTTTCAGTTGCTAATAGAATAAAAAGGACTAATATAAACATTTTGAAGAGTTAAGGGACTAATATGGATATTTTTAAAATTAAGGATCAAAATGAACTTCAAAGTATAGTGAAGGGACAAAAAAAAATATTTTGCATGTTACATGAAACATGATGTATAATTATAATGTGTACCTCTTCAGCAGTGCTGGCAACTGCATCAAAACCTATGTATGCAAAAAAAGCTGTTGCAAAACCAGCAACCATTCCATCTATCCTAAATGGAAAATACCTACTATTAAAAGTAATATAAGAGACAAATATATATAAATAGAATAAGGATAGTACAAAAGAAAAATGTAAGTTACCCTGTTGGGAGACCATATTCAACCCATCCAGAATTGAATCCTAAATAATCGCCAACTACTATGACAAACATCAAAGCACATATATTCACTATTGTGAATATACTTTGCACCACTGTACTCTACACAATCAGAAAAGTTGTCGGAACATTGACGCGAATTTTAGAAGGAAGGCCTAAACCACACATGAGGGCTGGCAAGACTTAAAATAAATTACATCAACGTTAAATAAAAATAAACTCTATCTCTTACCTCTTTGATCCCAGTACAGAGGATCCAAGTAACAATGAATATCGTAGTTACCACATGTGGTTCTACAACAATATCAATCCCAGGAATATGTTGATAGGATAACAATGCTGGCAAGTTGTCAACACCGCCAATAAGTGCAACCTAATATGATAGGATCATGGAGTTAATTTTAGGTAATTTGATTATTAAATTTAGAAGTAGAAATTTTATTAGTTGGCCTTTTGTTGTTTAGTTGAACTTTTAGTCATTGGGTCTTTATTCTACTATCTATTAGTGATATTATATATGTACTCTCATATGAGATGAAAGATCATCAAAGAAATCAATGAAAGTCTTTATTTTTATTTAGTTTAGATTTATCCTTCTCTTAATTTAGTGTTTTTCATACTTTTTTTAGGCTTTCATTTTAGCATCCTATCAATTGGTGCTTTCATCTTGAACTTCAATCCTTACTTCCATGGCATATCCATATTATTGTTCCTACACCCCATACACTCCATATATTCCATATCAACAACAACAACACATAATTTCTTCTTCACCTCAACAATCATCTTCCACCTTCCATGAACATTCAAGTTACCATAGCTACCAACCTCAATCTCAAGATTTCTATTCACAACTAGAAACTATAAAACAATATTTGATTGAAACTCATAAAATTAAAAATGAATATAGAGAAGAGTTGAAGGAACTGATTCAAAATTTTGGTTACTCTCTTAAAGCATGACAACTTTCTTAGGCGGAAAAAGTATCAGATCCAGATCTGTATGGAAGGCAAATAAAACAACCAAAAGATGAATTTCCTTTCATCTCAAATGGTTCACACAATGTTTCTTCTCACTTTAGCAATACAACTGAATCATTACACAAACCATTTCATAACTTCAATAATTCTTGTATACCGACAGTTGATGAAGAAGTGCCACACCAGGAACTTCAACTCTCGCATACGAAAGATTCCATTTCAACAACTTCAATGATCCATGTATACCAAATTTTTGCTCGAGACACTTTTGGAGCACTCTTTACCATCGATGGCAGAAGTGGAGGTTGTACCACTTGGAATTGCGAGCACCATTAGTCAGGAACAACATAGCAGCGTCATTGCGATGAAAGACATCAAGGTAAACAATCATGCTCTGAGTCCTCCGTTCCCAAAGCCATCGAATCCTAATTTCGACATCAACAATTTCATCATTCCTCCACAACCTCCTTCCAAAGTATACATTTCTGTTTTTGCTCACAAGTTATTTGTTAAAATACCTCTGACACCCATTAAGACCATTAAGAATAACATGGTGGAAACGTTGAACATGCTTGGTTTGACTAAGCGAATTGAAGATCGATTCTTGCTAACAAGTAGAAGTTATGCCTATGGTGATGTTCTTGCTATAGATAAGCAAATGCGCCATATGGGTATTGCTAATTTGACTATTTCTTTTGCAAGCGAGTTGCTTCATAGTGCTGAAGAGCTTATTAGGAGGGGTTTGCATCCTAGTAAGATTATGAATGGATATACCAAAGCTATTAATAAGACTGTTGAAACATTGGACAAACTTGTTGAGGAAGGTTCAGATAATATGAATGTATTTGATAAGGAGCAAGTTGTTTCTCGAATAAAAGCAGTTGTTTTCAGCAAGCAATTCGGTCAAGAAGATACTATATGCTCCCTTGTTGCTGGTGCATGTATTCAAGTGTGTCCAAAAAATTATGTAAACTTTAATATGGACAATGTTCATGTTGCAAAACTCTTGGGAGGAGGGCTACGTAACAGTACAGTTGTTCGGCGAATGGTTCTGAGAAATGATATTGTTGGTAGTATAAAGAGAATGGAAAAGGCAAAGGTTGTTGTGTTTTCAGGTGGGGTTGATACATCTATAACTAAAAATCAGGGAACTGTTCTCATACGTTCAGCTAAGCAGCTAGAGAATTCTTCAAAAACTAAAGAGGATAAAGTTGAGGAGCTCATCAAGGAAGTAGGAGAGTTGGCTTTACATTTTTGTGAGTGTTATAAGCTTATGGTTCTGAAAATTAGTTCTAAGTTTAAACTGCATCGATTTTTCCATACAACCGGTGTTGTTGCTATGTCGAAGCTTATTCAACCAAATCCAGATGATGTTAGATATGTCGATTCGATTTTAGTTGAGGAAATTGGTGGTGCAAGGGTTACCATTGTTAAAAAGGAAGAAGGTGGCAATTCTGTTTCAATTGTTGTCTTGAGAGGAAGTATTGATAGTATACTTGATGATATTGAAAGAGCAGTTGATGATAAAGTGAACAGTTACAAGGCCATGTGCAGGGATAGCCGTATTGTGCCTGAAACTGCTGCAACTGGAATTGAGTTAGCTAAGTGGGTGAAAGAATTTTCTTTTAAGGAGACAGGATTGGGTCAGTATGCTATAGCCAAATCTGCTGAATGTTTTTAGACGATTCCTAGAACATTGGCTGAGAATGGTGGGCCAAATGCAATGGAGATTATAGCTTCTCTCTATGCAGAACATGCATCAGGAAACTCCAAAGTTGGCATTGATTTGCAAGAGGGTGTTTGTAAGGATGTCACAACAACACATGAAAGTATTGTTCTTGCATGTGAACTGTTTGAGAGATTACTGTTTTTTGTTTTCTCTCGTAATGGTTTGACAAAAGAGTCATTTTTCTCTAATTTCATTCATCAAAAGGTTTTTATTGAGCTGCTGTCAATAGTACTAGTTAGCAGGGGCTAAAAACAACTTATTTATCCAAGGAGAAGTGCCTTTAGCCATGATAGTGTTATTTCCCTACTAGATTATATTAAACTGTTGTTAGATAGTGCGTTTTACACAAGAAAATTATTTGTGATCCATGAATCACTAGTATGTTTGAAAGAGGAGTTTGAGGAGGCGGTAAATGGTGGGATTCAGAGCCTGTCGATGGGTGCTCTAGATAACAGTTTTCTTGTTGGCGAAAATGATATTCAAGTCGTGAAGAATTTCACAAATGAGATTCATGGTAAAGGTGCATTTGTGAATTTTGGTGATGGTTCAAGATCTACTTCGAAATTGGTGCCATCGACTTCCAAGAAAACACTTCTCATGAAAGCTGAAACCAAAATGCTTTTGATGAGTTCATTGAATGAAAGTAAGTTGCATTCAACAAGGCTTCATCAATTTGATATTGAGACAGGGAAGGTTGTGACATAATGGAAATTTGGTAAGGATGGTACTGAGATTACAATGAGAGATATCACAAATGATAGTAAAAGTTCTCAGTTAGATCCTTTTGTTCTTCTTTTCTTGGATTGGATGAAAATAGGCTTTGTAGGTGGATGTTAAAGTTGAAGATCCAAGAAAGTTATTGCAACAATGAAGTTTTATAACCTTGAGGACAAGGTTGATTTTGAAGGGGTAGGTAATGATAGGATCATGGAGTTAATTTTAGGTAATTTGATTATTAAATTTAGAAGTAGAAATTTTATTAGTTGGGCTTTTGTTGTTTAGTTGAGCTTTTAGTCATTGAGCCTTTATTCTACTATCTATTAATGATATTATATATGTACTCTCATATGAGATGAAAGATCATTAAAGTAATCAATGAAAGTCTTTATTTTTATTTAGTTTAGTTTTATCCTTCTCTTAATTTTAGTGTTTTTCATACTTTTTTTAGGGTTTCATTTTAGCATCCTATCATAATCACATAAATGTCTATCTCATATCAACACTTTGCATCAGATGATATTTACTTTAAATTCAATCAAGCTAATTTACTAAGGAAGACAATATCGAAATCAGACACATGTGTTTACGTATCAACAACAGTGTCACTGTTATGTCCATTGTCGGTGTTTATGCTTTATAGACGTATATCAAATAAAAACTAAATACAACAATTAAAATAACATTATACCAAATTAGGAGTTATGCTACGAGCAACAGCAGCTCCGCCAATCACATATTCCAGAATTAAGGACTAGCCAATCAACCAAGCAAGCCTACAAGGATAGTACATAAAATATTTCAACTCTCAATTGATATATAATAAGCTATGTAGCCTACAAAAGAATTTCAATCATTCAATAACCAAACTCAACATCATAATTAGAGTTTCATAAAGTCCAACAGAGCATGGACCGAAAAAAACTTTCAAGAACTAAGAAAGAGAAAACAACTAATGTATCAACCAAAGGTGGTCAGTCATGTTCCTTAGCTGAGGTTAATCATTTGAAAAAGTCGGTGAATAATCCTCACCAATAACATAGTTTCTGATGAAAAGAAGAAAAAAAGCTGGTGAACTCAGATTCCCTGTCGTTAGAGGATTCAGAATTCACGCATTCGAGACTTCGGTAGTGCAATCATGATCAGTTAGTTCAAACAAGGTGAGTACTCAAAAAGAAGGTGAGTAAATATACCCTTCACCAAGACATATGTAAGCATAGTGATAAGCACTTCCAGCAGAAGGAAAGCGACTAGCCAACTCAGCATAGCAAAGAGCTGAAAGAGCAGCGGCTAGTCCAGTAATCATAAATGAAAGTGGTAAAGCAGGCCCAGCATGTTCCCTTGCCACTGTTCCTACTAGAACATACACACCAGCACCAATTGTTGCACCTACCCCTGAATCACATAAATTAATAATTAACAACTCATCAACATAATTGAAATCAAATATGATACAAAATACAAAACTCAAGTCAAAGGGTAACTTCCTTTTTCTAGGGGTCTGAAAAACCAAAATTCAAACAAGACAGGAACCTTAAACTAGTTAAACAACAACATAAAAGAAAATGTTATGTGTCTAAAGTCACACATGTGATTGATTCTGATCTGTTGAGAGTGTCAACTTTTACACACTATTATATCAAAATTAAACTAAAAAAAATTACAAAAAACTAGCATTATATACATAAAAAGCACAACAACAAAAATCAGAGTCTGAATTATGAAAAGTGAAAACAAAAGTTGGAACTGAAATTGACCAGATCCAATCAACACCCTTATGAAAAACACGATTGAAAGTAGTTAGTTGAATTACCAACTGCCATGAGATGAGGAATAGTTAACTCCTTAGCAAGTTGTACTCCATGAGAGTTGCTGTTGTTGTTGTCGCCGTCGTCGTCGTCCTCAACATGAGGATTAACCTTCTTCCTCCTTGTTAAAAACCTCCATGAACATGATGAACCTTGTTCTCCTCCATGATTACTAGTACTACTACTACCACCACTACCCTCTTATGAATTAAAACCAGCAAAGCCCATTAAAAAAAACTACTTAGTTTCTCTTACTTTTTATTTTTCTTACTAAACAAGCAATATATCAAACAAGTTAAGTGCAAGAAATGGATTCAGATTTGAGAGTGGAGTGAGCAATAGAGATAAACATAGCAATGGTGCATATAATGTTGGTGTAAAAAACAGAGAACCATTTCGAATTTATTATTATTAGTAATAGTGACATGTTTGGATTATTTTGTTTGGTAATTAATTTGAAAAACTTGGTTATATTAAAAAAAATTCACAAATTGTTCTATTTTTAAGATATACAAATATACACATTGAAACTGAGGTAAAATCTAAAACACAGTAACTAACTGAAACTAGTAGCCTATGCAGACATACTGAAACTCTATCTAATTCTAAATACATAAGATAGGTAGTGTAATACCCCAAATTTTACCCTCAGATTAATCGAGTCATGTCATGTGTCGTCTCATTTTCGCATCAGCTAGCTATTAACGGGTTGCGTAGTCTGTTCATTTTGCAGGAACCACGTCTGGAACGCTTTAGTCGTTAAAGGGCAAAATGGTAATTTACATGTTGTTTACTGACAGTCCATGAAGTTAAGGTATCGTCAAGGATCTATTGAATAAATAGAGCCTCCGCTTCCGAGTATTTTATTTTCTTTGAGGATAGACAGAAATTTACAGTGTATTTTGGCATCGGAGTTTTCAAGATACGATAATTTATTCAGGAGCCGAGACTCTGTCATCAGTAGATTTCCGAGGCGTTTATTTTGTCATATTGGTGTGATTATGTTGAGATATCAAATCGGTTTGGTTCAAGGCGATGCAATAATCCGTTCTGGGGAATTTGGTTTCAACAGACAGTTATTTTCTGCTTCTTCTGCTACCTGCCACTTAAATTTCTCAAAAGAAAAACGGTACAAAATTGGCTCAAGTCGGGATCTGTCACATTTATTTAATTGAAGTTTTGGCCGAGTTGGTTCACGGCAGGGGATTTATTCATCAGAACCATGATAGGAATTTTTGGCGCGGAATAGTTCTGTTTCACTGTTAATTGGAGTTCTCTGTTTCCCTTCCATTTTAATTCGTTCAAGGTCATTTCTGGTTCTATCATCATGCGCGACTTAATTTAGAATATATTGGGAAAATTAAGGTTATATCAGTTAAGGGGAGCGGTACATGTTGGAATGGAAAGTTTGATTCGACTGACTTTTGGGATTTATTCATGTTGGATTTATATGGTGAAATTAAGCTTATTATTCAAAATTGATCAGATTATTTTTAATCGTTGGATTTTGGTTCGGAGGCAATTTATCATTTGGATTTAATCATGTTGTGATTTAAGTGATTCATTCAAGTTTGACAACTTAATTGAAAGGAGTAATCGGAAGGACTTTATTTGGATAAATAATATGAATTTTATTCATGTTTATTTAAAAAAAGAAATGATTGTTGGAATAGAGATATTATTGAATTATTATTCATAAATATTCTATTACAGAAGAAAGATAAGAAATATACATTTTCATCTTAACTTCTAAGGTCCTAATTTTTTTTCCTAAGTGGTCTTCGTCCTCATGCCGATTCTTCATGCTCGATTTTTCCGATTAAATTCTCCGAGTATCCAATTTTCTTCCGTACCTGCACGACAAAACTGACAAAACAGAGAAAAAAGGTTAACATTAGAAAATTTGTCTTGTTAGACACCCTCAGAAAAATTTCATCACCGGGTATCGGGAGGGCACAACAATTTCCGCAACCAACTTCCACTTCAATCCTCGACCTCGGCATCAACCGGTAGTATCCGTTCTTTTCGGGACAGCCGAGAAGAAGAGAAAAAGAAGTTTTATGCCGAAAAGTGATTTTTGCCGAAAATGGATTATGGAGCCAAACAGGTCGCTAACAGATATCCAAGACAAATCCAAATCTGTTTCCATCAAGTAAAATATCCAGATTCAAAACCCACCGAAAATCCAAATCCACAACCAAATATGGATATCAAACCAAATCCGAAATGGACTCATCTGAAAAATAAATCAAACAAATCTAATATCAGAAAGAAATCAAATCTGACCAACTCATTCAAATAAATCACGTTGAGTTTCCAGAATAATAGCAAATCCAACACGAACCAACAACAAACTCGGAATCCAACCATAATAAGTTCACAGATCCAGCCCAGAAATAAAAATCATATAAAATCATCATAAACTGGGATCCGAAGAAAAACCCTTATGAACAACAAACTCAAAAGCGGCGGCTCAGAGGAATATCGTTTCCATCATCATTGCCGACCGACAACAAGGTTCAGAAGCCTCCTGCTTAATCATCATCACCTCTGAGCCTTGAAAGAAGAAGAGGAGCATTTTAAGGCAACCAAAACTCAGACGATCGACATCTCAGAACCATTACCAGCGCCGCCCAGCGAGCAACGAGACCACAGCCTCAGAGGAAATCTTCATCGGCCAAAGCTTCCAATCAATAACCGGCATCACGCAACGCCTCAGTAGACTCGTCATCGGCCACCGCGAGGAAGGGAATCATATCGTCGGCCGGAAAACCCCCACGATTGGAAACCGCTATCACCATTCATCACTACACGGCGGGCAATCCACCTGTTACCGCTCTGTTACGAGACACCACTGGCCGGTTTAGTTTGGGTAAGGAGAAGTTTGGTTTTTTGTGAAATCTTCTTTTTTTTTGTTTCAGGAGACTAGAACATGCACCGCAAGGAAGGAGAAGTTGGGTTCTGAAAACCCTGATGACCAACAGCCCCTTTTATTTCGTTTGAATGATTTAGTTGTTTATTATTTCTTTTTTTTCTTTATGGTAAGTTTATTTAATTAATTATTATGTTAGCTTTTGGATTCATAAGAATGACATTAAAAAAACCCTCTTTTTCTTCCTCACACTCTCCAAACTCATCCATGGCTCTCTTCCATTCCTACATTCTTCCACTGTTATCCACTCTCTCACCCTTCTCATCCAAACCTCTATATATATCTCCACCTCATTCTCTCACCACAACCACTCACTTCAACAATACACCTCTTTTTGTCTCTACACCCCCTAGGAAATTGCTCTGCAAACCACCTCAAGGAAAGCATGTCAGAGATGACTATCTCGTGGTATGGTACCTTCAATACCTTTGTTTCCTTCATATTAATTTTGGGTTTCTGCTCTTTTTTCTTCTCATGAATCCTAGGTTAAAAAAATTGAATCTTTCTTTTTTCGTTGATTGTTTTTGTTTTGGGTTTTGCAGAAAAAGTTTTCAGCTGAGGAAATTCAGGAGCTGATGAAAGGAGAAAGAAATGTTCCTATTGTTATTGATTTCTACTCGACGTGGTGCGGGCCCTGTATCTTAATGGCGCAAGAACTTAAAATGGTATGAGTTTTAGTTAATTTGATGTGTATTCTGAAAATGGTTAACCATTGCTTTTCTGTGAATGACTATGAAGATGCGTTGTTTGTCGCATGTTTTGGTTTCAGAATTTTGAGTTAGTGAAATGTATGTTTCACTTCAACCTCTGATAAAGAAAATCCATTATATCAGCACAGGAAGCATATAGAAGTTATTAAATACTAGCAGAATTTTTACACTTACAGTCTTTTAGTTTCAAAATTGATGAATCACAATTGAATACTTTAAACTCATCATTAGAATGACAACTTAAAAACAGAACTTGTTATCCAAATCACATAATAAACATAATTGGTAGCTTGTTATTCAGTTTCAACATTAAGGATGCCATTCTAAAAACACTAAAACATCTATATTGTACTCTGTAACTTTTTATCAGTAGGTGTGTCAAATACAACTATCCCGTAACCCACAACATCAACATCCGTCCAGCGAAAGACTCGGAACATAAGGCCAATAAATAATCAGTGAGATAATATTCCGAAACCCCTATACTGATTATGTTCCAATAAATAATCAGTGAGATAATATTCTGAAACCCCTATACTGATTCTAAGTTCATTTGCTTGAACCTTTTTTGTTGTGTTATATGTCATTTGCATTCCAACATGGAATGGAAAATCTTTGAGGATAAGCTGCAAATTATGTTCCATGAGCCCTACTTGGTTTGGATATGTGTTTTTACTTCTAACTTCTATGCTAAAAACTTCCAACAGCTGCAATTATCGAATTTTTTGAAGGGTCATAAAACATTGAAGATCCTTCCAAACAAATCTTGATTATCCTGTCCACATTCGTATACAAAATTCGGTAGTCTCTCTGACGATGTTATGGTTAACACGTCTTGACTCAAGTAACCGAGTGAGAGAGATGAATCACCATAACTTGCTTTATAGACACATGCATTAGATACTTTTGAACAATTCGGTTCATTGAGTGTTGAAGATTTGAGAGAAGAACACTGAGGGGACGAACACGGTAAGGTTTTATAGGTATTAGACGAGGAAGGATTGAAAATAGGATTATCTTGTGCATGACAATATATAGTACAAGGCTGACATGAGAGCCATGAAAAGTGAAATTCTGGTATGCAGTTTTCAGATGTCCCAAGAACATTGATCTCTGCTGAAACAAGGACGAGGACAGATCATGAACAATTTAAATTTCTTTAAATTGTGCCAATGTCATGACCAACGTCATGACCTCTAAACATTTAAATTGTGCAGAGTTGTAAATGCTGAAAGATAAATAACACAATAATTGTTTACCCAGTTCGGTGCAACATCACCTATATTTGGGGCTACCAAGCCAGGGAGGAAATTCACTATTAGCATAATCAATTCAAAGTCAAACAACCAGTTTGCACTTCTCACTTAATCTCTACCCAATGACACTTCAACCTAGAGACACTGTAGACCTGAGTATACCCACTCACTCCCCCTCAATCACAACACAGTGATACACAATTACAAAACAGTTATGGAGATACACTCCAAACACACGCCATGATCTTGCTTCACAGCTTTGATCAAGTGAGACACACTCTTGCTTAAAAGCTTTGAGTGACACAATGAACACACATGTTCATACAATTAACCAGAGCAATCATACAACCTACAATTGCTTGGTACACAAGGAATCCTAAGACTCCTAGACACACGTGAAGAGCAAACCTCTTCACTCACAAACAGATCTACCACAATGTATCAAAAGATACAAAGAGTGACTTACACACAAGGGACTCTAAAACCCTAGACCTTTATTTTACACTCTGGTTTTTCTTGATGTGAGCGCTTGCTTTCCTCTGCTTCTGCTCCTCCTTTTATAGCAATGCAGACTGGGCTTGGGCTGCTCCAAAGTAACAAACATTAGGTTTAACAAAGTAAACCTAATTTCCACTGATCAAGGTGCTGTCAAATTGGGTCATGATTCTGCCTAGAATCTCGTCTGAGATGACCAAGGAACCCTAACAGGTTTCTTGAAATTTAGCCTGAGATATATCAGGTATTATAACAAAAAAACCCCTGCACGTCTGATGTCATACGATCAATGTCATGACATTCAGTATGACATTCAATTTTACTTCCTCTTAGTTGACCAGCTTGCCCTGCTGAATCTTCTTCATGGCAGTAGAAACAAATGTTTTATAGTTCCCTAAAAAGTATCAACGATCCTTTTTGTGAACACCCATTAAATCTGCACTTTGTTTCTAACAAATCTCTTTGGCTTGTACATACTGATGTGGAATATCCAACAGGACCAAAACACTTATGTCAAGAGATATACCATAGAAGCCCCTGCTATACCAGACATGATGTCATGACATTCAGTACGACATCCATGACAACAGTTCTATCATCAACTCCTTCTGCATCTATGACAGTAGTTCTGTCACCTGCTCTTGTTAGCTCCTGCTGCACATAGCTCCTGCTGCACCAGATGTCATGATATTGGTAATGACATCCTGTTTACAACACATGACAACAGTTCTGTTATCAGCTCCTGCTAGCTCCTGCTACACCACTACTCCTGTTGTTTCTCACACATGACATTAGTTCTGTCATGACAACAGATGGATGCCGTGATGGATGTCACGACATTCATATTAAAACACTCCACAACAGTTCTTTCACCACAGCAGATGGAGATGTCATAACATCCTGCTTAACATCAGTGCAGGATCATGTTTTACCAAAATTTAGCCAATCATAGAACCATGGACAATTCTATATCATAGAACCATGGAACTAATAATCTCCCCCTTTGGCAAATTTTGGCTAAAACAACTTATCAGGGCAGCAACAGTAGTTTACACAAACTATCATCCTCCCCCTTAATAGTTGCATCCAGCAAGCAATAACAACACTTTACTCCCCCTTAGTTTAGTCAAAACTTGACAAAAATTGGAGTAAGTATACATATATCAACCAGAGCTAAACTCACACACTGATTCAGAAGCATCATGCTTCAATGCAGGATTCAGTTATCCTCCAGTCATCTCACAATCTCCCAAGAGATTCACAGACTGCTTGATCCAACCAATATGAATACTACACCACTGCAGCAACACTACAACTCCTTGAGAATTCATATATGACTTACCATTTCCACAGAAATCCTCTTGCAGATCTCAGAGGAGAACAACAGCAGCAACTTCACAGATCACTACATTTCTTAGAGAAACATAGAGAGAACTAAACTCTCATGAAGCTTCCTCAGAGACACAATGTTCAGACACCCTATCTGACATTACAAACATTATTCTTAAGCACTTTAAGAAATAATTCTTTCATCCAATATCCTGCTTTATCAGTCAGGCTATAAGCACCAAGGCATGGACTACCTCTCCTCTTATCCAGATCCATCAATAGCTGGGACAAACAACCAGGCTTCATCATGATGAGAAACACTCCTCCACAGTAAGAACTCCTCATAGATCTAGTCATTGGATCTTGAGTTCTTGCCTTTTCTGAAGCTGCACCTTAAGGAGTGACACTTTTGTCATCACTAATTAAGGGATAATCAATTAAATACTTGCCACACGTAACAATTGATCTTAAATCCCCAATTTGAGACACACATATTCTCATCAATGTTCCAAGGACACAAGCTTGCCTGAGCTTCATCACTCTTTGTACTCAGCTTCATATTAGCATAATACCAACACAAGTAATGCAGCTGCACATTAGACAGGTACACAGCTCCCCCTATCATACATAAGCAGTATTCCCCCTATGAGAGAGAACCCAATCACATGAACACTCTCTTCATCATATTCATATTCACACACTGCAGCTTTTCATTCCTTGATTCACAGATAGCAGAGGAGATACAAGATAACTATCTGTAAGATCTCCAAGATGTTAGGGTAAAGGTCCTTCCATCTGTTCATGATCAAAGCTGATGATGTCTTGATCTTTATCTTCACCAGACACACTTGGATAGAGGCCTACAAACTTGACTGGATCCATGGACATCCTAAGGGCAGAACCAAAAGGAAGACACTTGACATGTTCACCATGAGCTTGGAGCAGTAACCCAATGTCACAACATCTTGTCTGATATTCTATCTTTATAACATCCCAAACTGTTTGAAACCATAAACAATCTTGGTACATAACTGCACTTTTGCAGAAACACATCCTAGATAGAAGTATAGCTCCCCATATCAAGGGTAACCAGTGCACATGAATGGAAAACATAAGACGCATCTTCATGTCTTCAAGAACTCATTCTCTGTTCAACACACATGCTGAACGCATTCACTATAAGGAAATAGTACACCCATCAACCAAAATCTCTCCCCTATCTTTGACAACCGATGCTCCAAGATCACCACATTATCTCTCATGACCAACTCCATGCTCATACAGTGAGAAGGTACCAAGCAGATCCACATCTTCCTAGAGTTACTTGTAGTAGAAGAGACCACTTCTCCACAAGTATTCTGACCTTAGGCTGAGTACAAGATAGACCCTCCCATAATCCAAGACATTTTTTCCTCATCATTCTCCCATATGATAAGTTAGAAAGCTTCTGATTTCACTAGTGAATCTTCTCATCAGAATCCAGACTTTCATGCAGTCAACCAATGATCCACTCCAGTCTTGTCCAATCCTTTCACATCATACTCCAAGATAGTCTTTTTACCTCATCATTCTACCGTATGACAAGTGTCGCTACCGCGAAAATAAGGTGCCGGCAAAACAGAAGAGTCGCCACCTTTCGTTATTTATCCCACAGAAAGGGAAAGGAAACGATCGTAAAAATCTTGACGAAAGGGTATAAGACAAGGTCATCACAACCAATGTTTGGATTCGGGAGTCGGTTACGCAAGGGGAATGTTTTAGCACCCCTCACGTCCATCGTACTCAATGGGATCCATGCTTGTTGTGTTTATCTGACGGGTTGGTTTATCTATCTATGCTAAAAGTCTGGTTTGAAAAGAAAAGAAAATGACTCGGCAGAACACATCAGTTCTATGCCTACGTATTCCCGTCTGGAACGAGAAATCAGAGTCAACGTAGTTCGCCTAACTACGGGTGAAAAGGGGGGAAGGTTGCTCGCCGAGATATCGCATCTCGTGCCTACATACTTTCACACGGCGTGAAAGATCAGAGCAAACGTAGTTCGGGCTAACAAGACCACATGTTTGTCTTTTTTATCCGAGTAGGGTTAACAGACGGTTCCAGCAGTTGGTGTATGCAGCTCGCTCGACGGAGACTTAGGCGTTTACCGTTTGCGGTAGAACCGGGAGTTAACAAAACTCTCCTTATGAAAATGGTTTCCAAGGATTAAAGGTCCCAGAGGACAAAAAGATGTTTGATCTTTGTTTTCTGTCTTTTAAAGAAGAAGTGTTTTTTATGGATGTTTGCAACTAATATCGCACTAAAGACTATGACCTGAGAGTGAACGCATCGCATGTCACCCAAAGGGTACCATTCTAAACATCCAAGTTGTTGAAAAGAAACTCTCCAACAACCCTTTCTCAAGTAGCTTAAGGCTCGTAGCGTACGACATCAATTAACCTTTATTATTGTATCTTGATTTGTTTGAAGATGAAAAGAGAAAGGACGCACTAAAGGGGAACTGATCCAATCCTAAAGTTGTCTTGCAAAGTTGATCCTATGGTTGAGGTTAGGAGGGAGCTACCTAATGTTATCATGCATGGTTAGAACCCTAATGTCTGTTATAACTTCTCTTGAACAAGAGAAGTCATAGTTCCTAAGGGAACATGGCAAAGGAAAGCAACAACAAAAGAAATAACTGTAAGGAAATGACTGTAAGTAAAATGCATGCAATGCAGCAATACAAGCAGAAGGAGCCAAACTCAACTTCTAGAGTAAGCAAGCCAGAGGCAACACGCCACACAGGCAAGGGAGACTACACTTAACCTTAAGCCAGCAAGCAAAGCCAAACAGTAACAGACAAGCAGAGGGAGACAGACTCAACCTCTAATGCAGACAAGCAAAGGGAGCCAGGCTCAACCTTTCCGTGCACTTAAGCCCAAATCAACTATATGAAAGCCTATTGTAATGCAACACACAATCACACCAATAGAGTCAAGCAAACACAAAATACAACAAACAAAACAGCAGACAAGCAGCTCAACAGCAAAGCAGACTCCTAACAGCAAAACAAACCAACAGTCTGTAGTTTGATCTCCATGCCCAAGATACTTCAAGAGAAAACTTCACCTTCAAGCTCCAAATGATCCACCAAGAGAGATGATAATCAACATCAATCAATGCATGATGATGGGAAGCATGATGGAAACCAAGGGAATCCATCATGGCACTCAACCATACATCTAAGATAGGCATCCTCAAAGGTTCTACCTTTTGTGATATGCCACACATTCTTCCAAAGGAGGGATGAGGCTTCCACATAGGGACCTTGCATCATAGGATGGGAATGGAAAGCACACAAAGCAAACCATGTTTGGGAAAGAAGAAAACAACTTCCAAGGTTCTACAAAACCCTAATCTTACAAGCTTAAAGAAAGCTACTCAAAGGGAACCAAAACACCAAAACCAAACCTTACAATCAAGCACACAGAAGCTCTAACAAGTCTAAAGCACTATCCAAAAGGAATGGGAAAGTCACTTCATGCTATGGGTCACCATTGAGGTCATTCTAAAGGAAAGGTCATGTTAGAAGCAACATAAAACTAGTCCAATTGTTAATTCTAAGAAAAATATGAAAACAAGTCCTAAAATTCTAAGGAATTTTCTAAGGGATCCTAAGAAGGTTAGGGACCTATGGTAGAAAATCCAGGGATTGAATCTAAAGGGAAAGTCACCTAAGAATTTCTAAACCTAAAGTTATCAAAGGGGGACCATAAAATGGAAGGTCATGGGAACCTAATTCAAAACCAGTCCTAAAGTCATCTAAAAATTATGAAATAAATCCTAGGAGATCATGCATATCTATACTAACAGCCAGCCAAATCTCAATTCTAAATTCTATACCAATTAATCATACAAAAATCAGCAAAAACATGAGGAATTATGCCAAAATTAAAGAAATAAAGAAAAATGGAAAAATACCAAATAAATGGAAAATTGCACAATAATAACATCCAAGCATGCCAAAAAATCAGAAATAAAATCAGGAGCATCCACATATTTTTATTATATTTTTATGATCAAAAATGAAATTAATATGAATTTAAAATGGAAAAAGCAATTAAAATAAAATCAAAAATGAATAAAAGAAAAATAAATGCCAGGATATAATCATAGCAGTTGGATCACATGACTAAGTCCATGCATCTGAGGGCTCTAAGGCTGCCAGCGCATTAATGAAACGCGGCGTTTTGGTGGTCAAAGTCCAAGTCTGAGAGTGATTCTCGTGCGTACGATCTCATGACTAAGTCTTCGTTTTCCACTCATCCAAGGGTTGACAGTCATCATTCCCATTCAAATCTGGAATTGGAGGGAGGCATCTCACGGTGGCCGGAGAAGACCTCTGGTTGTCTTCTCCGGTGGCTCTGCAACTGGTTCAACACCAAACCTAGCCAAAAAACACAAAACCTATACCGTTCTCCTTATTTTTTTCGCCCTGAGTTCAAATCTACCATCCATTGGTCTTGATTCTTCATGGATTGTGAGATTCGAAAGCAAACAGAAAACACATCAACTTCTTGATCATCACCAAACTTCACTCTAAAGCCGTGGATCTTCTCCTCATCTCTCAAGGATCTCAATGATCGGTTCAGTTACTATCTCTCCCTAAACATCCAGATATGAACTCAAACAGAAATGGTGTCACATCTTGGATCATCACGAAACTTTTAAATTTCTAGCCTAAAACGATCTAGTCATCTTCCTAAACCTTAACCACAGTCTAAATCATGCAAGATCATCATAAAACTAGAGTAATTGTGAGAGATAGAAACCTGGAATATATCTTGAAATTAAGGCACTTGCACTGTAATTCTTACTCCAATCTTGTGCAGATCCGTTCCTTGATGAAGGATAAATCTATTAGAAACCTCAATTTGCCTTGACTTTCTCTGAAACTCCAAACACGATTTTCAACTTCCAATCTTCTTGCTCCAACTGCTCCAACTGATTCTTACACCAAATGATCACCAACCTGATCTGAATTGGACCTTAGGCTTATATACAACTTGTTTGAGTGCTTTGGAGGCCCAAACTATGATATCCAATTTCCACTTTTCCTTCAAAATCTCAACTATGGAATGCACGAACTAGCTCTGTTCCTAGCTCTAAGAAGCTCCACATGACTTGCTTGTGGCCTGTTGAGAGTGTATGGACAGGATTGAAAGCTTAATTCCATCCAAGGGCCAAGGTTGAATGTGTTACTTACCCATGAAGTAACAAGTTGAAATGCCATGATGCAAGCCTCAAAATGAAATTCCATTAATGAAAAAGTGTTCCAAATGATGTTTCTGGTCAAAATGAGTACTCATTTGTCATTTCTTGGTCACTTGTGAATTGTTTTGAATTTTTCACCTTTAAATCCTTTAAAAATGCCCTTTACCAAGTTTCTTCAAACCAATTCTTGTCATAAACCAAATCAAAGCCTCATGGATACATGGTTGACCTTAAAATCCCATTTTGAGAAAGTTTTGTGTTGGACAAAACTTCATTTGAAGTGTGCAAGATAGAGAAAATGACCTATAATGCCAAATGACCTATAATCTTACTTTCCTAAAATACCCCTGACTTGTAAACCTCATAACTTGAGTTCTACAAATCAGATGAAAGACTTCTAGTACAATTTGGAAAGCTAAGACCAAGACCTATAAATTTCATGTTGCCCAAAAGTTGAGGATAAACACCTTTCTAGGTCAAACGTTCCATGGAAGTTGGTTGACTTTTGCAGACAAATTTCACATTCATTTGATGACCTGTAACTTGTCTGGATCATAACTTGAGTTCTATAAATCCAATGAATGACTTCTAGTACTCAAATTAAATCTAAGAACATGCTCTACAAGTTCCATGTTGGTCAAAAGTTGAGATGAAACTTGCATCTTGAGATAAGTGGTCTTGAAGCCAGACACTAAATAAGGGATTTTACCATGAGAACCCTAGTTAGCAACTCCTCACACTTTTGAATTCTTCTTGAATTGATCTTGGAATATCACCTCATGTATCTCAACACAACCTCCCATGATCACAAAGACTTAGAGATGAGTCTTAATCCCCTCCAATTGCACAGTTGACTTAAGGTTGACTAGATGAAAACCCTAATTGCAACACCCTCAATTGTGGCTCTTGACACTTAGCATAATGACTTGACTGAGCTCCACCATGACCCTCAAGGCACTCCATGAGCTCTATCCACATATTCTATCCATGACCAAGGCCTTACAACCCACTGATAGTCTTCAATTGGCCCCCAAGTTAGGAGATGAACCACCTACCAGGATCCAAACTTCTCAAGAACACAACCCACTTTCTGATGACCTTGGTGACCTCTCAAGCTTGAATAAGACCTCTAGATAGGCTCCTCTTGATATAAACCATACTTGATCCCCTGCTAAATGAATAATGCTATGCTATGCAAATGCTAGACCAATGATATGCTAATGCAATGAAACAAAAGCCAAGTGAGAAAAAGGTTAGGCAAATTTTGGGGTGCAACAGTTGCCCCTATTCAAGCGGCTTGGACCTGACTGGATGAAAAGCGAACGGCTTTCAGCCAATCAAGGTAAAAGATGGTTGAATACCAAAGACCCCGGAAATTTGCTAACCAAAGAAATAAACTGCACAAACTGCTTGGGGAACAAAATCCAGAAAATTGAATCCGGTTGTCACGACAACAACTGATCAATCATCTGATACAGAACCTGATTTCAATATCAACAACCTGTGTGACACCACAGGCGTTGAAACAAGCATGCACTACGTAAAGCGCGTCATCCATGTACTATCCTGGATCTTCCATTTCCCAAGAAACGAGCATCGCACTAAATAAAAGCGCGGTATGTCAATATACTATCCTTGACCTTCCATTTCTGAAGAAACAAGCATGCACTACGTAAAGCGCGTCATCCATGTATTATCCTGAATCTTCCATTTCCGAAGAAACGAGCATCGCACTAAATAAAAGTGCGGTATGTCAATATACTATCCTTGACCTTCCATTTCCGAAGAAACAAGCATGCACTACGTAAAGCACGTCATCCATGTACTATCCTGGATCTTCCATTTCTGAAGAAACGAGTATGCACTACGTAAAACGCGTTATCCATGTACTATCCTGGATCTTCCATTTCCGAAGAAACGAGCATCACACTAAATAAAAGCGCGGTATGTCAATATACTATCCTTGACCTTCCATTTCTGAAGAAACGAGCATCGCACTAAATAAAAGCGCGGTATGTCAATATACTATCCTTGACCTTCCATTTCCGAAGAAACGAGCATCGCACTAAATAAAAGCGTTTCATCCATGTACTATCCTGGATCTTCCATTTCCGAAGAAACGAGCATCGCACTAAATAAAAGCGCGGTATGTCAATATACTATCCTTGACCTTCCATTTCTGAAGAAACGAGCATCCGAAGACTTGAACAAGCAACTCTGCGGGGAAATTCTGACGTCAGCTGCCAGACATCCATCTTAAACAAAATGGGTAACAACTTCGAAGGTATAATCATGAAAGCTTTCCTTTTAAAATGCTGATGCAACAGCAATCTGAGGAAAACTCCGCTGGGGAAGAAGAGAAACTTAACCAAGCAACTCTGATGAGGGAACACATGATAGGACGAACGTTATCATCACATATCTCATGCCAACATTTGAATATTCGAAAACCATCCTGAACAAGAATTCCAATTACCTGCAAGGAAAAACACCTGAAAACAAAGAGGTAACCAACCTGGCTTATGTTTCAAAATGCACATGTTTGAAAATGGCGTAATGCCCCATACAAAATGGAAATGCTACGCATTTGGGTAGATGCTATGCACGATGCAAATGCGAAGACGCGTTCCGGAAAAATAAATGCCGAGGGGAAGAAGCCAAACTTCTGCCGGGAGAAGAAACAATCCTGCTGGGGATATCTCGAAGTATCTGGAATTACGAACTCTGCTGAGGACGGCCAACCTATTGGAGGAAAGACAACCTGCTGGAGAACAGAAATAACAATCCTGCATGGGGATGATCTTAAAACAACAACAACCTTGTTGTACCCTATGAGGATCACTGGGGATTAAATGTGCACGTAACCAACTGCTGGGAATGCACATCACTGCCTGACCGCTTGCTGACTCGCATCCAACTCTCTTGGGGATAAAATGCGACTCCCATCTGCTAGGGAGAAATAAGATCACATAGAGCCTGTTTTTACGTTAAAGGACTCCGGCTGGGGGAACACGATCCCTTGGCTGTTTGCTCCGAAGATAACGACCCTGCAAACAATAAACAAAACAAGACAATTCTACACAACAGGAACTATCTTGGTCAATGTCTGTGACAATTGTTCAGTTAATTCAAAGTCTTAACAATTATTGGCTGAGGCCTGCAAGTTTATGCACGTGCAAGTTTATCAAAACATCGGCGTTTTCCACAAACAAAAAACAGCAAGAGTTAAAACAAGAAACAAACATCAAGTACTGAATAGTATATGTTTATTGATAACGGGCCTATAAATAGGAAAAACTTTTACAGTGGATGCAACTCCTGAAAAGAGGATGTTACAAAAAACAAATACAAATATGTACAGAGGTACAAAGAAATTTGTATGCATGTCGGCAACATGGTACAGACAAACACCATGAGCTGATCCTCCTATGACTCGCCTGACTCCGATGCTTTCCCGATACTCCGTCCTCGGAAGAAATTGACTTGTATAATCGACCCTCAGGTACTCCCGAACCACTAAGCAACACAGTATCAAACTCGTACCGCAGTCGTTTGCTTTTTCAATCCCTAACTTTTGCCTGAATCGCCCTTTCGGGTTTTCAATTCACCGGGATACCCTTTTTTGCTGAAGTCGCCTTTTCAGGTTTTCGACTTCGCGGGTGTACATATTTTCAATTTTTATCCCTAATTTTTTTTGCCCGAACCTTTTCTCTTTTTTCTTGGTTCGCCGAGATGTCCCATTTTTGCCTGGACTTTCTTTTTTTGTCCAGCGGGTCTCTTTAAGCAAAGTATTTTTTAACTGCGTCCGAGTTCACAGGGGACGCAAAATCCTCGCCATCCATGGTGGATAACAATAAGGCTCCTCCGGAGAAGACATTTCGAACGACATATGGACCTTCATAGTTGGGAGTCCATTTGCCCCTGTGATCTGATTATGGTGGGAGAATCTTCTTTAGCACAAGATCGCCCGTCTGAAAGCTTCGAGGGCGCACCTTCTTGTTGTAAGCTTTCTTCATCCGGCTCTGGTATAACCGACCATATGCGATAGATGCAAGTCTCTTCTCATCCATCAAGCTGAGCTGATTCAGTCTATTCTTTATCCACTCTGCCTCATCAAGTTGGACATCGAGCAAAACTCTCAAAGAAGGAATCTCAACTTCCAATGGTAGGACAACTTCCATACCATACACTAGTGAGAAAGGTGTTGCCCCGGTTGATGTGTGTACCGTCGTACGATAATCGTGTAATTCGAAGGGAAACATCTCGTGCCAGTCTTTGTATGTCACAACCATCTTCTGAACTATCTTCTTGATGTTCTTGTTGGCCGCTTCGACAGCGCCATTCATCTTGGGCCGATAGGGAGATGAGTTGTGATGCTCAATCTTGAAATTCCGGCACAATTCCTTCATCATCTTATTATTCAAGTTCGAACCATTGTCAGTAATAATTCTTTCGGGGACCCCGTATCTGCAGATGATGTCCTTTTTGATAAACCGGGCTACTACTTGCTTGGTAACATTAGCGTAAGACGCTGCTTCGACCCATTTGGTGAAGTAATCGATAGCTACCAAGATGAACCGGTGTCTGTTGGAGGCAGTGGGCTCAATCCTGCCAATCATATCAATGCCCCACATGGAGAAAGACCACGGGGACACCATAACATTCAAAGGGCTTGGCGGCACATGAATCTTGTCTGCATAAATCTGGCATTTATTGCACTTCTTCGCAAACTTGAAACAATCTGTTTCCATCGTCAGCCAATAATACCCTGCTCGTAATAACTTTCGAGACATAGCATGTCCGCTGGCATGCATGCCAAAGGTTCCTTCGTGGACCTCCTCCATAAGCAGATTAGCTTCTTTCTCATCCACACATTGCAATAACACCAAATCATGGTTTCTCCTGTATAGAACACCATCCTGATTCAAGTAGAAATTGTCAGCCAATCTCCTAAGAGTCTTCTTATCGCGGCTGGATGCCCCAGTCGGATACTCTTGGTTTTTTAGGAAATTCTGGATATCAAAATACCACGGCTTGCCATCAGAAGCTTCCTCAATGGCGAATATGAAAGCGGGCCTATCAAGGTGAGAGATAACTATTCTGGGAGCCTCATTCCAGAAGTTAAATTTATACATTGAAGACAATGTCGCAAGAGTGTCAGCCATCTGGTTCTCTGCCCGGGGCACATGGTGAAACTCTACTCTGTCAAAGAAAGGCAACAACCTCCTTACATAATTCATGTACGGTATCAGATTAGGCTGACGGGTCTCCCATTCTCCTTTGATCTGGTTCACGACTAGCACAGAGTCTCCATACACATCAAGATTTTTAATCCTCAAATCAATAGCCTCCTCGAGACCCATGATACATGCCTCATATTCAACCTCATTGTTGGTAACTGGAAATGTCAATTTGGCAGTGAACGGGATGTGCGTCCCATGGGGAGTCATAATGATTGCCCCGATTCCACTTCCATATGAATTAACAGCACCGTCAAAAATCAATTGCCATTGGGAACTCCGCTCAGGACCTTCACCATGCAATGACTCCTCGCAATCTTTCATCTTTAGGTACATGATATCCTCGTCAGGAAAATCAAACTTCATTGGCTGGTAATCATCGATTGGCTGCTCGACAAGGTACTCTGACAGGACGCTACCTTTGATAGCCTTTTGCGAAACATATTGTATGTCGTACTCTGTCAGTACCATCTGCCATCGGGCAATCCTTCCTAAAATCGCCTGCTTTTCGAAGACATATTTGATCGAATCCATCTTCGAAATCAGCATGGTTGTATGATTTAGCATGTATTGTCTCAGACGTTTGGCAGCCCAAGTGAGTGCACAACACGTCTTTTCGAGCATTGAGTAACGGGATTCACAATCTGTGAACTTTTTACTCAAATAATAGATTGCATGCTCTTTTCGTCCAGTCTCGTCATGTTGACCGAGAACACAACCCATGTTGTTCTCAAGAACCGTCAAGTACATGATCAGTGGTCTTTCGGCTACTAGGGGTATCAATACCGGAGGTTCCTGCAAGTATTCTTTTATTCTTTCAAATGCCTTTTGACAATTTTCATCCCAGACAATCGCCTGATCTTTCTTCAGCAGTTTAAACATTGGTTCACACATGGCTGTGAGATGAGATATGAACCGAGCAATGTAGTTCAACCTCCCCAAAAAGCCACAAACCTCTTTCTCTATTCTTGGCGCTGGCATTTCTTGTATAGCTTTACAGGATCAACCTCAATTCCTCTCTCACTAATAATGAACCCCAATAGCTTTCCAAATCTCACCCCGAAGGTGCACTTATTAGGATTCAGCCTCAGACTGAACGTCCTAAGCCTCTCAAACAATTTCAGAAGATTCACCAGATGCTCTTCCTCCGTCTGGGATTTGGCAATCATATCGTCAACATAGACCTCAATCTCTTTATGCATCATGTCATAAAAGAGCATTGTCATAGCACGCTGATATGTTGCCCCAGCGTTCTTCAAACCAAAGGGCATTAGTTTGTAGCAGAACGTTCTCCACGGGGTAATGAAATTCGTTTTCTCCATATCCTCCGGCGCCATTTTAATCTGATTATAGCCCGAAAAGCCGTCCATGAAGGAAAACACAGAGAATTGAGAAGTATTGTCGACCAATACATTAATATGAGGAAGCGGGAAGTCATCCTTAGGGCTCGCCTTATTTAGATCCCGATAGTCAATGCACATCCGTACCTTACCATCTTTCTTTGGTACAGGTACTATATTGGCGACCCAAGGAGGGTAAGTTGTAACAGCTAGAAAACCAGCGTCCCATTGTTTCTGTACTTCCTCTTTAATCTTTACGGCCATATCTGGTTTCGTTCTTCTGAGCTTCTGCTTGACCGGCAGACACTCCTTACGCAATGGCAAGCGGTGGACCACAATATCAGTGTCTAGCCCAGGCATATCATCATAAGACCAAGCAAAGATGTCACTATACTCTCGAAGCATCTTGACAAGTCTTTGATTGATATCGCTTTGCAGTGCAACCCCTATCCGGACATTCCTAACAACTTCTTCCGAACCCAAATTAATGACCTCAATTTCCTCCTGATGAGGCAGAATGATTTTCTCTTCTTGTCTCAAAAGTCGAGTCAGCTCTTCTGGTAAGTCGTCGTCCTCAACAATCTCTTCCTCGACTTGAAGTATCGGATGCTCAAAGTCGAAGCGAGTCATAAGGAGTTCTTGATCGGTGTCATCTAAAATAGGGATCCTGCAAGAGAAAGGGTTAAATGCTTCAAATGATATGCAAACGAAGCATACAACCACATTGCCATTTTATTGTAAAATAAAAAGTAGGAAAACAGGGATCACAAAATTTGCATGAGAAAAACGCCTTTATTTGATGATTAAAGCAAAGCATACACATAAACAAGTAGGCCCTGAAATAAAATCACTATGCCCCGGGTAGGACACAGGATTGTACAATAATCGAAAAATAAAGCATTATTTGTTGCACCCCAAAATTTGACCAATATTTCTTTACCTAGCTTATGTTGCATTTCATTCACATTAGCATTATCATTTGCATTTCATTGACATGTATGCAGGAGATCAAGAGGTATGATTACGAATCAAGAGCTACACAAGACTATGAAGCCTTGAGAGAGCTTATGAGGTGTCTTGAAAGCCATCATGAAGCCTAGATATGTCATGGTACAAGATTAAAGAAGACTCAGCCATGAGTGGTGTAATTAGGGTTTGACTGAGTCAACCCTAGGTCAACTGATGATTTGAGCAAGGTTGAGACCTAATTCAAGAGCCATGTGATCATGGCTTGATGCATTGAGATGCTATAAGGATGATTCCAAGGTTAAATCATCATGATTGAAGAGTTTGATAAGTTTCAAGCTAGGGTTTCTAAGGCTTGACAGTGTAAAATCCCCTAGTTTGACCCCTATCTTCAAGGCAGTTTAGCTCAAGATGTGATTGTCATCTCATCTTGCCCCATACATGAATGTTATAGAGCTTGTTCTTAGCTTTAATTTGAGTACTTGAAGTCCTTGATAGGATTTGTAGAGCTCAAGTTATGACTTTGACAAGTTACAGGTCATCTGAGGTATGTGAATCTGGGGCCTTGAAAGTCACCCAACTTGCATCAAACCTTTGCCCAGGAAGGATGATTCCTATGAACTTTTAGTCAACATGAATGTTGTTCCTTATCTTCTTAGCTTTATAGAGAGTACTAGAAGTCCTTGATAGGATTTGTAGAACTCAACGTATGGCTTTGACAAGTCAAGGGCATTTTGGTCATTTGGAGATTACAGGTCATTTCAAGCATAAGGCCATAACTCCTATTTCCAAGCTTCAAATGGAAAAATCTTCAACATCAAACTTGCTTAAAATGATGTTTTAAGGCTAGTAAGGAGGTCATGAGATGTTGGAAAAGCTTGTAGCTCAAAATTGCAAAAATGACCTAAAGTGAAGGCATAAGTTAAATAAGTCAAAGTTGGAAATTGATATTTTCAACCTACACATCCAAACCATGGCATGTAATATATCATTTTGACTCTAGAAAACATTTTAAAGACAATGGTTTAGCCACATTTTTGATTTTATATTCAATTCATGGACTTGCTTTGAAAAGCACTTGCTTGCATATTAAGTAACATATGCATAACTTAAAATTGAGGCATGGGCAAGGAACTTGGCAAGCTAAACCCTTCCAAATTGTCACTAGGGGAGAAATTGAAGGAGATTGAGATGAGTTTCAAGCTGCAAACAGAATTGAGCATGGTATGATAAGTGATTCAAAATCTCATGACATGAGATGTGTAAAATCTCATTGGAAGGATCTAGAGGGTTCTAGATCATCCAAACTTCACCTATATATTGAGTAGAATGCATCCATGGCAAGGGTTGATGATCATTGAAGTTTGAGCATAGTTTGGAATTGAGTTTGCATAGATTGCAATTGAAATCGGTTTCATCCATTTCCTTTCATTTTCTTGGTTGGTTCTTCTTCCCTGAGTATCAAGGATTGATTCCAGATCATTTCCAAGGAGAATTGGTGGCTAGATCGTGTGGGAGCAAGTGGTTTTCAGCACCTGCAACTCCTCATCGTGTTTCAAGATTTAAGCACTCTCCATTGAATCTTTTGCATACAGAAGCAAGAAGGAGGTTCAGTGATCGTGTCCAGAAAATTTGAGAGCTTGAAGTGGAGGATTCGTGCATCTGTTATTCAAGAATTTCCAGGTTTGTAACCTTCTTCCTATAGCTTGATTTAGGTAGAATTAGGTTGAATTAGGGTGTTAGATTAGTTGTAGAATGGCCTAGGATGGTTTTCAGATGGTTAATTGTTGGATTAGAGACAAAATAGGAAGATCACCATTTTCGGTTGAGATTGGGAGATGTTGATTCTTGAGGTTTCAGAGGAAACTATGGGCATGATTGAGTTCGTGGCAAGATTTGGAGTGTATTTCATGTTTTGACCTCTTGGATTGGAGGCCTCTAGGAAGAACTAGGGTTGAAGGGGTTGCCCGGAGTTCCATCGGCGGTGGCCGGAGCTGGGCGCGAAGCTCAGAGCTTTGAATTGGAGAAGATGAAGTTCTCACCATCAGATCATGTTTTGACCATTGACTATGAGGAGATCCAATGGTTGTGTTTTAATTCTGACTTGTGAAGGAGTTTCTGATGAAACGAAGCGTTTCATTTATTTGATGCATTGGGCTTAGTAATCTGAGTGTTATCCACACCCCCCAGCAAGCCCAACCCACGTTTTGAACTGAAATTGTTTACTTCCTGCACCGTGTGTTTGGTTATTTTCATCTGATTTTCATTTAATTTCCACTTAATTCATGATTTTTGTAAAATTCATAACTAATTGAATATTAATCCAATTCAACCCATTCTTTTTGCACATTAATCATGATTGAGTCTACTATTTTTTAGAGAAAAAAATATTTTCATTTCATATAATTTATGATTTAATTGGAATTTTGTATTTAAATTGATATTAAAATGTTTATGTTTGATGCATATTTTTGTAGAATTTTGTGTGATCTCATAGTGTTGATTCTTGGCCTAATTTTTTGTGTGTGATTAGGTTAGACATGTATGATCCCATAGTAGTTTTCTCACATTTTTGTGATGAAAATAGGTGTGCTTTCTAGATTGATGTTTAGATGCTTCCTTTTTAGGGTTTTAGGTTGATGCCTTAGAATGTAGGATTTAGTTCTAGGTCCAAATTGATGATTTGATCTTTGAAACTAATGTGATAGAGTCATGATTGACCTAGGTTCCCATAGTAATTTTTGTTAGATTTTACAATTGATTTTAGTATTTTAGTTAGGACTAACTTTAGTGCTAGGTTTTAGGTGATCCTAACTTACTAATTCAACTAGTTTAACTCATTTAGTTCCCTTAGATTAGGGTTTATGCTTGGTTTGCCTTTGGTTGAAGTTGAAGACAAGAGGAAGATGCTTGAGGTGGCTTGAAGTTGCTTGGATCTCTGGATTTGCTTGTGCCTGAAGGTGTCTGATGAAGATTAGGAAATAGGACATAGGGAGAGCCTTATAGTTAGAATGATTTCTTTCACAAACATGGAAAGCATATTGTGCTTCCATTCCTCCCAATGACTAAAAGTCCTTCTCAGATATTCACATCCCTCCTTTGGAGGGATGAGTGGCTTTATCTGGGAAGTAGAACTTTGAGGGAACCAATCTCTCATAATGATGAACCCTTACAGGCTTCCTTTGGTTGTCAGTAAGTTGTTTATCATTTCCACTCATCATGTTCAATCAATTATCTTCTGGTTTGAGTATCTTGGGAGATGTTGACCTTGAGTTTGAAGATGAAGACTTCATTGAAGAGTGTGGAAGAGGATGATTCCTTGAGCATTGCCATTGTAGTTGAGGCCTGAAGGGCTTGGAGAACAAGTTGATGCTTGAAGACCCCAAAGGAGATTGAATGAAGAGTTGAGGCTTGAGAAAGAATTGAAGGATGAAGTTGACACTTCTAAGTGATTAAAGATTACCCTGAGAAGCTGAAGCTTGAAGGTGAAGAAGACCAAGTTGAGACTGGTGAAGCAAAGAGAGCTGAAGCTTGAAGCCTAAGTGGATATTTATGAAGATGAATCAATTGACATTGGGTGTGGAGATGAGGTTTGAGGAATAAAAGATAAGATAAGTGGATACTTACATTGATGATTGAGAATCTGAAGGAGTCAAGTTGACACTTGCAGTTAAGACTGAAGCCTGAGGGTGGAGTTGACTGAAGAGCTGAAGCTTGGAGAAGTGAAGATAAGTTGAAACTTATGTTGAAGAGTTGAACTTGTGAAGAGAAAATTGATATTTGCCAATAAAGATGATAGCCTTGAAGGGTGCTTAAAGTCTGAAGACTGAGTTGTTGTCAGAAGAGCTGAAGCTTAGAGAAAGAAAGAGGGGTTGATCTACTTTCTTGTCTGTTTTCTTTTCTGTGTTGATGTGCCTTGTTTGACTTGCTTGATGCATTAGAATAAGTCCATGACTAGACTGACTTTAATCTAGGAGCATGATTGCACTAGAGGTTGAGGTGCTCCCTCTGCTTGTATTGTTACTGTGTGGCTTTGCTTGCGAGTATTCGGTAGAGCCCTGCTCCCTTGCCCATGTGGTTTATTTTGCTTGATAGCATGTTATATTTTTCTTCTGTATGATTGCAGTTTACTGTATTCTGCTTGATAGCATGTTTTATTTCTTCAGTATGATTACTGTTATTCATTCTGGCTTGAGGTTGAGATGAGCTTGTGGAGGCTGCTGCCTCGCACACATTTCCTCCCTCACTTGCATTGCATGCATTTTACAGTCATTTGCTATTTACTGTTTAAGCTGATGCTTTATCTGTTTCTGTGTATCATTGACATGATCCCTTAGGACTCTCATTTCCTTTTACAAGGAAGTGATGATAGAACTTTAGGTTGAAACCTATGCATGATAACTTCTAGGAGTTCCCTGTTTCAAACCTCAACCATAGGATGAATCGTTGGCATGACAACAGTAGGACTTGATAGTCTCCCCGTAGTTGAACCTGTTCTCTTCTCATCTCAAAAACAGCTTAAGATACAGTAATCATGAATGATTTCTTTCGTACGTTACGAGCCTTAAGCTATCTGAGAAAGGATTGTTGAAGAGTTTCTTTTCAACAATCTGGATGTTTAGTATGGCACCCTTTGGGTGACATGCGACGCATTCACTCTCAGGTCATAGTCTTTAGTGCGATTGAAATTGCAAACACCATAAAAAACACTTCTTTCGTAAAAGACAGAGAACAAACTTCAAACCTTTTTGCCCCGTGGGCCCATAATTCAAAGGAAGCTTTTCTGAAGAAAAGAGTGTTGTTAAACTTCAGCGCCAACGCAAACAGGCCTTGTCCCTAACTGCTGGAACTGCTGTTTAACCCTACTCGATAAAACAGATGAATCTGAATTCCCATAATCCGTAGTATCCCGAACTACGTAAGCTCTGATCTCTCATACCTGTTGAGAGTACGTAGGCACAATACTGACGTATTGGCGAGCTACCTTCCCCGTAACCCGTAGTAGGTCGAACTACGTTGACTCTGATTTCTCATTCTCTGATGAGAATACATAGGCATAAAGCGCTACGCTTTACCGAGTCATTTTTCTTTTCTGTTTAAGCCAGCCTTGATAGGTAGATAGATAAACCAACTCGTCCAGTAAACACAACAAGCGTGGATCCCGTCGAGTACGACGGACGTGAGGGGTTCTAATACCTTCCCCTTGCGTAACCGACTCCCGAACCCAGACAATGGTTGCGATGACCTTGTCTTACCCTTTTCGTCAGGTTTTTCCGATCGTTTCCTTTCCCACTCCGAGGGATAAATAACGAAAGGTGGCGACTCTTCTGTTTTGCCGGCACCTTATTTTAGCAGAAGCGACAGCTGGCGACTCTGCTGGGGACTTGATAGTTTCCTGGGATCCAACGTCCCGTATGCGAGTCAGTTTGGGGATCCAACGTCCCTTGAGAGAGTCAATCCTAGCGCTTGTATGATTACTTGTTAGGTTGTGTTTATTTATCACATTTTATTTCCCGCATTTTATTTTCAGTATGATATGATTATCTGTGCTGTTGTAGGAGGGGCATTCTGATGAGTGAGAAGCCAGACCCAGGCTTGAGTGAATATAGCATTAGTTGTGGAAATTAGTGGGCGCGTGCTTGCTTGGCAGGCACTAGTGTCTCATGAAATCCACGCTCAGACGAGGTTCTCCCGATTGGCTTCTTTTTCAACCCTTTGGGTTGAGGGGGTTGTTGGTTTGGAGGATTGTCGACTCTGGGGACCGATCATTTGTGATTCAACCGAGTTAGACCGCTTCATGAGCTGGTGATGCCACACCTTCTGGGTATCGTATCACCCCTCTTGGATGTCTGTGACGCTGATGAACGCATAGGATGCCGAACTTTAGTCAGTTTAGGTCCATACCTGTGAGCAGGGTTGGGTTTATTGCAGGAAACTTTGACCTTCAGACTACCTGGTTTTCTTGACAGTGAATCAGTTTTGATTGGGATCAGAGGATCTCATTATCAGATGTTTGTTCTTGACAGAGCAGAGTTATGGTCATGTATCAGAGGTCCTTATTATCAGATGTTTGTTCTTGACAGAGCAGATTTTTTGGTCCTACATCAGAGGTCCTTATTATCAAATGTTTGTTCTTGACAGAGCAGACTTATGGCCTTATCAGATGTGTGTTCTTGACAGAGCAGATTTGTGGTCCGATACCCGGGTTTTCTTCTTATCAGAGAAAGTGGTTGTTCTTGATAGAGCATGATTATGGTTTTGTTGATGCAGAATCTCCACAGCACAGTTGCCTTGATCTCCTGCTGCATGATTGCATTTTACCTTGTTTTGCATACGCATTTGCATTTCATTAACGTGTGTCTGTGTTGCAGGTACCGTTTTCCCCGATCCAGGATTTCTTGCCTCCTATTGTATTTGTTATGGGTTCTCTGAGGAAGACCGTGGCTTACAAGTTCCCTTCCCCTGATGTGGTTCAGCTGATTGGTTTGATTGCCTTAGCAGATGATTCTGTGAGAGACGAGTTCAGAAAATCTTACGGCAAATTACTCAGTTTGGTTCGTAAACCTTCTGCGTTCGAGTTGAATGGGGTGCACGCTCTGCTGCAGTTCTACGATCCTCCGCTGAGATGCTTCACTTTCCAGGATTTTGTCCTCGCCCCTACGCTAGAGGAATATGCTGATTTGTTAGGTGTGCCTATCAAGAGGCAGATGCCCTTTGTTCACATGAATGTTGAGCCTGACCTGGCTAGTCTAGCTCCTTCACTCCATCTGGATGCCTCCGAGTTGGTATTGTCTAGTTGGAACAAGGTTCCTGGTTTCTCCTTGCAATTCTTAGTGGGTAAAGCTCAGCAGTGCGCCAGAGATGGATGTTGGGTCGTGTTCAACGCCATTCTCGCTCTGTGCATATATGGCATCATTCTGTTCCCCAATATGCCCGACTTTGTAGACTTCGATGCATTTCATATCTTTGCATCAGGGAATCCAGTCCCTACCTTGATAGGAGATGTCTACCATTCCGTCCACTATAAAAACGAGAACAGAAGGGGAAAGAATGTCTCGTGTTGTGTGCCCTTGCTTTATAAATGGCTTGATAGTCATCTGCCCAAGAGGGGTCCCTTTGTTTCGTCTGCAGCCACAGCTGAGTGGTCCGAGCGTCTGATGAGTTTATCTGCAGAGGATATTGATTAGTTTGACAGAGATAGGCTGGGTACCGAGATTATCTTCAGCTGCAGCGGGTTTCCAAACGTGCCTTTGATAGGCAGGAAGGGCTGTATAAACTATAATCCGTCTTTGTTGGTCCGACAGTTCGCGTATGCTTTGAAAGCTCCGCCGAAGGATGAAGAGGTGCAGGAATCTCTGTACCTCACTGGTCTTCTAGAGGGGGATCTGTTATCTAGGCTTCAGCGTGCCTAGAATGGCATCAGTAAGAGGGGCAAACCATTGCTGGGGAGAAGCAATAGTCAAGCATACCCTCTGTATGTGACGTGGATCAGAGCCAGAGCAGATGCTATAGGAATGTCGTTTCTTCCTGCCAAGCCAGAAAGCCCTCCAATGATGGAAGAGCCTACTACTATGCCTATTCAGCAGCATAATCGGGTGTTAGCTGAGCGAGATGAATTGAAGCAGGCAAATGAAGAACTGGAGAAAGAATTGGCTCAGCTTCGAAGCGAGAGAAACAAAGTTGTTCATTCCTTCAAGAGGCAGACGGAGCTGGTGAACCAGCTGGGGACAAATTTAACTAAGCAGATAGCCGAGCGTGAACGTATGGGTCGAGACTTCAAAGCTGTCAACGATGTACTGGCCACGAAGAAGCAACACTTGGACGAAGCGTATCGGAGGATATCCAAGTTCAACCAGTACAGGAAGGCCTCCCTAGCCACCAGGAAAAAGCGGGAGGATAAGCTGATGCTACAGATCTCCAAGCTGGAGGCCCAGGTGAAGGCCAGTGAGAAGAGGTTTGATGAAGAAACCGCTCGCAGATATGCCACCGAAGTCCAGCTCAACAGGGATCTCGCTAACCTGAAGGAGCGCAAACTGATGTTTGAGTCCAAGAAACGGAAGCTAGAAGATTGTTTCGGCGAAGGAGCATGGGAAGATTCGGTCGAAGGTCTTCAATACACCATTATGCAAAGGGAATTACTCGTCGAAGGGTTACTCACTCTGCCTGATCATCCAGAAACGAAGGAGTTCTTAGAAGAGTATCGCGCTCGTGGCCGTGCTTGACTATTTGTATTCCTTTTGTTTTGATCATTGTTGTATGCTGACCATCACCAGGCTTGTTGGCTGAGGTCACGCTATTGATTCATCTTGTACTCGCTGATGTTATGTACTGCCTTGATGGGCTTTCTTTATATATGAGATTGTTATTTCCATGACTGGACTTGGACTTCTTATTATCAGCACCGACACTCAGGCACTAGGATCGGAGGAGATCTCCCTAACGCACGGGCACACGTTTGCATTTGCATGAAGCATTTGCATAAGGAGAACTTTGTCGTTTTTTTCCTAACCTTTTTGTGTTTCCAGGTTGTTTCAGATTATTCCAGGATTGATCAGAGACCTATCCACCGCTATCCGACCAGAGCAAATCAGACCAGAATCATGGAGCAAGTGCAAACTGATGTTCAGGAACTCCGCGAAAGAATGGATCGCTTCATAGAGCTCATGCAAGCGGTCGCCAATGGCCAGGATCAGCTCAGAACTTTGGTTCAGCCTCTAATTTCAAGGGTTGATAGCAATGGCGTACTCCATGGGGGGACTGTGCCTACTCCTCCACCAGTTGAAACTCCTCAGAATGGCGTCCCCGTGACCGGGGGGAACGGCAGTGCCAACGGCAATGTGATAGCTAACATGGGACTCAATGGTAATACGACGGGCGTCGGTAATGGGAATTTCGAAGCTAATGTCAATGTTGGGCTGGGCAACGGCCATGCAGGTGTTGGGAATCTGTTTGGGCCTCAGCCATGGTTAGAAGATCGTCAGGACGATGTGTTCTCTCAGAGAGGTGCTGAAAGGGAGCTGAATGCTGAAGCACGGCTAAGGTTCAAGGCACTCGAGGATAAGATGAGAAATATCGAGAACCAGAACACCCTAGGCGTTGATATGTCCAAGTTGGGACTGATTACTGATTTCAAGGTGCCTCCCAAGTTCAAGGTACCTGACTTTGAAAAGTATAAGGGCACCACTTGCCCCCGCGTCCACCTGAGATCGTATTATAGGAAAATGTCAGCTCATTCTGATGACGAGAAGTTGCTGATGCACTTCTTTCAGGACAGTCTGTCCAGGCCCTCCCTCGAATGGTACATGAGTCTGGAGCCTACCAGTGTGCGCACGTGGAAGGACCTTGCTGAAGCATTTGTGCACCACTACCAATACAACAGCGACTTGGCTCCGAACCGAGTCCAACTGCAGAATCTGTCGCAAAGGCACAACGAAGGGTTTAAGGAATACGCCCAGCGGTGGCGTGAGTTGGCAGCCAGGGTTCAGCCGCCGATGGTTGAACGGGAGCTTGTGCAGATGTTCGTAGCCACCCTCCTAGGGGTTTACTATGAGAAGTTGGTCAGCGGCATGTCTGGAACGTTCTCAGATCTCATTATCACGGGTGAGCACATCGAAAATGGGATTAAACTCGGAAAAATTCAAGGTGAGGCATCCTCAGTTGGAGGAGGCGGAAAGAAACGTTATAGTGGCAAAAGACGAGAAGGAGAAACGAGCGATGTGTCCAACGCTCGAAGGAAGGGTAAAGGCCCTCACCAGCAAGTGGCCAGCATAACTATCCCGGCAGTTCAACAGCCACAGCAGCAGCAACAACAACCGAATCAACAGGGGTACAGGAAGTATCAGAATAGGGCACCTTTGTCGAGCCGTCACCTCGAGACACCGCCCATGTCGTACGCGCAACTATTGCAGACTTTGCTTCAGCTACAGTTGATCTAGAAGAGGACCTTGGCTCCCTTGACAGGGGCACCTCCGCCAGGGTACGACGCGAATGCAACTTGTGAATTTCACTCAAGGGCACCAGGCCACACAATAAAGAACTGCAAAGCTTTCAAGCATAAGGTGCAGGACATGGTGGATGCCAAGATCATCAACTTCTCGGATAATGTGCCAAATGTCACGAAGAATCCTATGCCGAATCATTGGGGAGGCGGAGTGAACGCCATTATCGAAGACGAGAGTTCGGATTTGTTGACTGACGTCAGAGATCTGAAAACGCCACTTAGCTTCGTCAAGGCTAAGCTGATGAAAAGAGGTTTCTTTCCAGGTTGCGGAGAGTTGTGTATGGACTGTGCCACACGTTCTGATGGATGTGAACAGTTGGTAGAAGGAATTCAAAGTCTGATGACTGAAGGGATTTACAGTTTAGCCGGAGAGCTGAATGTGGATCGGGGGAGGTGGTGTTGAAGCAAGATGATGAGGTCGCCACCATCACCATCCCTCGCCAGACGATAACTATTTATGCGCCTAGGCCGCCCACAATTACCATCACCAGAGCTGGGCTGATACCCTTCGAAAGCACTAATACTGTCCCATGGCATTATGGGGCTGAAGTCTACTGCAACGGACAAAGGTTGGAGCTAGAACCGTTTGGTTCGTCTGTGGAGAACCTTGCGAGAATCAGTGGTATTACTCGCAGTGGAAGAGTGTTTGCACCACCAGAGGTCGTGGTGGATAAAGCGGTCAGAGCCGATGCGGCCGATAAAGGTAAAAGTAAAGTCGTTGAAGAGATCCCACGTGGGGCAGAAAAAGACTTACTCATTAAAGACGCCGAGGAGTTTATGCGGTTGATTAAAAAGAGTGACTACAAGATTGTTGATCATCTCCATCAGACGCCCTCGAAGATTTCCATCTTGA